>JALAZF010000060.1:18372500-18972500 GCA_022829125.1 Lathyrus tuberosus
GTCTTTTTTTCTTTGTTGGCAAATAATTTACAGGTTCCTTAAGAAAATGAATTATTAAAATTTGTAATTTTCTATGTCAAAAGGAATTTGTTTCACGAAGTTTTGCGCATTTGCGAACATTTGTTAGTGACTTGAGTAACAAACCATCGTAGCTGCTGTTTCACGTTAGAAGATGAGGTTCGTTAACAACAAAGCAACCGAAGACAAGAGTGTGACATAATATAAAGAAAAACAGAAGAATGTGATAAAAGTCCAAGTATATCTTCAGCAAACAGGTGAGTTTTTTATCGTCCTCCTGAAACGATACCCGATACAGACACACATCAACTGCGATAATAATTTTAAAAAATAAATAAATTAAACATAATCATAAATATTAATGTTGTTTTCGGACACCAACAAACACAGACACGTGACACATTTTTTCCAGAGGTGTAAGTGCTAGAGAAATAGTCATCATAGAAGATTCAAACATGGCTGCTGGGGGGTTCGCTGTTGATGATCCTGCCCCCGACGTCGAGACCAAGATAACACCCTCAGTTATCATCACTTGCATTGTTGCTGCATCTAGTGGACTCATTTTCGGCTATGACATTGGAATTTCAGGTTCTTGTCCTTCTTTTGTTTTTCATATTCTTTTCTTAACATGATTCAAGTTTCGAACGTGTTAAACGAAATGTAACAATAAACTAACCGAGTGAAAAAATTTCAGGAGGTGTTACTACGATGCTTCCATTTCTCGAAAAATTCTTTCCAGATATCCTGAAAAAAGCTGCAGCCGCTGAAATTAACACATATTGTGTGTATGATAGTCAGTTGTTAACGTTATTTACGTCGTCTCTATATCTAGCTGGATTAGTAACTTCTCTAATGGCCAGTCGAGTCACGGCGTCGATCGGCCGCAGAAACACTATCATGTTGGGCGGTGTCATCTTTCTTGCCGGTGGTGCCATTAATGGAGGTGCTCAAAATGTGGCTATGCTCATCCTTGGTCGTATATTTCTAGGGTTTGGAGTTGGTTTCACTAATCAAGTGAGTTATTTTAAGTAATATTTTGTGATTGATTACATTTTTGATCTTGAAATTCTAAAGTTTTGACAATGGTTCAATCAATTCACTCGATGAATTTGGACCGCGCGCGGATCAGATTCTTGAGAGAATTGATTAACAAAATTTTGGAGACTAATTTAGCATTTCTTAGATGCGTACAATTTTGAAAACTTTTATGCAAATATATAAGAATTATTGAAGTGTTGCAAATGATTTAAGGCTACTCCATTGTACGTGTCGGAAGTCGCGCCACCAAAATGGCGAGGAGCATTAGGCACAGGTTTTCAATTTTTTGTCCAAATTGGCATTGTGTGTGCCAGTATAGTAAACTCTGCCGTGGCGCAACACCCTTACGGATGGCGGATTGCTCTTGGCTCAGCCGTGGTTCCAGCAGCATTGATCACAATCGGGGCCTTCATTATAACCGACACGCCAAACAGTTTGGTGGAGCGCGGGAAGGTAGATCAGGCCGGAAAAGCTTTGCGCAAAGTGAGAGGCACAGACGACATCCAACCCGAATTAGAGGAACTTATTAAACGATCAGCACATGCAGAATCTATGAAACAAGAGCCTTTTGTCACCATATTTGAGAGACAATATCGACCTCACCTGGTTATAGCAGCTCTTGTTCCTTTTTTCCAGCAATTTTCGGGGATCAACATGATCGCTTTCTACGCACCTAACCTTTTCCAGTCTACGGGTTTCGGACAAGAAGCAGCGTTGCATGCTCACGTTGTACTTGGAGTTGTTAACTTTGCTTCAATCATTATCTTCTCTGCCATTGTTGATCGGGTTGGTCGAAGATTCTTGTTCTTAGCCGGTGGCATACAAATGCTTTTCAGTCAAGTAAGCTTAATTCTAAGTTTCTAACCACACATTCTATCTCTAATTCTCTTTTAAGTAATCTTATTTTTTTTTTCAAGTAGTCTAGTCGCTGAAATTCACCTTTAAAGAATAACAAGTAAGATGCCGCGGGTTTGAACCCACGCCCCTGCAACTGATGTCTCTGCACAGCTATCAACTGAGTTGACTTAACGAGACTTAAGTAATCTTATTATGTTACTAATTTATGTTATCTATGAATATGAAGATCGCGGTGGCTATTGTGCTGGCAGATGCGACCGGTATTCACGGGATGGGAAGCATATCGAAAGGCAACGCGACATTGTTATTGGTATTATTTAGTTTCTACTCTGCAGGTTTTGGTTGGTCATGGGGTCCTCTCATATGGATAGTTCCAAGTGAAATTTTTCCAACGAAAATCCGAACAATTGGACAAAGCATAACTGTTTCTATGCAATTCATATCTATATTTGTTACATCTCAAACATTCTTGTCAATGTTATGTCACATGAAGTATGGTGCTTTCTTGTTCCATGCTACTTGGATTGTAGTGATGACCGTCTTCATTGCATTCTTCGTGCCTGAAACCAAAGGGCTTCATTTGGATGCAATTTCTGCTTTATGGTGTAAACACTGGTATTGGCGCTACTTTGTTAAAGGAGAAGAAATCCAAATTCAGCATTGAGTTTTCTATAGTTAGATGTAGTATAAAATCTAATACAATAATGTTTATTTGAAATGAGAGTATATCTATTCTTATTACAATAGTCCAACCAAGTAATCAAATGTATTGCCATTTTGTCTTCTGTGTATATGCTTTGCATTATATTAAATTCATTTTTTGTAACTTTTATGGATTTTTCTTGACTGTTATTTTGTAACTACAATGCATATGGCCCGGCGACTAATTCGGTTGATTACAATAGCTCTCAGATTCCTTTGTTTACAATAAAGCTGCAAAAGCAAATAAGAACTGTTATGCAAGCAGTAGTTATAAGGTTTTAAATAACGGTTGCCGCCGCGAATTTTTTTTTACGATTTTGGTCGGTAAAGATATTGCCACACAAATTGTGATTATCACTGTGTGAATAAATCACAATTTGTTCTTTATCTTTAAAACAATGAATAATTATATTGATATCGACACTTGCCTCGGTCGCGGACCGTTTTTTAAAACCTATAAATAGTAAGCATGACCGAATTCAATTCATAAGAATATTCATATATAGTGTTTCGGAGTGTGATCCTAATATGAATCAAAGCAATATGGGTTACTCATACATGTAGGGAAAATTTTGAATTCAAGTAAGAGTGGTTAAGTCTTTAGTTGTAATTCAGATTCAGTTGCATTTAGAGTTAACTTGAATTGCATTTAACTTGGGCATGTGTATATAAGCAAAAGCTTAGTTTCAGTTTGCGATATAGACAATTCTGTAACTGTTTTTCATTATGAGAGCAAAGTTAGTTACAACTGATTCTCTCTTCCATTTTCTTCATCTTCAACCTTGTGTTTCAACAATTGGTATCTAAAGTTTCGGTTCTTATTTAGGAATGGAAAACACAAGTGTACGTGAGACGTGTATGATTGATTATGCTCATTCAATTCACACTTAATTGAAGATATGAATCGAAACAGAATCACAATTCTTGATTATTGACTATGAGGGATTGGGAAACACGAGTGTTGGTGAGATCTGAGTGAATTTGCACAAGAACGAAGATGAACGGTGGAAATGGTAGCTTGAACACAAAGCTTCCAGTGTTTGACGAAAAGAATTGGAATCAATGGATGATTCAGATGCGTATACTGTTTGGAGCTCAAGATCTTCTTGATCTCGTCAATGACGGTCGCACGACGGTTGCAATAGATGCAACAAAAGCGCAGAGAAATGCGCAAAGATAAATGAGGAAGAAGGATCAGAAGGAATTATTCTATATCCATCAGTGTGTGGATACTAACGTGTTTGAGAAGATTATTGATTCAACGACGACGAAGGCTGTATGGGACACACATGTACGATGCTACGACGGTGAAGCTTAAGTCCTACGTAAGCAGTATGAGAATCTCAACATAAAGAACAACATCTCCAGAGCGACTCTAATCACAAATGAGATGAAATCTTGTGGAAAGACTCTTTCTGAACAAGTAATCATTGAAAAGGTACTGTGATCACTTACTCCTCAGTTTGATTACATTATTGTATCAATTGAACACTATAAGGACCTTAGAACCATGAGAATTGAAAAGCTGTAAAGTAGTCTAGAGGCACAAGAGTTCCATCTGACTGAGAGAAATTCTGAAAGAGAGATAAAACAAGCTCCGAAAGCATCTTCTGGTAAGAAGAATCAGAATCAGTCTTGGTCAGAGGCCAAGAAGAGATATGTTGGTGGTTATCAAAAGTCAGAAGTCAGAAGTCTCAAACTCTGATGAGAAGAAACATCAGAAGGGTAAGGAGAACTTTGACAAGAAGAAGATTCAATTCTAACGTTGTAAGAAGTTTGGTCACTTTGCTACTGTCTAGTGGTCAAACATGGAAATGAAATCAGAAGAAAAAAATATAGCCAGAGAAGATCTGTTGATGAACCTGTGCTATTGATGAATTTTGAATCTGATGGTGAATATTTGGTAGACTGGTGGTATATGGACACCAACTGTTCAAATCACCTAACTGGAAACAAACAATGGATGAAGAATTTTGACTCTAGAAAGAGGAAAAATATCAGATGTGCTGATGATAAGTACCATAATGCCGAAGGATTGGGAAATGTAAAAGTCAGAGTGAAGAATGGAAAAATTGTTCTAATCAAGGGTGTTTGGTATGTTCCTGGCATGAAGAGCAATCTGATGAGTGTAGGTCAACTAATTGAGAAAGGTTTGTTAGTTACTATGAAGGACAATCTCTTGAAGTTGTATGATTCTGATCAGAAGCTGATTATGCAATTAAAACAGTGAAGCAACAAAACATTCAAGGTGAATGTGGAAACAATTGAAACTAAATGCCTTAGTGCAGAAGGAACTAAAGGTGACAATGAGCTGTGGTATAAAAGATCGGGCCATCTGAACTTTAGAATTTTTGGGCATTTGAGTTCTCAGAAGTTGGTACACGGCATTCCTAAGATTGTAAAGTTTGAAAAATCATGTGAGATATGCATGAAATGCAAGTAACCTAGATTGCCATTTGCATCAAAAGTGGTTATAAGAGTAAAGCATACTTTGAGAGTAATGCATTATGATGTATGTGGATCATTTGAAGTACCTTCACTTGAAGGAAACAAGTATTTTGTGTCATTTGTGGATGAGTTCACGAGGATGACATGGATAAAAATCATCAAGTTTAAGTATGATGTGTTTCCTGAGTTTTAGAAGTTCATGGTGAAGGTTGAAGAAAAACAGAGTGGTCAGAAGTTGAAAGTTCTTAAAACTAATGGTGGAGGTGATTATAACTCATCAGAGTTTAGAAGGAATTGTGAAGAGAATGAAGTTGAACATGAGGTGACTGTTCCATATACTCCACAACACAATGGTTTTACTGAATGAAGAAATAAGATTTTGCATGATATGACATGGATCATGCTGAAAGAGAAGAAGCTCCCTCACACCTTGTGGGGAGAAGCTGTTGCCACTTCAGCATATGTGCTCAATAGGTATCCTACAAAGAAGCTGAAAGGAGTAGTTCCTATTCAGAAGTAGACTGGAGACAAGCAAAGTGTGATCCATCTGAAGGTGTTTGGTTTTGTTTGTTATGAACATGTTCCAGATGCTAAGAGAAGGAAGTTGGATGACAGAAGCAAAGTAATGTTAGTGATTGGATACAAGCAAAGTGTGATCTATCTGAAGGTGTTTGGCTTTATTGTCTAGCCACTAACAAGGTGAAATTCAATAGAGATGTCATTGTGAAGGAAATATAAGCATGGGATTGGAATAAGTCACAATCCAACTCTGGTGCAGTGTCAACACCTGAGTTAACTTGTAAAAATATTTTAGACTTTAAAGGAAAATATGCTTTTGAAGAGGATTCTGCCTCTAAAGATGAGTCAGAGTTTAAAGGTGACTCTGATGCTGAAGTTAAGTCTGAAGACGAGTCTGACTCTAAAGGTGAATCTGATTCTCATCCAGATTCTGATGATAATCAAGAATCTGGTGGGAATCATTCATTTGAAGGTGGTCATGCTTCTAAAGGTGTTCTAGCATCTGAAGAAGATTCTGAACAATTTTAGAGGCCACAAAGAACAAGACAGATACCAAGAAGATTTCTAGAGTTTGACATGTTGCAAGATAATGATATAAATTCTGAACGGGAAGTTATTCAATGTGCTATGTTGGTAAACTCTGAAACAGTTAGTACTGAAGAAGCTCTCGAGAAGAAAGTGTGGCCGAAGGTCATGAAAGAAGAACTTGAGGCTATAGAAAGAAACAACACTTGAGAGTTGACTGAGCTTTCCAAAGAACAAGAAATTCGTCAACGTGAGATGAGTTTACAAGTTAAAACTGAAGCCATATGGATCAATTGACAAACACAAAGCAAGGTTAGTAGCTATAAGATTTCTACAGAAATTTGGATTAGACTACTTTGAGGTGTCTGTGCTTGTATCTAGGAATGAAACAATCAGATTGGTGATTGCTATAGCGGCTAATTGAAATTGTCCTATGATGCATTTAGATATGAAATATATATTTCTAAATGGTTCTTTACAAGAGGAAGTTTATGTGTCACAACCTCCTGGATTTGTAAAAAAGAATCAGGAAGGGATGGTGTATAAGTTGCATACCTTATATGGACTGAAACAAACTTCTAGAGTTTGGAATCTGAAAATTGATTTATTTTTCAAGCTTCTAGGATTCAAAATATTTGAGATGGAGTATGGTGTTTATGTTCAGCATACATCTAATAGAAATATGATTCTGGTGTGTATCTATGTTGATGGCATATTGGTAACAGAGAGCTGTTGAGATGAGATAGTCAAGTTCAAAAAGGTGATGATGAATGAGTTTGAGATAAGCGATCTAAGAAATATGGTATATTTTCTAAGGATGAAGATTATATTCTCTAATAAGGGTATAGTTTTGCATCAGCTGAAGTATGAACATGACCTTCTGAAGAGATTTGAGCTAATAAATTGCAAGTCTTCAATCGCACCCGTTGAAACAAATCACAAGTTGGATTCTGATGTTGAGGATGATGATGTAATTGCTACAATTTTTAAACAGTTTGTGGATTCATTGAGATATCTCTGTAACACCAGACCTGACATCTACTATGTAGTTGGAATGGTGAGTAGATTTATAAATAAACCAAAGTGGTCACATTACCAAGTTGTTGTCAGGATACTGAGGTATATTAAGAGGACTTTGAGGTATGAATTTTTGTTCCCTTCTAGTGTTGAATCTGATTCAGAGATGATATGCTATTCAAACTCTGATTAGTGTGGAGACAGAGTTGACAGAAGAAGTACTTATGAATATTTCTTCAAGTATTTACGAGGTCCCATTTCTTGGTGCTCCAAGAAGCAACCAGTGGTTGCATTGTCAATTTGTGAATTTGAGTATATTGCAGGTACTTTGTTTGCGTGTTAAGCTGTTTGAATTATAAACTTATTGTAGGATCTGAAGATCAAAGTGAGCAAGCACGTGAAGTTGATAATTGACAACAAATCAACTATAAGTCTTGCCAAAAATCCAGTGTTGCAAAGAAGAAGCAAGCACATTGACACAAAGTTTAATTTTTTACACAATCAGATTCAGAATGGAGTATTTGAAATTGTTCACTGTAGCACTCAGAAATAACTTGTAGATGTTCTGACTAAAGCAACCAAAACTGAACACTTTATCCATTTGAGAAATGAAATTAATGTTGTTGATTTTAATTAACTTAATATGAATTAAGGGGTGATGTTAGTTGTAAATTCAATTGCATTTATAGTTCATTTCAATTGCACTTAGGTTGAATTTGTGTATATAAGCAAAAACTTAGTTTTAGTTTGTAATATAAAGAACTGTGTAACTGTTTTTCATTCTGAGAGCAAAATTAATTATAACAGATTTTCTCTTTCATCTTCTTCGTCTTCAACCTTTCAACAAATCTCATTTCAAACTACTAAAAAAATGTTGAATATGTATGAACGCTCTTGCAATAATAAATATAATAGTAAAAGTTATAAATTAATCAAGAACAAATGGTGTAGGAAAGAAATTTTAATCTAAACGTGTGAAGGAATTTTGAAAGACTACTTTAATTAATCTAACACAAATATATTAATAATAAAGTGATTTATTTGATTTTTAACAATAAATGGATAAAAGGTAACCATCCAAAATATAGCAATCTGATATTACCTCTGTCATTGGACACATTTTTGGAATTATTTTTTAATGTATATGACTAAAGCAAACAAGATGGAGCTTTCATGTCTCTTTCAAGCTTTGTGAAAAAAAGTGAACAAATAAAATCAGTTCTCTTAAATATATCGTAGACTGGTCTTGTTGTAACTTTATTGATTTGGAAGAAAATGTTAGTAAAAAGTTAATGGTGTTAGCTAAAAACTGCAAATATTCTCGTAATACGAAAAATGAGAATTTGACTAATTAATGGCATATATTTTTGGACTCCGCATTTTTCTTTCATCTCCTACCACAGCCACACATTCAGTACTTCAATTAAAGAACGTCACTCTAAATTGGACAGAAATTTTTTATTTTTTTTTTATAAACAGCATTATTGTATTTCTGATATGGGTATTAGTTGTGCGTATCAATTTTAATAGAGAAATACTAATTAAACACGGCAGTATCACTATATAAAAAGACAATTTACTTTACAATGATAACTTTTAAGTTTGAGAGGATTTCTAATGCTTCTTATATGTTTTTTTTTAATGTTTTTTTATGCACTATGCAAAAATATTGAAATGTATATTTGGAAATGAATTTTTGGACGCACCTAACCAAGGGCGGAGCCAGCATGTAACCAGGGGATGCAAATGAACCCCCTCAATTTTTTTTTCAGTTTAATAATACACTTATTCTCAATTTTGCACCCCTTAAAATTTCCTAATTGCACCTCTTTTGCATCGGCTGACACCTATACATTTAATGCCTGCACCATGCTAATGCACATGCTAAGTTTTTCAGAGCAATTAATAACAAACGTGGTCTTGAGAGTGTGCTCCTCTCAAGGTCTTAGGTTCGAATCCTACTAAGTGCATTCAACTCTTGTGTGTGACAGTCCATACGGAGCTTTGCTCCGGCTTTAAATGAGACCCCCGCTAGTGGACGGTGAGATTAGTCCCTTTTAGATTAGTCAGTCGCAAGACTGGATACCAAGATTTTCAAAAAAAAAATAACAAACGTGTTTGAATTAACTCATTTAAAATATTTGTTCAACAAAATAATAGATAATTTGAATCAAATCATGGACTTTGGCATAAAAACACTCCATTAACCACTAAGCTAATGCACAACAAATTATTTGATTTTGTTTAAAATTATATATATATACATATAAAACGTATTGGAAATTCAATATATTTTTTTTATTAAATATAAGAGAAAACAATTATAATCTATATAAAATTTAATTATATATATATATATATATATATATATATATATATATATATATATATATATATATATATATATATATATATATTAATTTTATCTCCACTTACATATAATTATAAAATATATTAATATTTTTAATATTAAAATATTATTATTATTAATTTGCACCCCTGGCGAAAGTTCTTGGCTCCGCCACTGCACCTAACACACATTTGACACAGACCATTCTAAGTGACACTTTATTATTTAATTATTTTTATTCTGGATATGAATCTCCGAAATATTTAAATAAATATATGTATAATTGATCAGTTCGGTAGAAATTCCAGAGCCACATCTCCGAAAGTTTGGATGGGATTTTGAAATATTTTGTCACCTTTGCATATCAGATATTTCCGAAGATGCGTCTCCGAAATAATATGATAAAAGACAAAGCTGCATGATCACACAACCATTGTTGCCATTGTTGTTTTCCTCTACAAACCCTCACCAAAAACCCCTACATTCTAAATCCATTTTTCACTCCAAAAGGAGGAAAAAAAAGTTGAAATTTCAGTTAAATATCCTTTATTTCACATTGCATTGCTCACATTAATCTTATATTTTGTCTGAAAAAATGAGTGTTGTGTCCGAAACTGTATCTCCGGAACTTGTCTGTGCTCATTTTCAATTCTGTTTTCAGCAGTGGCGCTTATACACTATTATGTTGTAATTATTTTCATTAGATATGGTGAACCTCGATGTCTAGATATCGAACGTGCGAGGATGAAGTTACTGTTAGAGATATATTTTGGACTCATCATGATTCCACAAAGTTGTTCAACACATTTCCTACTGTGCTTATACTTGATTCAATCTATAACACCAATAAGTATAGACTTCCATTATTGGAGATGGTTGGTGTTACATAACTGAGAAGACATATTCTGTTGGGTTCGCATTTCTTGAGACTGTAAAAAGGACACTTTTACTTGGGTCTTAGAGGTGTGTTGGATACTGTTGAAGGACCAAGGTGAGATGCCTAAAGTGATTGTCACCGATCGCGATACCGCCTTGATGAATTCGGTTGCAAAGGTATTTTCTTCTTCTAATGAATTACTTTATAGGTATCACATAACAAAGAATGTGAGAAGTCGGGTTAAACCCGCGGTAAGGACGAAACATATAGAGTCCGAAGATAAAAAAATGGTGAAGGCGAGTGTGGTTACGGAAAAAATAATGGATGCATGGAATCGTATAATAAATTCTTCCACAAAAAAGTATATGGCGATTCTGTTATGCATTTGACGAAAGTGTGTGAAAAGTATCCATATTTGTTAAAATATATTGAAAGCACAATTCTTGACCAGGTGAAGGATAAAATTGTTTGTACATAGACTAATAATGTTAAACACCTTAGAAATACAACAACTAACTGAGTTGAGTATGCCCATGCTACTTTGAAAATGAAGCCTACACCGATAAAAATAAAAGGTGCTTCAAAGAAAATGAATCCTACACCGAATGACAATTTGACTACATGGTCTCCATATTTTGAACATGTTGACAAATTTTTTCCCGACTCACCAACTCCAAAATATCAAAAAATGGTTGTCAAAGAAGTTCGCATCAGCAAACTACCTCTTACGCTACATCCACCAAAAATTCTATTCATCGACGAGATACCTGTTTTTATGCACAAATACATCGAGTGGATCTCAATGTTGTAGTGGATGGTAATTGCAGTTATCGAGCAATTTCAGCTTTACTCAGTAAAGGAGAAGATAATCATACACTTGTCCGCCATCAACTTATCTAACAGCTGATGACACATAAATAATCATACACACGATTGTACGGAAAGAAAGAAAAATTCGATGAAGTTTATGAGTCTTTTGTTCCTTGCCTTAGAGGACCGACATTGAAGACAAAATAGATGCGCTTCCCTGAAATGTGTCACCTAATAACATGTGCGTATGATAGAGTGTGTGTTGATATGACACAATACGGTTTTTCGGAAACCTTTTTCCCACTACACATCGACACACCTCCAAATCTAAATGATCGTATTATGTATATTGGGTGACTTTCAAAATCAATTCATTTTGTTCAAGTTTACTTGAAACCGAGATGCTCTATACCACTTACATCATCGGAGTGGACGATTCATTCAACAACAAAAGCCGAGACTTGGTCAGATTATTTTATGGAAAGGATGCAAGAGTTCGAGAAATTGAGCAACATTAAAAGAAAATCAAATGCACAAAAGTACAAGGGGGTACCACTCATAGATTTAGCCGGCGACATATGTTTTGATTCGTATTAATTTCTTGTTTAGCCAGACAAATAAGTGTATGTAGTTGTGTCTTAATATAAATGAAGTGTAGCATATTCAACATTTGTTCATATTATGTCTTAATGCAGTTTTTATATTCCCCATAACAACATATGTTCTTTTGTAAAAAAAAGGTTCTGTTTTGGAACTAGTTTAGGAGAGGTTCCGAATATACATCTCTGAAATAAGATAATAGGGTGCAAAACCAGAGATATATCTCCGGAATCAGCATGCCAGGTATTGAGTGTTCCATATTGATCTATGGCTTATATAAATTAAGTTGCTCTTATATTATATTTCACACAAATTGAAAATATCTCAAATGTCACAAATAAACATCAACTGGTATGTCGCAAATATCTCATTCTCCAGCTCTACACCTGAGCGAATGTTTAAGCTCACCGAGTACACCTCTCTCGAAGATATCAAAGACTAAATCCATAATCTCCTACTTATGGAGACAATCGAAGGATTGTGAAGCTCGAGTACCGTTCATCGTCAATTGACAACAAAGGTAAGATTGAGTTCAAAAAATTTTAGCTCAAGACGCAAGCAGATGTAAGGGCTATGTGGAATACATGTTTTCGTTTCGAAACAAAAGTTTCGCTCGAGTTTGAAGCGACGATTTCAAGACTGGTCAAAGATATTGTAAAGATGTTGAAGCATCCACCTGGAGATTGAAGTATTGTTGCATTTTATATTAAAATGATCTATGCAACCCTAATTTTATTTTATGAATCTTAATTTAATTTCGGAAAATTACATGTTTTTGCTTTTACTACTGATATGTCTGTGTTACGAAAATGTAAATACGAAAATATTTCAGAGATGTATCTCCGGAATAAAAATAACCAAATAATAGGGTGTTACTCAAAATGACCTGTGTTGAGTGTGTGTTGGGATGTGTCCAGCGATGCATCTCCGATCCAAATCAACCCATTTCGAATACGAGCGACTAGCCAAAACTAAATTATTGAATTACAATGTTATTAGTGCGGAGAAGACACATACATTTCAATGAATTCAACAACCTCTACCTATTAAGAGGAAATACTTGTTCTATCCAATTCAACGTTCTAGTTAACAAAAAATTAGGATTATATAATAAATTAAAGGCGTTAGATTAATAAAAATCGAGGATTAAGATTTGGAATAAAATTTTAAACTTACTCTTAGAATAAAAATATTCATTATATATATATATATATATATATATATATATATATATATATATATATATATATATATATATATATATATATATATATATATATATATTGAAGGTGCGAGAAAGACACAAGAAAGGGGGGTTTGAATTGTGTATTCACTCTTTTACATCTTTTCGCTTCTTATAATTAAAACACTTAGGATAACATCAGAGTTCGTTGAGAGACTCTGACTAGCGAAATTACATTCAGACTTGTTATGCGTGAAGCATAAGAACCAACAAGAGTCTGAACATAAAATACATTTCTCAGAACTTGCAGTGCGGAAGCTTATCAGAGTTAAGCTGCAAGGTTCTGACTTGCTTATGTAAGGTTCTGAGACTCAATATAGAAACATAAACAAGGACGTTAAACATAACAAGAGTAAGGAATACACGATATATCCTAGTTCACCACAAGGCTAATCCAGTCCACCCTCCTCAGGCGATTTCGCCTTGAACACAAGGTCTTAATCCACTATAATTAATCTCGATTACAGATGCACGGGCAACAGCCGGTGACTAACAACTTGCACAGCCGTACTGTGACTAACCCACAATGAACCGTTCAGGGATTCAACTTAATGAATATAACGAACATTGACCTGCAGGTTTCAATCTCGCAAGATCTACTACTAGGATTTTAACAGCTAGGCGTTCAGGGATTCATCGCAATGAATATAATGCTACTGACCCTATTTCAGGATTTCCCACAATGACATCTCGCCATTGTTTTCTCGAGTTTCCGGTCACACTGACCACTCAAGGAATCCTAATTCACCAAGAATTAGTCTTACCGGAGATTACAAAGATGCTTCTTAACAAGCAGATTACTCCTAATGTTTAAGTACAAAGAACACACAAGCGTTCAAGCAAGATATGAGCAACATCTCCTTGCTATCTTAAGAAACTACATAGATGTATGTTAATTTGACAATTGTTGACATCTTATAGATCTTCTTCTTCTTCGTCTTCTTGGGTGAGCAAGCTTTGAGCAACAACTCCTTGCTTCAGATCTTCAATGTAGCACTGACGAGAAGGTGGTTGATGACTTGACTGATTTGCAATGTTGTCTTCTTCATCAACAACTTCTGTTTCAATTTGTTGTTGTTGTGTTGATTTGGTCTTTGAGCTTCAACAACAATGGCCATATGTAAATTGATGACAGCTTTGGATATTCTAAGTGTTACAACGAGAACTTATCATTGTTGCTATCTTCACACAATGACTTGGTCGATTCTTTTTGTGTTTGATTCAATTTACAAGATTAATGTAATCAACACAATCGACACCTCAGAAGTGAGAACTCCTTTCTTTAAATAGCCCAGTAGAAATATAGCCGTTGAAATACTGTTGGCTGTTAGAAAAGAGACGTTGTGTAATAATTAGCTGTACTGACACATCTACTTTTTACTGTGGAGGAAGTGACATGATATATCTTCTTGGGCGCAGTGTACAGTCGTTTCACAACGGTAACATTTGTCTTCAAATCTTCAGAGGCTTCTGATGGTAATTAATTGAAGCATGAGTAGAGACTTCTTAACAGGATATCTTAAACTTCAAGTCTTCAGTCATTTGAAGAAGTCCATTAGGAATCAGTCTTCAGAACTTCAGCACTTGTCTTTAAGAACATTATCCTTTACTACTTCAAGTCTTCCAAAACTTCAGAACTTATCCATTAGGAATCCGTCTTTAGAGTCTTCAGCACTTGACCTTTGGAACCGTAATCTTCAGAACACATAAGTCTTCAGAGTCTTTCTGCACTTGGTATTCAGAGCCTTCTGCCTTCAGAACTTCAAGTCATGAGAGTCTTCAGCACTTCGGTTCTCCAGAAGATTATCTTCATCAGAAGCTTCAAAATCTTCAGAATCTCGACCACTTTCAGAGAGCATCCACCAGAGCATTGCAACAGCAATATCAGCATCCTTGGATATGACTGATCACGATCAGATACAAAAGCGTTCTTGCTTCTTGCGACTTATGTCACACATAGTAACTTCATATATTATCAATTCACGCACATCTGGCTGGTGCTTGTTGGATCTGATATCTTCTATGATTATGATCTGCACACAACACACATAGAACATAAAATAGTTCTTTCACAAATACATATTGTTATCATCAAAACATAGATTGACTTGTAGAGATAACTCTTGCTCTAACAATCTCCCTCTTTTTGATGATGACAAAACCATGTATTTTGATTGAACATTTTATACAAGGTAATCACCAAACAAACATATTCAGAGTCTGGAATAGCAGCACCCCCTGAATGTGTTAACCTCAAAGTTTTATCTGTGATCATCTAGAATCTTATATGATCCAAAGACATACAGAATAACAACTTGAGTTGCCAGAACGAAGAATAGAAAAGGACTACTTCTCTATCTTGTCTTCAAGGAAACAGAGAGTCTTCAACGTTTGGACTAGTTCATCAGAACTTCCATCTTCAGATCTTCAGAACTCAGTTCCTTTGTAGTCGTATCAGAGCTTATAATCTTCAGAGACATCTGAAGCATTTCTACTTTTCAGCAGATTCATTTAAGCACAAGCAGAACAGTTCTTATCTAATAACATACCATTGCTATTCATCAAAGGCAGACACTGTCTTTTGAGAAACTCCCCCCGAGTTTCAGACTTTGTGAAGATTTTAGATTTTGCAAATGAATCTTCTGGGTAGTCTCCCCCTAATTTCCATAAGTCAGATATTGGGATCTTCAGAATCGTAATTCAGGAATATGAGTTTTTAATCACCAATATGGATCATGACTTTTTCAGAGTATGACTTTTGAACACAGGTCTTCATCTCAGAACCTTGTTAATGTCACAACTCAGTGGTTCATTAAGGCTTGATTATTGATCAGATACCAATTGAAGGTTAATTTTTGTGATCAATCAACGCTTGATTCTGAAACTGGTACACATGTTTTAATCTTAGTCTGATACTGAGTTATACCAGAGTATGTTGTGTCTGATTCCAACTGAAGGAATTCTTTTCATACCACTTGAAGGGTATTTCCTTAATGTGCTGAGATTGATACCAATGAAGGTATAGAAAACATTTCACAGCTTAGCTCTGATTGATATTACTGCAGACTGAGTATGATATCAAACTTTATGTATACTGAGTCTGATTATCATTTGTTGATTTAGTCTGATACCAAATCATTTTCTTCTTAATTAGTTCTTGGTAGACATCAGAACTACTTCTTCTTGGATCTTCAATCCGAATCTTCAGACAGTTCTTGACTTCTGATTTGCACAGTTCTTCTGAGGAGCATCTTGAGATGTAGACTTTGTCTTGACTGCTTTCAGGGTTTTCCTTCTTCTGATTCTTACGTTTTGAATCTCATATTCTCAGATAGCTTACAGCTTCTGAACCAAGTGAGACAGAGATCACGATAAACTTTGACTTTCAGAAAGTTCTCAACTTCTGAACAGTACTGGGTAGATCTGATTCTGAACACATGTTCACGAAGTGTACAACTTTGATCATATGAACAAACAGTTCATAAGAACTTTTGGCAAGTTCTTCTTTCTCAACCCGTTCTTAGAATGCCTAGTGAACTTGTTCAGAGTTCCTCGGATAAACATCAAACAACACCGTTAGTGGTAAACACATTTTATATGATAGATTACTTGTTTGAGTTTGCATTCTTTCTGTTTTAAGATTCTTCTTTCCAATCAATATTCATATCCATCAATTCATATTAATCAAAATCATATTATATTTTCTCCCCCTTTTTGACATCATCAAAAAGTTCAGAGCGTTTGAGCTTTCAAGCAATAAGCATAATTAGATTAACATGATAATGAGCAGTTTAACATAAAGTAGTCTCAAAAGATATTTCATTAAATTCAAAGCATAGAATTTCTTTTTTAAATCCTAACTAGTTCTTAGCAAACAAAACATAGATGATAAAACAGAAAGCAGCATTGATTCATTGATTAAAATGATATAGAACTATCAGCACAAAACAACACAAAACGATTTGAGATACACTAAGATTTAAAGCTTAATTATCAAAATCTTCAACGTTGTCTATTCTTTCACATATAGTTTCAGCCGGTGAAGGTCCTGGTCCTAGCCTGCTGATCACTTCCCAGGCCTTTTCTTTCAAAATTATTTCAGATATTATTCTTCCATATGGAATGTAGGCATGCATCTGATTCCTTGAGACCTTGATGGAGCATCTCATGTGGTTAAAAATGGTCTTGGGAAGATCTATTGTAACATGATGGGTTAGGAGGAAGATGAAGATTCTGTCGTCGTGAGTCAGAGTGCCTCTCACAGATGCTTGTGGACGAAGGTTGGTCAATGAAAATTTGAACCAGGTTTTGGGAGTAGGAAGGAGCTTTTCAGGATTGTTTGGTTCGTAGGGAACTGAATCATCAAACAAGGTTCTGCACCTCTCTACCATGCTTAAGTCTGATTCAAAATTATCAATCGTGACTTCGTCGGAGATATAGCCAGTGAAATTCTCTATCGAGGAGACAGAGATTGCGATGGGGTGATAGTGGACCTCAGACAAGATGGTGTTTCCATCGTTACTGACCCTAGCAAAATTCCAGAACTCTTTAACAAGGTCAGGAAAGATATGACCATTTAGTAGAGAGTAATAACACTACCAAGACTGCGCTTGCATGCTTCTTATTATCTCTAAGCCATCGTTTCTGAGACGAGCGAGGTTGGGTCTTTTCTCAGGAATGACCTCTAAGTTTTCTTTTCTACCTAAGAAGGTTGGACCATTTCTTTGGGAATTCATCATCTTTGTTGCAATAAGAGTTTTGAGATAGTGACGAACTAGGTTTTGAGGATGAATTAGAGTGAAGCAAAATCCTATTATTTATAGGAGAATGATAGTAAAGAGTATAATAACTAAATTGGTACTCAAGGATTTGGGTTTACTATTTCCTAGGTGGTCATGATTACTCAGGGTATGCTAAAAGGCGTAACTGTGTGGGAAAAGAAAACGAAGTTGTTACTAATTTATTTGAAGAATTGATCAGTTATGGATAACACTATTTTATGGTGAGTGGTAGCTAGCTAGGGTTAATGCATTTTGATAATGATGGTTTTCTTGAGCCACTTAAATATTTATCATATATCTTTTAAAAAAAATCAATCTACCATTAGAGCTTGTCAGATATTTGATTTGCTTAAGTTTAAATATTTAGGATTATATATCATTAATAGGAGAAAAGATATAAAATGATTCATAATATAGTTTTTGACCATTCTTTAATCTTAAATAACTTAAGGCAAACTGACACGATTACAGCAACTTAGAACAAATACAATTTGAATTAAGAACATGCATTCCACATACGTAGTTAAGATATAGATAGGTCAGTTTTCCTAGTTACTAAAGATTTCACATTTAGTCTTCAACAAGCAGTTATCTGGAAGACTTTCAGGACTATCTTCTTCGATTCTCTCTTTGATCATGTCCACAATTCCATCTCTAAAGAAAATTTCAGACAAAACTCTTGCATAAGGAATGTAAGATTTTGTGAGGTTTCTGGATTCAGAGATGGATTTCCAGAGACAGTTGAAGATAGTGAGTGGAAGGTTTATCTGAAAATCATTCATTAGTAAATAAATGAATTCATGGTCATGGAATCTAAGTATGTCATGGCTCTCTCCTTTGGGAAGGAAATTAGACACCATGAGCTTGTACCAAGCTTTGGGAATGGGTAGGAGATTTTCAGGATTGAAGGGTATGTATCCTAAAGTCAAATCATGAAGGGATACAAACTTTTTAGCAGCAAATAATTTATTTTTGTCAAAGTCAACAGGGATTCCAACATTCTCACATCCAGTTGCTAGAGTGGCTGAGAACGGGTTGATGGTGATTGGGACTTCAAAAACAAAGGAGGTGATACACTTACTTTCAAAATCAAGATCAACATGTTTCCAGAAGTCCTTAACTAGATTTACATAAATGGGTTTTTCTAGCATAGTGGAGTATCTAGTCCATTGTTGAGTGTAAAGCACATCTGCTATACTGCAAGCAATGTGACTTGGAAGAGGAGGGGTGTTGATTACAAACTGTTTTTCGGGAATAATTTCAAGAAGATCTTGGTCTCCAAGATAAGTTAGTGGAGGCATGATGATGGATGGATAACCGAGTTTTGACACTTATGTTTTATGATAGAAGGACTTGAGTGTGAAAATGTTTGACAGGGAGAAGCGATTTTTATACACATAGATAGATAGGATGAGTTGTGCCTAGTCTAGGGAAAATATAGATCAAGTACGAAAAGATTTTAATAAGATTTCAAAAAGCTTATGTTGTCAGAGATATGTTATGATTACTCAAGTTTTGTAATTATTATTGAGGTTACTTTTGAGTGCACGCATTGTCAAAGGATTTTTCTTGTAAGACAAAAATATTTTAGATAATTTATTTCTACCAGATCAAGTTCTTGCAGTGATGTTTAACTATTTTAAAATGAAGAGGATCATACCTTTAGAAAATCTGAAATCTTTATTATCATGCTTGTACTCAGTTCAGATTCTGAGCTTCTGATTATCATCCTTCCGCTTCTGCTACCTTCTAGTTTATAGTTCCCTCATTCTGTAAAGATTCATTTGTATTCTAGCTTCTGAAGAGTATAATTTATTTTCTGAACTTCTGATCCTGGTTTGAGAGCAAGAATCAATCTATTAAAAAATCCTTTCCTTTTTCTTGTTCAGACCTATCCACTGATTTTTGAGAATAACCAATCGGAGGCTCTGAACTTGATTGTCAGAAGAGCAAACTTCCATCACGCTTTCTCATTTTTTAGAAGGTCATTAGATTCAACTTTATCATAAACCGTTGAGAGGTTATGTGTTGAGAGGATTTGATCTTCTTCTCATAGCATGTTCCTTTGAGCAGATGCAGATCATGTTCAAAAGTGAGTATCACCAAACACGTGTGTAACACATGACATTGTTTGCATGACACTTCTTGTTCTCGCTATGCTGATTAAACTTGTTTATAGAATTAGTCCGTCAAGGATCAACAGTATATCTTCTTCAGTAAGAATGTCAACTGATTTTCTTCATTCAGAAGAACTTTAGCAGCTTAAATCCTTTTGACTTCAAGAGATAACTTTAGTTAATGCATCACATTGAACATCTTCTGGATTAATGACGTTCTGAGAAACTTATTAGATAGAATCCGATCAATCACAAATGGTTCAACTAAGATAGATTCTCAAGCTAACAGAACTTAATTATGATAATCAAGACTCAAAAATCTTTCTTAACCAATTCTTGATGACTCATCGAACATTATCTTCTTGAATATTCTTTCAGTTTTCTGCGAAGCTTTCCAAGAAAACAATATTCAGTTCTTCATTGAATCTCTTAACATCTTGATTAGTTAAAATTCAGATGTTGAGTTATTTTGAATTTTTCAGTTTTTCGGAACTCTGCATACTTCATTCTGAAGTTCAACATCATAGAACAACAATCTTTCTTCTTTACATGAAGAAGTTCTGAATGAGTTTCAAACGAGAAAGTCAAGGGTGGACCTAATCTGTTTCTTGAAAACATCTCAAAAACTCTTAAAGAATTAATCTTCAGCAAACAAGATTTCTTGTTTTCTGATGATTCAACTTTGAGCAAATACGTGGTTCATCCACACGTATCTTCCAAGATTAGCATTCAACAGATACTACTTCTTATCTGATGAATCTATCCTATCAGCTGATTCTTCAATCTTCAACAAAGCTTTAAGTGAGGAAAATTTAGTTGTTTGACAACTGCAAAACTTCCAGAATCAGTGATTTTCTCAAGTACTCAGATTGATTACAATTTTGTACACAGTCATCTTCTGAACTGTTACAGAAATTGTAAGTGGATTTCAATCTCACCCAGAGTATTTCTACGCACCGTATTTGGATCTTTTTCTAACACTGTTAAGTGTTTGATATCCATCAATAACAAAACCAGGCTCTGATAACAATTGAAGGTGCGAGAAAGACACAAGAAAGGGGGGTTTGAATTGTGTATTCACTCTTTTACATCTTTTCGCTTCTTATAATTAAAGCACTTAGGATAACATCAGAGTTCGTTGAGAGACTCTGACTAGCGAAGTTACATTCGACTTGTTATGCGTGGAGCATAAGAACCAACAAGAGTCTGAACATAAAATACATTTCTCAGAACTTGCAGTGCGGAAGCTTATCAGAGTTAAGCTGCAAGGTTCTGACTTGCTTATGTAAGGTTTTGAGACTCAATATAGAACCATAAACAAGGACGTTAAACATAAAATGAGTAAGGAACACACAATATATCCTGGTTCACCACAAGGCTAATCCAGTCCACCCTCCTCAGGTGATTTCGCCTTGAACACAAGGTCTTAATCCACTATAATCAATCTCGATTACAGATGCATGGGCAACAGCTGGTGACTAACAACTTGCACAACCGCACTATGACTAACCCACAATGAACCGTTCAGGGATTCAACTTAATGAATATAACGAACATTGACCTGCAGGTTCCAATCTCGCAAGATCTACTGCTAGGATTTCAACATCTAGACGTTTAGGGATTCATCGCAATGAATATAACGCTACTGACCCAATTTCAGGATTTCCCACAATGACATCTCGCCATTGTCTTCTCGAGTCTCCGGTCACAGTGACCACTCAAGGAATCCTAATTCACCAAGAATTAGTTTTACTGGAGATTACAAAGATGCTTCTTAACAAGCAGATTACTCCTAATGTTTAAGTACAAAGAACACACAAGCGTTCAAGCAAGATATGAGCAACAACTCCTTTCTATCTTAAGAAACTACATAGATGTATGTTGATTTGACAATTGTTGACATCTTGTAGATCTTCTTCTTCTTCGTCTTCTTGGGCGAGCAAGCTTTGAGCAACAACTTCTTGCTTCAGATCTTCAATGTAGCACTGACGAGAAGGTGGTTGATGACTTGACTGATTTGCAATGTTGTCTTCTTCATCAACAGCTTCTGTTTCAATTTGTTGTTATTGTGTTGATTTGGTCTTTGAGCTTCAACAACAATGGCCATGTGTAAATTGATGACAACTTTGGATATTCTAAGTGTTACAACGAGAACTCATCGTTGTTGTTATCTTCACACAATGACAAGGTCGATTCTTTTTGTGTTTGATTCAATTTACAGGATTAATGTAATCAACACAATCGACACCTCGGAAGCGAGAACTCCTTTCTTTAAATAGCCCAGTAGAAATATAGCTGTTGAAATATTGTTGGCTATTAGAAAAGAGACGTTGTGTAATAATTAGCTGTACTGACGCATCTCCTTTTTACTGTGGAAGAAGTGACATGATATATCTTCTAGGGCGCAGTGTACATTCGTTTCACAACGGTAACATTTATCTTCAAATCTTCAGAGGCTTCTGATGGTAATTAATTGAAGCATGAGTAGAGACTTCTTAACAGGATATCTGAAACTTCAAGTCTTCAGTCATTTGAAGAAGTCTATTAGGAATCAGTCTTCAGAACTTCAACACTTATATTTAAGAACATTATCCTTTACTACTTCAAGTCTTCCGAAACTTCAGAACTTGTCCATTAGGAATCCGTATTCAGAGTCTTCAGCACTTGACCTTTGGAACCGTAATCTTCGGAACACATAAGTCTTCAGAGTCTTTCTGCACTTGGTCTTCAGAGCCTTCTGCCTTCAGAACTTCAAGTCATGAGAGTCTTCAATACTTCGGTTCTCTAGAAAATTATCTTCATCAGAAGCTTTGCAATCTTCAGAATCTCGACCACTTTCAGAGAGCATCCACAAGAGCATTGCAACAGCAATATCAACATCCTTGGATCTAACTGATCATGATCAGATACATAAGCATTTTTGCTTCTTGTGACTTGTGTCACACATAGTAACTTCGCATATTATCAATTCACGCACATCTGGCTGGTGCTTGTTGGATCTGATATCTTCTATGATTATGATCTGCACACAACACACGTTAGAACATAAAATAGTTCTTTCACAAATACGTATTGTTATCATCAAAACATAGATTGACTTGTAGAGACAACTCTTGCTCTAACACACACACACACACACACACACATACACACACACACACACACACACACACACACACACACACACACATATATATATATATATATATATATAATTTTTTCTGTAGTATTTTTTAGTCAAAGCCTATGTTAAAACTTAGTACTAAATTTGTAGCATATACTAATTATACTATGATAATATTGATGAATTACTTTTGAAATATGGTTATTTAGAACAAGGATTACACACACATATGCTGCCATAGTGACATGCCTTAGCTGAAACGACCAAAATGAAAAAAAATATAATAACAACAAGAACCAACTCTTATTTCATCTAGGAATAGAAAAACGGGTTCGATCCATTACGAATGTCCGTTTAATCTACACTTTCATATTGGGGCGGACTAAGGTTTTAAGCTCACATATTCTAATGTGCTCGTATCGTCTTGTCCATTTTTTTCCCAGACTTTGGTGTGTGCGGACATTAACATAAGTTTTTTTCTGTTGCAATTTTTAGGCCAAAAAGATGCAGTGTTTGTCGGCCCACCATGCCCCGCCCTCATTTTTTGCAGAGCGGGCATATGTTTTAATCTTGTGCCATACACAATGTCTGGCCTTCCCCATCCCTTTTTTTGTGGGCTTTTGTAGGACGAGCCTAAACGGGAAGGGCATGCATGTTAAACACCCCTTATCTCATTGAGTGAGGTCAAATACATGGATCAAATTATGCCATAATGTTTTGTCCAATACCATGTTTCTATCCAATTCATTTATCTCAAGATTTTTTTAACAATTTCTTTTATATTTTTTTTCTAGGTCTTCCCCTACCTCTAGTTGTTTGACTCCTCTAAATTTAATATATTATCCTTACAAAAAAATCTACATATCTTCTCTCTACATGCATAAACCACCTAAGCCTATTTTCCACCATCTTTTCTAATAAAGGTTCTACCCAAACATTTTTTCTAAGATTGTCATTTCTAGTCTTATCTCGTCTATACTTATAACACGTCCAACATAAAATCATCATCTATACTACACTTACTTTATTCTCGTGTTGAATCTTAAACGTCAAATATTCTATCACGTATAACATCACTGGTCTTACCGTTGATCGATAAACTTTTCCCTTCAGTTTGAGTAATTCTTTTGTGTCACATAAAACCCTTGATAATCTCCCCCGTTTTAGACACTTATATTGAATTTGATAATTTACATCCACTTCTATTTCTCAATCATTTTCAATTAAGAACCCCAGATATATAATCGACGTAACATTGTAGAATGATATAGTTTTTCACCTCTAGGTTAAAAATACTTCTCCTTTGGCTGAACTTACATTCCATATACTCCGTCTTACTTTTGCTTAGACAAAAGCTATGTGTTTCTAAGGTTTGTATCCAACCTCTCATTTAAATCCTCTTTCAACTCTTCAAGTAGGACTATATCATCTGCAAAAGGCATATATCTTGGTCCTAGCTCTTGAATGTGTTCCGCGAGTACATCCAAAATTAAAGTGAAAAAGGTAGGGGCTTATGGTTGAATCTTGGTGCAATCCTATTGCAATGATGGAACTCGTATGTCTCTACACCCCGTGTTCACACACTAGTTGATACTCCTTTCATACATATCTTGGGCAACTCGAATATAGGCTACCCTAACCTCTTTCTTATCTCGAGATTTTCAAAAAATATCTCTAGGCACTCTATCATACCCCTTTCTTATCACGGGATTTCCAAAAAATATCTCTAGGAAATCTATCCAAAAAATAGATTCTTAGTATCTTGCGTCTTTTTTCTTAGTCTCCATTCAATAACTCTTTCACATAACTTCGTGGTATCACTCATAAGTTCAACCCTTCTATAATTTGCACAATTTTGTATATCTGATTGTTCTTATAGATTGGAACTAAAATGTTTCTTCTCTGTTTATTCGGTATTTGCTTTGACCTCATAATTTTGTTAAAGAGTTTGGTGAGCAACTCAGTGCTTCCATCTCCAACAAAATTTACACACTTCAATATGTTTGATGTCCGGCCCAAGTGCCTTACTATTACTCATCATTTTTAACACTTATTTTACGTATTGTTTCATAATCTGGTGGTAGTAATTATAGTATCGATTCTCTTCTCTAATGTTTAATATGTTAGAGTCTAATGAGATATCATATCTTTCATTAAGTAAGTTGTAGAAATACATCTTCCAGATATCCTTTATATCTTTTTACTGAACCAATACTTTGCTTTCTCCATCTTTAACATGAAAGTGTGAGAAAAACACAAGAAATGGGGGTTTGAATTTGGTTTTCAAAAATGAAAGCTTTTTTTTATGAAACTCAAACAGAAGACACAAAGAAACTAAACAAGAGAGAAATACACACGATATATCCTAGTTTACTTGAAAATTATCAAGCTAATCCAGTCCACCCGTCAAGGTGATTTTGCCTTATACCCAAGGACTTAATCCAATATAACCAACTCATTACAATCTGCACTAGCAACTGCTGGTGACTAACAACCACAAAGACTAACTGTCTAAGTCTTCTTAAGGATTATGACCTAACTGGTCCCTTAAGAAATTATAAACAACAGTTTGTGAAAGATAAATGTTTACAATGAAATGCTTCTATTCAAGCAGATATAAACACTATGAATATCTTAAAAATACTTAAAGAAAATTTGCACAAGTATGAATTTGTGTTCTTGCATTGTATTGTAGTGCTTCGCTCTAGCTTGCAATTTTCTTTAAGTTATCAAGTCCTTATATAGCCAGTAAAGATCCGTTGGAGGGCAGATCAAGAATATCCTTGAGTGAGCTGGAGACTTGAAAGAATGTCGTTACGTAGGGATGAAAATCGTACACCAAAATTTTCCTTTGTACCATAAAATCAGGGTAGTGGAATAGAACGTTTTGATATGTACTATGTGTTATTTCCTACCTAAACTTTTGATCTTATCTTCTGTACATCAGAGGCTTCTGGATAGAGATGTTTGAATCATGAGTAGAAAAGTTGATCACTGGGTCTTCAGAGTCTTAAGTCTTCAGAGTCTTAAGTCTTCAGAGTCTTCAGAACGTGTTCACCAGAACCTTGTCTTCAGAATCTTTAGCACTTAGTCTTCAAAACTTTTTCAGCAGAACATTGTCTTCAGAGTCTTTAGCACTTAGTCATCAGAAACTTAAGTCTTCAAAATCTTCAAAACTTTGTTCATCAGAACCTTGTCTTCAGAATCTTTAGCACTTAGTCTTCAGAACATAACAACTTCAGAAGCTAGAAAGCCTTCAGAAGTAAATCACCAGAGTCACGCTTAGAGGCAGAATCCAAGAGAGCATTGCAACAACAACATATTGTCTTCTTAGAATCTTTTTGAATGTGAGTAGGTACAGAAGCAGACTTGCTTCTTTGGCGCAAAAGTGACTTTTGTCATACCAGAATGACGTTGCATGTGCTCTCTATCAGAGTTAGAACCTGTTTGTTAAAACTTTAGAATAACAAATCATTAGAGTACCAAAATTGTTTTCACACTAATACTACCTTGTTATTATCAAAACTTAGAGATAACCAGCAGAACCAAATCTTGTTCTAACAATCTCCCCCTTTTTGATAATGAAAAACAATGTATTTTGATGAAACAATTTCGTACAAAAATAATCAATAGGGGATGACAGAGATAGGTTTAGAAATAACTTCCCTTTATCAAGCTCCCCCTGAATCTAAGACTTATAAAATTCTTATCAGATTTGGGATAACAGAGCCTGATTATAAAGATCTTATCAGTTTTGGTATAACAGAGCTTGATTGGTCTTATCAGATCCAAAATAAGGTTTGAGATAATTCTTATCAATTTTCAAAGCAAGTTCAAGTCTGGTTGTTATCAGATGCATCAGTTAGTCATGATTACCAGAATTTCAATATCGTTCTTGAAAAAAATTCTAAGAAGGATTGTGTGCATATATTATGTTAGAATGTCAGAATTATGATTCAGAGAACAAGATATTTTTATCAAAATAATTTCTTCATTAATATCACTCCCCCTTTTTGTCATAATAAAAAAGGTAAACAAACAAAAACAAAATAAAGTAACTAAGGGGTAGCTTAGAAAGTGTTTAAGGTTGAGGAGGAGGAGGGAGCCTCTGAAGAATCTGAGCAAGCACATTCTGAATGCTTGATGTAACTTCATCTTGCTTATCCATTCTAGTTCTAAACAACTCTTATTCCTTCTGAATGCTTTCTAGAGTCTTCAACATTGGATCAGAGGTAGGGTTATTAGAGCGTTCAACAACGTTCAGAGCATCTTCTTGATTCTTCATTTCAGCTTCTCTCTCAGCTAAATTTTGAGCTTCCTTAGCTTGTCTTTCAGCTTCTCTTTGAAGAGCTTCCTTAGCTAGTATTTCAGCTAATTCCCTTTCACCAACTAACTTTTCTTCAGCTTCTCTCTGAGCTTTCAATCTTTCTTCTGTTTGCTGGACAAAGTATCCTTTTGTTTGAACAGAGAGATTTTTGATCTTTTGAAACTCCACTGACATCCATCGATTGAATCGATTCCAGGGAGCACCCAAAGCAGAAGGGTCAGTGCTAGAAATGGATTCATCAGAAAGTTTCTTGAATCTCCTAACTACATTGTCTTTAAAAACATAAATGACTTCATCAAGTTAGGAGGGGGGAAGATCAGAAGGTTGAATTTCAGGATGTGTTTGAGTTTCTTCATCAGAAGCAACTAGATTGGAGAGTGTTTGGTTAGAGTCTGAATCAGAATTTGTTTTAGGTGATGAAGGTTCAGGATTATTTGATATGGTTACTGCATTTATGTGTGGAGAGGTTAAGGATGTGGGTGATTGAGGGTTGGTTGTTGGAATAAGTTCTGTAGTAATTTCTTCAGAAATGGGTGGAGTGGTGATGTTAGAAGTTAATGGTAAAGAGATTATGGGAGTTATTGGTAGAGATATGGTGGGAGTTGATTGAGTGGAAGAGGTTTGAAATATTTGACGTGGAAGTTGTGTAGATAGTGCAGAAGATGGGATTATCTGAGATGATAATGGTTCAGAAAGAGGGATGGATGAGGTTGTAACTACGGTTGAAAATATTGGAGGTGGTGTTGGAATTGATGAAGATACATTTATATTAGAAAAAACAAATGTAGTCATAGAAGAATCAGAAGAGTTACTTGTCTGTTCTGGATAGGATACCAGTGAAGGATTCTTCGTGCTAGCTTTATTCAGATGCAAACCTTTCTTTTGCTTCTTGACATTTTTCTTCTGAGGTGTCTTGGTGTGGGGTCTTTTCTTCTTCATCAGATCAGGGGGATTATCTGGTAGATCTTCAAACCGGAATCCAGACATATCATATCCTTCATCTTCACGTATCTTAATGTACTCCTCTATAGCTTCTCTAGCGTCATGCTTGGTGAACAGACGAAATCCATCTATTATCATTCTCCTTGACTTCAAACTGTTCCAATCTGTAGCCTTACTTGGTTTAACTCTTATCTCATTTATAATTTGCATCCTCTTCAGATTTCTGCTATTCAGAGGAGTTCCAGTAATAATAGCTAGTTCATTTTTGACATTCAAATTTGCCAGATGATCAATCATACCACTTTCAATCAGAATATATGAGATAAGTCTACCAAAAGGAATGTAATTTTTAAGCTTCTTTGAATCATTTATGGTTTCTCTTACAGAGTCTCTGAGGTATCTGAAGAGAATGGAAGGGAAGTAGATCTTTGCATCTTTCAGCAGATAATACAACATGTATTTTTGATTGGTGTTGATGAAATCAGATGAACTTGATGAAGGTCTATGATGGATACAACCCAGAATGATCCTGAGCCAGACGCGAAGCTCTTTAGATAGATCCTGACTCTTAAAGGGTGGTTTTCCATCAGATGATTGAGTGAAGATGGTTGGGTTTATCACTTATGATAGAAACTTTGATTTTGAGCTCATCTTATAGATACGTTTTCCACCAGAGTTCTCCATTCCAAGTAATGTAGCTACAAATTTCTCCGTGATGATAAACTTGTTTCCCAAAACATGTGGCACAATGAAGTGTTCATCAGCATTAGCAAATCTCCAGAATTCCTTGATTAGGTTAGGAAAGATGGGACCGTAGAGACGATCAAAGTAATTTTATCAAGCTTGAGCATTCAGTTCCTTAAACAAATCTATTCCATTTTCAAGTAGGTTATCAAAGTCTACCAACCATTCACACAGAACTTCAAATTCCGCAAAAGGAGTAGCGAGATGAATGTGAGGTGGACGATCCACAATATGAACTTCAACTAGTTTTTGGAATGTAGATAGCGATTGATGTAGCGACGACAAAACAATTTGAGCAGTGGTTGAAACCATTTAAGACGATTATGCATGTTATGATTGTTGAGAGAAATCGTATACACTTTGTTGTTGAGGATCCATTGATGAAGATGATGAGGTTTATGGAACACAAAGGGTTTTAGGGTTTCTAAGAAAAAGTGTGGGAAGTGAAAGATTAGCGTAGTGTGTGATAGTGAGATTATAAGTACTTAAAGAGAGAAATTGATGATTACAAAAATAGGGAGTAATAAGGAATAATTATTTTAAAACCTAGTCTCACGAAATCCCAATGCTCGAGGAATGTCTTCAACAGTAAGTTATGATTTGATATTGGACAAGTGTCACAAGAAATCATAGCCGTCAGTTTAAGTGAACACGTTTGATGTTCCCAAAGTTAAGAATACCAAGAGGTATCTGACTAGACAAGTTTCTGATCAAGACATTTTCTAACATGTAGAAGTTTCTTTATTCAGAAAGACAAATAAGTAAATAAAAAACTTTGCTTAACGTCAGAATCTCATTTTACAGAAGGAGATTAAAAATATTCTGATAAAACTCATTCTGGACAAAAATCCATTCAGCTAAGGGTTTTGTAAAAATATCAGCACACTGATGGTCTGTATCTATAAATTTTAGAATTAAAATACCTTTCTGAACATAGTCTCTGATGAAATGGTGTTTAATTTCAATATGTTTAGCTCGATAATGTAAAATAGGATTCCTACTTAGGCAAATAGCAGTTGTGTTATCACAGAAGATAGGAATGTTACCCTCGTGAATCTGAAAATTTTCTAGTTGATTCTTCATCCAGAGCATCTGGGTACTACAAAATGACGCTGAGATGTATTCTGCTTCTTCAGTAGATAGTGCAATGGTTGATTACCTTTTTCTTGCCCAAGATACGAGGTTGTTGCCCAGAAACTAACAGTTTCCAGAAGTACTTTTCCTTTCTAATCTGTCTCCAGCATAATCTGCATCACAATAACCAGATAGCTTGTACTCTGATGTTTTCTTATACATAAAGCCAAGGTTAGTTGTTCCCTTTAGATACCTTAGAATTCTCTTAACAACTGTTAAGTGAGTTTCCCTTGGATCTGATTGGAAACGAGCACACAGACATACACTAAACAAAATATTTGGACGAGAAGCAGTCAAATACAGAAGAGAGCCTATCATACCACGATAGAGCTTCTGGAAAACCTTTTTACTTACTTTTTCTTTCTCTAGAATGCATGTAGGATGCATGATAGTCTTTGCAGGTTTACTTTCTGACATCTCAAACTTCTTCATAAGTTCTCGTGCATATTTGCTCTAATGAATATACGTTCCTTCTGGACGTTGATTAATTTGAATTCCCAGAAAGAATCTTAGTTCTCCCATCAGACTCATTTCAAATTCTTCCTGCATTAACTTAGAAAATTCCTTGCACAAGGAAGGATTAGCAGAACCAAAAATAATATCATCTACATAAATTTACACAACCAGAATATCATTCTTAAAGGTTTTGCAAAAGAGTGTAGTGTCTACCTTCCCTCTGGTAAAATCATTTTCCAAAAGGAAATTACTGAGTCTGTCATACCAAGCTCTGGGAGCTTGTTTCAGACCTTATAATGATTCTTTAGTTTAAATACATATTCTGATTTCTTAGAGTTTACAAAGTCAGGGGGTTGATGTATATACACTTCTTTAGAAATATACCCATTTAAGAATACACTCTTAACATCCATCTGATAAAGAATGATGTTATGATTAACACCAAAAGAAACTATTAAGCGATTAGATTCTAACCTGGCAACTGGTGCAAAGGTTTCATTATAGTCTATCCCTTCTTGTTGACTATAGCCTTGTGCAATCAGCCGAGCTTTGTTTCTTACGATCTCACCTTTCTCATTAAGCTTGTTTCTGAATACCCATTTTATTCCAATGACGTGGACACCTTTTGGTTTCTGAACAAGATCCCATACATCGTTTCTGGTGAATTGATTCAGTTCTTCTTACATGGCCATAATCCACTCATTCTCCAAAAGAACTTCATTAACTGATGTTGGCTCTATAAGTGACAGCAAACCCAGAAGAGTTTCTTTAGAAGGTTTGAATGATGAATGAGTTATGACTGGATCAACTTTATCTCCCAGAATCAATTCTTCAGAATGAGGAGTCCTTAGTATATTCTTCTACTGATGAGATGGACTATTCATTATTTTTGGTGAGGTTGTATCTGAGTCTATAGTTACTGCAGCTTTGTCTCCTTCTTTAGAATCTTCCTCTTTGGATTCTGATAAGGTAATCTTCAAATCTGCAAGTTTTTCAACTAGTTTTAATTTTCAGGGTCAAGCTTATCATCGAATGTAACATGAATTGATTCCTCAACAATCCATGTTTCAGTGTTATAGATTTTGTAGCCTTTAGAGTGTTCAGAGTATCCTAACAATAAACACTTTTGAGCTTTGGAATCAAACTTGCCAAAATTCTCTTTAGTGTTCAACATAAAACAAATACAGCCAAAAGGATGAAAATAAGAGATGTTGGGTTTTCTATTCTTCCACAATTCATAAGGAGTCTTACCCATAATAGGTCTGATAGAAATCCTGTACTGAATATAACATGCTGTGTTTACTGCCTTTGCCCAGAAATGCTTAGTGAAATTCTGGCCTATGCAGACAACAAATGTCCTAGCAGATGTCAAGACATTGTGTTGCATAATCTCTTAAACTTGGAGGCGCAACTGCAAACTAATACCTTGTATATCAGAACTGCACACTCTCAGATGTCACAACATCTGATCCAACATGTCAGTCAGGAACACATACAACAAGACATTAAATTGCAGAATGTAAATAACACAGTAATTGTTAACCCAGTTCGGTGCAATTCACCTACATCTAGGGGATACCAATCCAGGATGAAGATTTCACTAACTGTAGACTGTTACAAAGTTAAACTCCCACGTTAACAACTTTATCCCTAACATCTACCCCATGAACATCTTTACCAAGGCTAAAATCAATGATTTACAACCCTGATATGAGATACCCCACTCACACCCTAATCACAATTTGTGCTATCTCTGTCTTTTGCCAATTCAGAATAGTCGCGGTTTCTTGACCTTCAAGTTATCTTGGACTTGCTTCAAAGCTTCGTCTAAGAACAATACACCAACCATTACCTACAGGTTTCTGGTTGTGTACATGCACCTATGTCGTCCTCTCTGCATCCCATATTACAGAGAAGAACTACAATCCTAAGAGCCACTGACTCTCAAAACCTAAACCCTTATTTTTACAAAAGAGAACTAGGTTACAATTGTTACATCAGGCAGCCCTTAACCCTAGGTCTAAGTCTACATATATATAGTCTTCTGTCTTGGGCTTTCTATCTTTGTCTTTGATCAAGTCTTTAGAAGCAAAACAAATCTTGAACAGATTTGTTACTGAATTAAACCTGCTAAAGTAATAATCAGGATGTCAGGACATCTTCTTCAACATCTTTGACTTCTGCAGTTATTTCTTTAACGTTAGGTTTTACCAAAAATTTGTCAAACATTAGGAGCTTTCAATCTCCCCCTTTTGACAAATTTTGGCTAAATCCTTCTCCCGAAATTTTTCACTGCCTATTGATAAGTATGAGAGGGAATTTGTAACATGCTCCCCCTCAATTCTTTGTCTTCCTTGAGGCATATGAGAACTCACAATAAGAAGCGAAGTTTAAGTTCGTAACACAGAGTACACAACAAATGTAACTCAGGTCACAAGACACGACCTGCTTCACAACTCAGATCACAAGACACAAACCAAAAATTTGTAAGATAAGATGATATAACATCTTCCTCCACCATTCTTGCACTGCCACTGCTCGAATGAACCCAAACACCAGAACACTATTCTTCTCCCCCTTTTTAGCCAAAACTTGGCAAAGGTGACCAAGATAACTCCATATCCAGACGCAACTCATCCAGATCTTGAAAAATGCCATCAAACACTCACTTGGAAAGAAGGAATTATGAGACCAAGAAGAGTCACAACAATCCTATTTATAGCAGATAATTGCCTTTGAAAGTAACGAACCATCGAACAAAACGCTGGTCAATTTAAAGCGCCAACAACTCTACTAAATGCGCACCGGCCAAGACTGTTGACTATTTCTCCTTTTAAGAACAATGACCAAAGAACCCATTACATGCAAACATGTTTTATAACAATGTCCTGACATCATGTCAGACATTTTCTATTCTTCTCAGATTCTTCTTCTGATTTGACAATACAGAGACTTCTTCATAAATTTTGATACCACTCTGCAAAGAAAACAAATTCTTCCAGACTCAGTCAATGATTCTTAAGCATCCAATAAGAACCATTTAAATATGTATTGCCAAGTTTCCCACAACTTACAACAATACTCCAATGTCAAGACATCCTCCTTGACATCTCAGTTTGCTTGACGCACAAAAACAAACTGGAATTTCCACAATAATGTCAAGCCATCCTCCTTGACATCTCAGTTTGCTTGACGCACAAATGCAAACTGGATCTTTAACAATAATGCCAAGCCATCTTGACATCTCAGTTTGCTTGACGCACAAATGCAAACTGGAACTTCATCTTAGATCAAAAGGCCTCTCCCCTTAACTAAGGTAACTGGTGCTCCTCCACTGAACACCCAAGCTAATGACTGGAAAACATAAGATGCATCTTCATGTCTTCAAGAGTGCACCCTCTGTTCAACACACCTGCTGAACGTAACCATTAACTCATTATTGTTCCCTCTGACAAGAACCAATAATTACTCACACATGATCAAAGTCATGCATCCCATAAGTACGTGTATACCAACCATAACAAATCTTGGCTTGAGATCAAAGTCCCATTGACCCCCCTCATCCTGCAACCATCTACACACCATACGAACTCCTCTTGAATTCTCATGTATAGACCTCTATCTGCTTGAGGCACCAACCAATTGAATCAGAATGCTTCACATTCCTCAAAGAGACGCACATGGCCTCTTAGTTTGTTATAACGATGTTAGCTATCGTATGCATGCTCCAGAACTCCACATCTGCTAAACTGATCCACTACTAGTATGACTTGCTCCAAGGGCTCCAATGTCGTATGCAAGATTTTCCACTAACCTCACCCAGCCAGCAATAGAGATAAACCCCGTAATCCAAGACAGTCATTCCTATCATTCTCCCGTATGATAACCTGGAATACTTATGATTTATGGTAAATCTCCACTTCTGAACGCATTCAGGAAACAGACTTCCATGCAATCACCACATGATTCACTTCAGTCTTCACAAATACTTACATCCTCCTTCCAAGGGACCATTCTAATCCATCATTCTCCCGGATGATCATGTAGATACTTCTTGGACACGATGCAAGTAACCAGTTCATCACAGAACCTGAATTCCTTCACCAAGGATAACTAACCCAAAGATGTTCTAACATCAGTTAGGACATCTTCCACACATCACAGACACCATACACCATGGCTCTTGATATGCTCCACTACTGGACTTACTATCAGTATAGTAATCCATACTGAAGATCTTCACACATCACTGACCCACCAGCTTGAATAAAGAAGTCTTCAGGCACCCAGAGAGAAATAAACTCTTAACCACCAAGAAGGTATGCTTCCATTCTCAACCCAGAACTTCTCCCACAAGCTCCCAGAGAACCAGAACCTTCAATAATTTTAACTAACTACTCTTCAACCAAAGAGCAATCAGTTTCAAGCATTCTGCTTGAACACACATTGTGAAACCAATCAAATGCCACCTTTTGATTAACCTCACTCATCTTCAGAACTCCCACAAGATATCCTGATCTATTAATGAAATCAGATCTTCAAGTCACATGAACTACTTGCCTTATAGCAAGACATCTTGGATCCACCAAGCCTCTTAGTCATGTAATATCTTCTCATCCACAACTCCCGCAAACTGCATGAGATAGACCTTTTTGAAGAACCCATCACTCCCATTCTCCTGTAGATTACCTTATCTTAAGCTGATGTGCCACATCACCAGCTGAGACTTCTGATGTTAAGCTAGATGTCAAAACATTATGACATCCAACTGTTGAATTCAGCTCTTCCTTCTGCCACTTAGAAGAACCTCATCCCTTTGCAGAAACAGATTTCCATGCTCTCACAGACTTGATTCAACAACTAAGTTTTGAGTAGACAACCTCCATTCTGCTTTGAACCTCCAAAGACTTCAAACCTGCCACGTCTGAATCTTTAGAAAATAAGTAGTCCAAGACTACCCCCATAGCAATACCAAAGAATGCCACTTCCCTTAGTAGAGCCGTCAAAAGAAAGCTAGAGATAACTGCCACTTATCCTTGACCTCACAACCAGAGCAAACACTATGCTCCAAAGCACCTGGATCAGAAATAAACTGACCCAAGTTGTAACCATCAAGATTATGATGTCTTCATAGTCTTTCATCTCCATCTTCAACAGCATCACCATTTGGACAAGTCATTCATAATACTTTCCAGGAAACAGATGCTAAGCCAATAATCCCAGGTCAACACCTAGGTGACTTTTGAGCGAATGCAGAACCCCTCCCATGATTCTACAAGCCTCTGATGAAAAGATGTTAGAACATCTAATAGAACATCCTCAATCTTGACTTTCAAGGATAATCAATTAAATACTTGTGGATTCCACAAATAGCAATTGATCTTAAATCCTTGTACAATAACCCTTCTTCACTGCTGTAGCTGAGCTCCACCAGATCATGTCATGAACACTTATACAATATTCAATCTTTTTACAAGTATCTTCTTCAATGTCAACGTTGAGATACCAAGGCTGCCACCCTTGACTCAAGTAACTAAGACTTTCTCTGAACAAGTCTTATTTACCTCAACAATTCTTTAATCAGATTGGATCCACTCTTAGGGTCAAGAGAGATGAATCCTTCCTTGCTGATTTTGGATGATGAAAATAAATCACCTCCACATTCTTTAGATCATGTTTCAAAGAAACACCTTCTAGTTAGAAGAGTAACTAGAAGACTCCAGATACACGACATAGATGTCTTTATGAGTGGACTTGAGAGAATCCTCAAGTATCTTTGACAACCTAGCCGACCAAACATTTATCAAAATCCTAGAGCAAGAACCTGATAAACTTTACACCTCAACACATCTCCTCTTCAATTGACTCCAAGCTGTACCAAAAAAAAAGCTTCCAAGTACCAAGTCATCATACTAGATATCTGACCACAACTTCTTTCACTCCATCGCTCCCGACTCTAGAATAAAAGAATGCAGATACCTTTAAGATTATAGAGGTCGACTATTGAGACCTTCCACCAACTGTCTTCAGTAACAACTCCAGAATCCCATAATTCTAGAGATCTTCCATCAGAAACACATGTAGCGGAACCACCAAGGAATAGATCCTGATTGCCCTAATAAGATGTCACAACATCTTACAAGACACATCAACAAGAGAACTAGCCATTTCTCCTGTAGTTATTGTAGAATCTCCTCAGCAACATGAACAACCTCCGGGTTGCTCCCTTCGATCCAGAACATTCATCTCATCCATTAATACCCTTGGGTATGTTTGAGTTGACTGATCTGATCTCCAAAACTCTTCCTTGTTTAAATGCCAGAAAGTATCTCCCAAATATCTCATCCAGAACCGGACAGGATGCCTGCTCTGATACCAATTGAAATTCTGGCCTATGCAGACAGCAGATGTCCTAGCAGATGTCAAGACATTGTGCTGCATAATCTCTTAAATTTGGAGGCGCAACTGCAGACTGATACCTTGTATATCAGAACTGCACACTCTCAGATGTCATAACATTTGATCCAACATGTCAGTCAGGAACACATATAACACGACAGTAAAGTGCAGAATATAAATAACATAGTAATTGTTAACCCAGTTCGGTGCAATTCACCTACATCTGGTGGATACCAATCCAGGATGAAGATTTCACTAACTGTAGACTGTTACAAAGTTAAACTCCCACGTTTATAACTTTATCCCTAACATCTACCCCATGAACATCTTTAACAAGGCTAAACTCAATGATTTACAACCCTGATATGAGATACCCCACTCACACCCTAATCATAATTTGTACTATCTCTGTCTTCTGCCAATTCAGAATAGTCACGATTTCTTGACCTTCAAGTTATCTTGGACTTGCTTCAAAGCTTCGTCCAAGAACAATACACCAACCATTACCTACAGGTTTCTGGTTGTGTACATACACCCATGTCGTCCTCTCTGCATCCCATATTGCAGAGAAGAACTATAATCCTAAGAGCCACCGACTCTCAAAACCTAAACCCTTATTTTTACAAAAGAGAACTAGGTTACAATTGTTACATCAGGCACCCCATAACCCTAGGTCTAAGTCTTCATATATATAGTCTTCTGTCTTGGGCTTTCTATCTCTGTCTTTGATCCAGTCTTTAGGAGCAAAACAAATCTTGAACAGATTTGTTACTGAATTAAACATGCTGAAGTAATAATCAGAATGTCAGGACATCTTCTTCAACATCTTTGGCTTCTGCAGTTATTTCTTTAACGTTAGGTTTTACCAAAAATTTGTCAAACATTAGGAGCTTTCACTTAGCCATGTCAGTTTCTTGGATCATGGTACGAGCCATTTCTTGCAATCTCCTATTCTTCCTTTCCACTACTCCATTCTATTGTGGAGTTCTAGGATAAGAAAAATCATGGGAAATGCCATGAGAATCAAAAAGATTCTCAAAGTATCTGTTCTCGAATTCGCCACCTTGATCGCTTCTGACTCTGACTATTTTGCAATTCTTCTCTATTTGCACTTGTGAGCAAAAGGTAGAGAACCCAAAATGTGACTCATCCTTGTATTTCAAGAATTTTACCCATGTCTAACGACTATAGTCATCTACAATGACTAATCCATATTTCTTACCATTGATTGAGGCAGTTTTCACTAGACCAAAAAGATCAATGTGCAGAAGTTCTAATGGTCTAGAGGTAGAAACACCATTTTTCGCTCTAAAAGAAGTTTTGGAAAACTTGCCTTTCTGACATGCTTCACAAAGAGCATCTGAAGAATACTTCAGATTTGGTAAGCCTCTGACTAATCCAAGCTTATTTAGCTGAGTGATCTTTCTCATGCTAACATGGCCCAAATGTCTATGCCATACCCATGGCTCCTCATTTACAAACATTAAGCATTTAACATTCTGGTCCATAAGATCAAAAAGTCTGATTTTGTAAATGTTGTTTTTCCTCTTTCCATTAAAAAGGATTGAGCCATCCTTCTGACTAAAAGCCTTACAAGACTTTTGATTGAAAATGATATCATAACCATTGTCACCAAGTTGGCTAATTGACAATAAGTTATGCATCAAACCATAGACCAGAAGAACATCAGTAATAGAAGGAAGTTTACCATTACCAATAGTTCTAGAGCCAATGATCTTACCCTTTTGGTTTCCTACGAAACCAACGAAGCCTCCAGGCTTAAGTTCCAAACTTTGGAACATATGCCTTCTTCCTGTCATGTGTCGCGAGCAACCACTGTCCAGGTACCATGATTGGTGTTTCAACTGAGCTGCTTAGGATATCTGCAACATAGATTATCTCATCCTTAGGTACCCACTTTCTGGATCCTCTTTTGTTAGTTTTCCTAGAGTTTTTCACAACTTTGGGTTTCTGTGCAACAGGATAATCAAGTGGAATTTGTGCATGATACTTAGGTTTAAGATCAGATTTATGTGTCTGTGAAGCTGCTTGCACAAGCTCAGAGAAGTCAAGCTTTATACTGGAAGGCACGAAATGATCATAGAGAGGTTTTGGTTTTACAGGCTGACTTTCGTCAATTTCAGATGTTTCTGTACACCCCAAACCTTTCTTGCCATTTCTGCTACCTCCATAGATCATGGAAGCCATTTTGCTTCTATCTATGTTTTTAGCCAGAAAGTGCTGGAATGCTCTATCATACTTGTTGACACAATCAGTATCAGAGATATTAGAGACTAATTCTTCTTCTAGTTAAGAAATTTTTCTTTTCAGAGCACAGTTAATATTTTTTAAAGAAAAAATATTTTCACTCAGAGAAGAATTATTCTGTTCAAGCTTATCTCTAGCTTCAGAAGTAATTACATGGAATTTTTTAAGATCCTTGTATTTACTTTGAAGACTCTGATATCTTTCCAACATTTCTGAAAGACAAGACTCTAATTCACAATGAGAGAGTTTAGACAATACCTCTGAGTCGAAGTCTGAATCTCATTCTGGTTCTGATAGCATTTTGTCTCCTGGTTCTCCAGAGACTTCAACGTTAATTGTTGTTTCCACTACTGCAACATTTGCATGTTCTTCATCAGAATCTTCTTCTTTAGAATCAGAGTCATCCCAAGTTGCCTGAGTCCCTTCTTGACTTTGGTGAAGTTCTTTTTAGGCTTCTTGTCTTTCTTAAGCTTTGGACACTCATTCGTGTAATGACCTGGCTCATTACACTCATAGCAGATGACTTCTTTTCTAGAACTCTGCTTCTTTTGTCCAAATGTTGAGTCAGAACAACCGTTGTTCCTTCTTGATCCTCTGGACTTTCCTTGTCTATGTTTCCGTAGTTTGTTGATCCTTCTGGAGATAAGTGATAACTCATCTTCTGAGTCTTCATCAGAATCTTCTGATTCTTCCTTAGCTTGATAAGCCTTTGCCTTTTCAGGTTTAGACTTAAGAGCAACTGATTTACTCTTCTTCTAAGGTTCATCTTCCTCCAGCTCTATCTCATGACTTCTTAAAGAACTAATAAGTTCTTCAAGACTTATATTGTTCAAATCTTTAGATAGCTTTAGAGCAGTTACCATAGGTCTCAATTTCTTTGGAAGACTTTTGATAATATTCTTGACATGATCAGCAGTTGAATATCCTTTGTTTAGCACTCTGAGTCCTGCTACTAGCATCTGAAATCTTGAAAACATAGTTTCTACAGATTCATAATCATCCATCTTGAAAGCTTCATATTTCTGGATTAGGACAAGAGCCTTTGTCTCCTTTACTTGAGCATTTCCTTCATGAGTCAGTTGAAGTGAATAAAAAATGGACTTGGCAGTTTCTCTATCTGTTATTTTCTCATACTCAGTATAAGAAATAGCATTCAGCAGTATAGTTCTTGCCTTGTGATGATTCTTGTAATCTTTCTTTTGTTGATTAGTCATAGCACTTCTTGACACTTTTACTCCTGCAACATCAACTAGGTGAGGATAGCTATCAACTACAAGATCCCAAAGATCTATGTCGTAGCCAAGAAAGAAACTTTCAATGATGTCTTTCCAGTAGTCAAACTTTTCACCATCAAAGATAGGTGGTTTGGCACTATAGTGATCTTTCTCTTCTGGAATAGGATTAACGTTAGTGGCAGCCATGAAATCTCACACAAATAGTGGATCGGTACTGAACACGGTGAAGTGTTGATAAAACTTTTATCACAATCAGAATCGGAGCTCTGATGCCAATTGAAGGTGTGAGAAAAACACAAGAAAGGGGGGTTTGAATTGGGTTTTCAAAAATGAAAGCTTTTTTTATGAAACTCAAACAGAAGACACAAAGAAACTAAACAAGAGAGAAAGACACACGATATATCCTGGTTCACTTGAAAACTATCAAGCTAGTCCAGTCCACCTGCCAAGGTGATTTTGCCTTATACTCAAGGACTTAATCCAATATAATCAACTGATTACAATTGATAACTAGATTTCGTATCGTACATTTTGATTCATTTTGCATATTTCTACTTATCCTTTTATCAAGTCTTTACCGTTTTCTATGCTATTTACTCATGTTTTCCTTTGTTTTGCCTTGCAGGTGTTCTATCAGCAATGTAGAAGAAAAGAATGAAAGTTGAGCTGAAGATTAAAGAAAAAGCAGCAAAAGTGCATGTTCTGGCCTCCTCAAAGGAATGACGCTCGCCATGCCCTGAGGAAGGCGTTCGCCGTTCCCAAAAAGGAGGGAATATCCAATTTGAAGCAATGGCGGTCGCCATTAAGCATACGGCGGCCGCCGTTTGTGGCGGGAGCAGTTTTCCTGCAGTAGTTTGGCAGTTTTGTTCATTTCAAATTCAAATTTGATCCCAACTGCTTGGAGCCCAAAATTCTCTATATATAGACCCCTTTATGGGGTAGTTTCAGCATCCAAGTACCCCGCGGAAGCGTTGCCGAATTCTCTCTAGCCTAACTACATATTTACCGTCCAAAGTAACAATTGCTCACACTGAGTAGTTATTACACTGTTGTATTTCTCTACATTATCGCTGATTTGTATGCTTGGATCAAGTTATTATTTAATAGAAGTTTCAATTCCAGTTTATTTTCTTCGCATTTATAGGTTATTTATTCTTCCGTTTTTACTGCATTGTTTCGTATACGTGTTTGCAACATAACTTAATTTCTACAAAAACCTAAATCTCTATTTTTGCTAAAATCAACCAATATGTATGTTTCAATTTCCAGTACTGTTAACATGTTAGTTTTAGGATTTAATATGTTAGGCTAAATTTGTCTGAGCCCGTAGTTTGAGGATCGTCGTTTCGACGGGACTTTGTAGAAACCATCGGTGTAAAACATGATTGCTCAAAATTCTGGTTTTAGTGTCTAATTTTAATTTAAGTTGCTTTGTCGCGAGAGCGAGAGGCTTCTTAACAGTGTTTTGTCATGAGAGTGAGAAATGCATTAAGGTGTGTTCGATAGAACGGGAGTTTGAGGTAAGCACCAGATAGTAGACACTGAGCACTGAACCTAAACACAGCGAGAGCGCTTTAGGCTTCATTTAGGCTTTGTTGGTTTTCAAAATGCATCTTTTAATTACCGAGCGAGCGAGAACAAAATCTTGGGGTTATTAGGCGTGGCTTGGTCAGTAGCGCGAGAGTGTGAGATTGAGTCTTTAAATCAGTATTTCCTACAGAATAATATTGAGATCTTTGTTAACACCCAAAATTTACGGAGTTCCTTAGAAGCACGGAAATCATTCTTCGGTCTTATTTCGTTATTTATTTCAAATCCCATTAGAATTAAGATCCTTTTACAACCTATTCAAGCCTTAGCTTTGCACCGCAATAATTGATCACTTTAGGTTGATTATTAGTCCTTGTGAGTTCGACAATCTTTTAAAACTACGCGATAAGCTGTATACTTGCAGTAGTAATCCGACCAATATGTAAAGTCGCGATCAAGTTTTTGGCGCCGTTGTCGGGGACTAATTTAGTCAATATTGTGATAATTTTGTTGCATAGTATAGACTAAGGCAACTTTTTATTTTCCTTTGCAATTTGTCGATTGTATGCCAAACACTCGCTCACAAGGCGAAGAGTCGGAGCAACCGATCAACGAAATCAAACATTATATAATTCTGAGACGTCGAATTAACGAATTCCTTCTTAGACATAACATCCCAGATCCTCTTATTGCCTACTCAGATTCGGAAACCGAATCAGAACCAGAGCAAAACATGGCCGAAGATCGAGAAACTGTCCTCTGAAGTATTATGCTGTTCCATCACAGGAAGAACCACGTAACAACATTGCTGCCCCAGCTATTAACTGTAACAGTTCAACAAAACCAATTATCAGGTAACACTGCGGATGACCCGAACCTTCATTTATCAATATTTGTGCAATATGCAGACACCGTAAAAGCCAATGGAGTCAGTCAAAAAGCAATAAGACTAAGACTTTTCGTTCTCATTGAGGGATAAAGCTAGAGCTTGGATCCAGTCTCTACCATCCCATTCAGTGACGACATGGAACGAGTCGAAGAAAGTCTTTTTAGCCAGATATTTCCCACCAAGCAAGACAACTATGCTGAGAGCCCAAATTAACGGATTTAAGCAAAAAGATAATGAATCTTTATTCGATGCTCGGGAGAGATACAAGGACATGTTGAGGATATGCCCACACCATGGACTTGAAGAATGGATGATAATACATACCTTTTATAGCGGGCTGTTGTACAACACCAAAATGAACCTGTGCGCTGCCGCAGGCGGTGCTCTAATGGATAAACCGTATGCATAAACTTATGAACTCATAAAGACTATGGCTCAAAACCATTTCCAATGGGGAGGTGAATGTGCTGGTGTAGAGAAACCAACTCTGAAAGGCGGAATGCACGAAGTTAACGGTATAGACCGAGTCAATGCTAAAATGGACGCACTTGCTCAAAAGATCGAAAGTTTAACAATAGCACCACCAGCAGCTACAGTAGCTGCGATGACACCAAATTGTGAAATATGTGGAAACCCTGGGCATACAAACGCTGAATGTCAAGTGTTGGCTAGTACTCATACCGAACAAGTGAATTACGCTCAAGGGAACCCATATTCAAAGACTTACAATCCTGGCTGGAGAAATCACCCGAACGTTTCATATAAGAATAATAGTGCTTTGCATCCGCCAAACCCAGCACATGTTGTTCCACCTGGATTTCAGAAAGGAGCGCAATCCGCTCCACCACAACCACCTAGAAAGTCAAATATGGAAATCATGATGGAAAACTTTATAAATGCTCAAGTTCAACAAAACAAAGAGTTCGCAAATCAAAACGCTCATGCAAGCGAATTGATGAAACAAATGTCGAGTAAACTTGATGCTATGGCTACCCACAACAAAATGTTAGAAACTCAAATCACTTAAGTAGCCCAACAACAATCAACTATAACAGCCCCCGCTGGAGCATTTCCTGGCCAACCAGAACCAAATCCAAAAGGTCATGCTAATGCTATTACTTTGTGAAGCGGAACAGAATACGATGGACCCGTTGACCCGAGACTCCAAAATTCAACCATGCATCAAAATTTACAAAAGGGAACTGAAAAAGTAATAGAACTAAATATGGAGAAGGAAGATGAAAGCAGAAAGGCCACAGAGAAGGAAAAACCCTATGTGCCTCCGTCACCATACAAACCACCTGTGCCTTATCCTCAAAGACTAGCTAAATCCAAAAACGAAGGACAATTCAAGAAATTCGTAGAGCTTCTAAAGCAACTGAATATAACCATACCATTCATAGAAGCTATTACGCAGATGCCTTCATATGCCAAATTTCTTAAAGAGATCCTATCAAATAAGAAAAAGCTAGAAGATAACGAAACTGTTATGCTCATTACTGAGTGTAGTGCTATACTTCAAAATAACATGCCTCCTAAACTAAAAGATCCAGGTAGCTTTTCCATACCCTGTGTAATCGGAAAATCTGTCATAGACAAAGCGTTGTGTGACTTAGGAGCCAGTGTTAGACTAGTTCCCTTATCAATATGTAAGAAACTTGACTTAGGAGAACTGAGGCAAACGAAAATGTCTCTACAACTAGCGAACCGTTCTGTTAAATATCCAGTAGGTATGCTAGAAAACGTGCCAGTTCGTATAGGTTAGTTCTATATTCCGACAGATTTCGTGATAATGGACATTAAGGAAGATTCTAATATACCAATCATCTTAGGTAGACTGTTCTTAGCAACAGCAGGAGCTATAATAGATGTTAAGAAAGGAAAATTAACCTTCGAAGTAAGGGAAGAAAAAGTTGAATTCATCTTAGCCCAATTCCTAAAAGCCCCAAGCTTAGACGATTCATGCTGTTTTCTAGACGTTATCGACGAATGCGTCAGAGAAATGGAGAAGGAACCGACAAGGTACACGGAAGTACTAAAGATTCTAGCCCCTCTAATATTCGAAGACGATAACTGACGTGAGCCATACGAAGATGACAGTTTAAGAGAATGCCTAGCACTCACACCCGTTCCAATGCCTTGCCCAAAGAAACCATCTATAGAACTTAAAACACTACCCAAAGATTTAAGATATGAATTCCTAGACACTAAACTTGAAAAACCCATAATAGTTAATGCCGATTTAGGACAAATAGAAACCGAGAAACTATTGGAAGTCTTAAGAAAATATCCCACAACTCTTGGATACAACATCTCCGATCTAAAAGGAATAAGTCCCTCTATATGTATGCATCACATCATGATGGAGGAAGACTGTAAGACATCTAGAGAACATCAAAGACGATTGAACCCTGTCCTAAGCGATGTAGTCAAGAAAGAAGTGCAAAACCTATTAGAAGCAGGAATCATATACCCGATATCTGACAGTAACAGGGTCAGCCCAGTACATCTCGTACCAAAGAAGGGCGGTGTTACGGTTGTAACTAACGAAAAAGGCGAGTCCGTAGCAAAACGAACTTAAACTGGATGGAGGATGTCATAGACTATAGGAAGCTGAATAAGGCTACTAGAAAAGATCATTTTCCTTTACCCTTCATAGACCAAATGCTTGAACTGCTAGCCAAACATTCACATTTCTATTACTTAGATGGATACTTAGGATTTTTCCAAATACCCATTCATCCTGATGACCAAGAAAATACCACATTTACCTGCCCCTATGGCACATTTGCCTATCGATGAATACCGTTTGTACTGTGTAATGCTCCGCAACCTTTCAGAGATGCATGATGTCGATATTTGCAGATTTCATAGACGACGTAATGGAAGTATTTATGGACGATTTCTCTGTATGTGGGGGAAGTTTTGAACATTGTCTGTCAAACCTTGAGATGGTACTTGAACGATGCGTTAAAGTGAACCTTGTGTTAAATTGGGAGAAATGCCATTTCATGGTGCGACAAGGAATAGTTCTTGGACATGTAGTATCCGATAGAGGTATTGAAGTAGACAAAGCAAAGATAGAATTCATAGAAAACCTTCAACCTCCAAAAACAGTTAGAGAAGTACGAAGCTTTTAGGGACATGCCGGTTTCTACTGACGATTCATTAAAGACTTCTCTAAGATTACAAAACCTCTGACTGGACTATTAATGAAAGAAGCCGAATTCATATTCGATGAAGAATGCTCTAATTACCGCACCCATTATGCAACCACCTGATTGGAGTTTACCATTTGAAATAATGTGCGACGCTAGTGATTGTGCTGTAGACGCTGCCTTAGGACAAAGAAAAGATAAAAAGCTTCATTCTATTTACTGTGAGAACAAGATTTGGTTCTGCAATATTATCTCTAAGTTTTGATGATATCAAATGAGTATTTCTGCATGAACAATTTTGTACAACTAATGTTTGTTATTTGTGAGAACTTAACAAACAGGTTATGCTTCCGTAAATTGGCTCGGACACAATGCTTAAAGGAAAATACTCTGCCTATACACTTGAAAAACAGAACTCATTTTAAGCTAATATGAAGTTCACAAGACTCTGATACAAAAGGAAAAGAGAACGAGTTCTAAAGATCTGAAGACAAAGGTTCTGATTGAACGAAGTCCAGATGCTGAAAACTTATGCTCTCTGATCAAGGTTCTGAAGACCTAACCACTGTCTCTACTCATGCTTCAACCAGATACTATCAGAAGCCTCTGAAGATATGAAGACAACGCACCAAGCGAATAAGGTTCTGAAGACCAAGTACTGAAGACACTGAAGGCGCTGCTCTGAGGATTCGAAGACTTGATAATCTTAAGAACCAAGCTATGTTTTCCCTTCCTACTCATGCTTGTAAAAAGCCTCTGAAGTTGAAAAGCCAAGAAGACAAAGCTACATAATACAGTTATACCACAATACAATGTGAAAATATCTTGGTAATAGTGCAACGGTACAAACGAAGATATTCTAACAAAACAGGACGCGCAACACGCAAAAGTTTTTATCTGTCCTCACGCTTCTAGCCGCCAGCCTAGTTTACTATCATGATTACACTTCAACGGCTCTTTTTACACGGCTATAAAAGGAAGCAAAAGACTTGAAGAAAGATACACACGAACGAACTGCAAAAATACTTTCCAACCGAAATCTTTCTTTAGTAATTCTGGTCGAAACTGGTTTACATATTTCAGCTTGTATAAGAAGCATTTTTCCTGTAAATGTAACTTATTCAAACTTAGGTTTATGTTCCTTAAGAAAGACCGTGTGGTTATATTTCTTGAGAAGTCTAGGACGTGTTGTCTTAGAGGTTGTTCCTTGAGTAAGACCTGTGAGGTTGTATTACTTGAGAAGTCTAAAACTTGATAGTTTTAGAGGTTGTGTTAGTCACCAGCATTTTGGATAGTGCATTGTACTAATTTGATTGAATAGTGGATTAAGACCTCGTTGAGAGAGGCAAAATGACCTTGGCGGGTGGACTAGATTAACTTGAGTATTTCTCAAGTGAACTAGTATAAACATAATGTGTTCATCTCTTTGTTCTCAACAAAATTCATTATTGTTAAAAAGAGTCTTATAGAAGGAATTTATTTTAAAGAAACAATTTTATTTTGAAAAACCAATTCAAACCCCCCTTTCATGTGTTTTTCGCACCTTCAATTGGCATCAGAGCTCCGGTTCTGAGGTGATAAAAAAGTTGAATTTTGATCAAGCACTTAACAATGTTCAGTACCGATCCAAGTGTGAAAAGCAATGGGTACACCAATTCCTGAGTCAAGTGTCATTATGAATGAAAGAGATTCTTATAGTGCAAAACCTCCTATCTTTGATGGGGAAAATTTTGACTATTGGAAAGATAGAATCGAAAGTTACTTTTTGTCGTTTGACTTAGATCTATGGGATCTGGTAATTGATGGCTACAGTCACCCTGTAAATTCTGCAGGCAAAAAGATTGATAGAAGTGCATTTACAGATGCACAGAAGAAAACTTACAAAAATCATCACAGAGCAAGAACGATTCTGTTAAACGCAATTTCTTATACAAAATATGAAAAAAATTACAAACAAAGAAACTCCAGAGTCTATCTTTGACTCTCTTCGTATGACTAACGAAGGCAATGCTCAAGTCAAGGAGACGAAGGCTCTGTCACTAATTCAAAAATATGAGGTCTTCAAGATGGAAGATGATGAATCTGTGGAAACCATGTTCTCAAGATTTCAGATGCTTGTTGCAGGACTCAGAGTTCTAGATAAAGGCTATTCTACTGCTGATCATGTCAAGAAAATTATCAGAAGTCTACCTGTCAAATGGAGACTGCCTTGAAACTAGCAAAGGATCTGAATAGTATAAGTCTTGAGGAACTAATAAGTTCTCTAAGAAGTCATGAAATAGAGCTCCAAGAAGATGAACCTCAAAAGAAAAGCAAATCCATTGCTCTAAAAGCTAAATCTGAAAAGAAAAAGGCGTATCAAGCAGAGGAGGAAGTGGAAGAATCTGAAGAAGAATCAGACGAAGATGACATATCTCTCATATCGAGGAAAATTAGTCAACTATGGAAATACAGAAGAAATAAGTTCAGAGGACCAAGAAGAAGATCTGAATCTACACATGGTCAAAGGAGAACTTATGGAAGAGACGTTACGTGTTTTGAATACAAGGAACCTGGATATATAAAAAATGACTGTCCAAAGTTTAAGAAAGATGAAAGACCTAAGAAAGATAAAAAGGGTCTTATGGCAACTTGGAATGATTCAGAGTCCGAAGATGATTCTGATGGAGAAAGTGCTAACGTAGCACTCATGGCTAAAACCAACGATGTTCTATCAAAAGGAGAAACATCAGACTCGGACGACGAAAGAGAGGTACTTTCTTCCCTATCTCGCTCTGAACTTGAAATAGGATTATATGAACTTATGGAAATATATCAAACTCTTCGAAGAAAACACAAAACTCTGAAAAAGACGTTTGTGGTTCCTCCAGAAGATCTTACTAAAAGCAAACAAACCATCTCTAAATTAAATGAAAAATTATTTGTCTTGGAAAAATCAAATGCTGTTTTGAAAAATAAAGTCTCTAAGTTAGAAGAAGAAATCACTTCCAACATAACTAACACTAATGAAGTAGTCAGATATGATAAAGCCTTTCAACACTTCCTTGCTAAAAGCATAGATAGAAGTAAAATGGCTTCAATGATCTATGGAGTCAGCAAGAATGGCAATAGAGATCTGGGATACTCAGGACCATCACAACCATATGATGAAACCAAGAGTATCAAGATAATACCTCTGTCTAAACATTTTGTGCCCTCTGGCACTATCTTGAAATGTTCTGAACAAAAAGGTTCAAAATCTATTACTGCACAAACACATACACTAAAGAAAACTCCTAAAATTAAACACTATGCACAAATTCCACACTATTACTCTAATGTAAGGAAGTCCAAAGGTGTCAGAACCTCTGGAAAAGCTAATGTGAAAGGACCCACAAAATGGGTACCCAAGAATAAGATAATTTATGTTGCAGACATCCTTAATGGCACCATTGAAACACCAGTCATGGTACCTGGACAGTGGATGCTCGCGACACATGACGGGAGAAAGGCATATGTTCCAAGATTTGAAACTTAAGCCCGAAGGTGTCGTTGGTTTCAGAGGAAATCAGAAAGGAAGAATTATTGGCTCCGAAACTGTTGGAAATTGTAAGCTTCCTTCTCTTAATAATGTTCTGTTAGTTGAAGGTCTAATGCATAATCTATTGTCAATTAGTCAACTTAGTGATAATGGTTATGACGTTATTTTCAATCAAACGTCCTGTAAAGCTGTAAATCAAAAGGATGGATATGTCCTGTTCAACGGAAAGAGGAAGAACAATACTTACAAAATTAAATTATCAGATTTAAAACATCAAAATGTAAAATGTCTTCTTTCTGTAAATGAAGAGCAATGGGTCTGGCACAGACGTCTTGGTCATGTCAGCTTGAGAAGAATATCTCAGCTGAACAAACTAGGACTTGTCAGAGGCTTGCCAAATTTGAAGTATTCTTTAGATGCTCTTTGCGAAGCATGTCAGAAAGGCAAGTTCTCAAAAACTTCTTTCAAAGCAAAGAATATTGTTTCCACCTCTAGACCGTTGGAACTTCTTCACATTGTTCTTTTTGGACCAGTGAAAACTGCCTCCATCAATGGTAAGAAATACGGACTAGTCATCATTGATGATTACAGTCATTGGACATGGGTGAAATTCTTAAAACACAAGGATGAGTCACATTCCGTGTTTGCTTCCTTCTGCACTCAAGTACAAAATGAGAAAAATTGTAAAATAGTTAAAGTCAGAAGTGATCATGGTAGAGAATTTGAAAACAAGAATTTTGAAGAACTTTTTGATTCACATGGAATATATCATGATTTTTCCTGTCCTAGAACTCCACAACAAAATGGAGTTGTAGAAAGAAAGAACAGAACTTTACAAGAAATGGCTCGCACCATGATCCAAGAGACTGACATGGCTAAGCACTTTTGGGCAAAAGCAATTAACACAACATGTTATATTCAAAATAAAATCTCTATTAGGCCTATCTTGAATAAAACTCCTTATGAATTGTGGAAGAATAAGATTCCCAATATTTCCTACTTTCATCCGTTTGGATGTACTTGTTTTATATTAAACACTAAAGAGAATCTTAGCAAGTTTGATTCCAAAGCACAGAAGTGTTTGCTGTTGGGATGTTCTGAACGCTCAAAAGGCTACAGAGTTTATAACACAGAATCACGGATTATGGAAGAATCAATTCATGTTAGATTCAATGACAAGCCTGACTCTGAAAAGTCAGAGCTAGTTGAAAAGCTTGCAGATTTGGATATTTGCTTCTCAGAACCTAAAGAAAAGGCAGATGAAGTTAAAGACCAGCAAGATCCTACATCGGATACCACTGATGTAACTCCGAATACTCCACATCAAAAGAAAAGAAGAATGTCTACTTCTCATCCTGAGGAACTAATTCTGGATAGCAAGGATGCTCCAATCAGAACCAGATCAGCCTTCAGACCATCAGAAGAAACACTCTTGGCATTAGTGTCACTAATCGTACCAGCCACTGTTGAAGAAGCTCTTATGGACAAGGACTGGGTTCTGGCCATGGAAGAAGAACTTAATCAGTTCTCAAAGAATGATGTTTGGGATTTAGTTCTAAAACCTAAGAATGTTCACGTAATTGGAACCAAGTGGGTATTCAGGAACAAGCTAAATGAGAAGGGAGAAGTTGTCAGAAACAAGGCACGACTTGTTGCTCAAGGATACAATCAACAAGAAGGAATTGATTACAACGAAACCTTTGCTCCAGTCGCCAGACTTGAAGCAATACGATTATTAATTTCATTTTCAGTAAACGATAACATCACCTTATATCAGATGGATGTTAAGAGTGCATTCTTAAATGGCTATATATCAGAAGAAGTTTATGTCAAACAACCTCCTGGTTTTGAAATTTCATAAAAATCAATTTTTTTAAAACTAAAAAAGTCTCTCTATGGTTTAAAGCAAGCTCCCAGAGCTTGGTACGATAGATTGAGCAAATTTCTTTTAGAAAACAATTTCACTAGAGGAAAGGTTGACACAAATCTTTTCTGTAAAACATATAAGGATGATATTCTTATAGTTCAAATCTATGTTGATGATATTATTTTTGGTTTTGCTAACTCTTCTTTATGCGAAGAATTTTCAAAGTTAATGCAAGCAAAATTCGAAATGAGTCTGATGGGTGAGCTAAAGTTCTTTCTGGGAATACAAATTGATCAGAAACCAGAGGCCACTTACATTAATCAAAGTAAGTACACAAAAGAACTTCTGAAGAAATTCAACATGATGGATTGTAATATAACTAAAACACCAATGCATCCAACATGTATCATGGGAAAAGAAGAAACAAGAGTTAAGGTTTATCAGAAGCTCTATCGTGGTATGATAGGCTCTCTCTTATATCTAACTGCTTCTAGACCTGATATATTATTCAGTGTACATTTATGTGCTAGATTCCAATCAAATCCAAGAGAATCTCATTTAACTAATGTTAAACGAATTCTAAGGTATCTGAAAGGAACAACTAACCTTGGCTTGATGTATAAGAAAACATCAGAGTACACTCTTTTTGGTTACTGCGATGCAAACTATGCTGGAGACAGATTGGAAAGAAAGAGCACATCTGGAAACTGTCAATTCCTAGGAAACAACCTAATCTCATGGTCAAGCAAGAGGCAATCTACAATTGCTCTCTCTACAGCAGAAGCAGAATACATATCCACTTCATTATGCAGTACTCAGATGTTATGGATGAAAACTCAGCTGGAAGACTATCAGATATATGAGAGTAACATCCATATCTTCTGTGATAATACAGCTGCTATTTGTTTAAGTAAAAATCCAATTTTGCATTCTAGGGCTAAACACATTGAAATAAAACACCATTTTATTAGAGACTATGTTCAGAAGGGAACCTTATGCTTAAAATTTATTGATACAGACCATCAATGGGCTGATATTTTTTTAAAACCCCTAGCTGAAGATAGATTTCAAATTATTTTAAAACATCTGAAAATAGACTACTGTCCAGAGTAAAAGTATTTCAGAACCAAATGTGTTTAGTCAGAGTAAATAAGCATTTTTAAATCATCAGAACCACTTTTGTGAAACGTGTCTCACTCCTGACGTGTCATTTGATTAGCAAATTTTTTGCGTGTGATTAGATTATATCTAAATCACTATTTTTATTCAAATCAAACAAACAATAATTTTCTTGGGATTGACTTAAAATCATCATTGCGTTCATTTCGTAACCCCCAATACTTGTTCCCAATTTTTCGAATTTCAAAAACACCTCTTCACTTTCACTTCCACATTCTACGAACTCTAAAAACCCTAATCACTTTTCTCTCTCTACCGTTCATCGATCTCAATCTTCAACTATCATCATGATGACTTCGATTCAAGAATAAACCGTCAAGTTTTCTAAAGAAATGGAAACATCATCAAAGAAGTTATTGTCCTCCTCATTAGTAGTGTCGTCCACTACTTCAACAATGTCTACAACAGTTACTCCGTCTTCGTCACAGTCTTCTCAGATAGATAAAGATCATGTAACCCAAAGAGAAGCCACTGTTACCTGTAATCTTGAGAATCTACTTGTACTCAAGGAACAACGTGTAGATTTCAAGAATCTTGCCGAAAATGGATTTAATCTGCTCAATGAGGTAGAGGCTCAAGGTTGGAATAATTTCTTTGATAGGCTTAAAGGTCCAGTTTTTGGAGCACTCGTAAAAGATTTCTGGAGACAAGCTGTCTGAGATAAACTTCATGTCGTCTCTTACGTCTTGGTAAGAAAAATTGTCATCACCGAAAGTTCAATTGCTGAACTTTACAAACAGGAATTTCTGAAGAACAAGAGAGTCTATGGAAGGGTCAATAAATCTCCGTTTGTGAAAAAGGTCATCAACCCAACCATTAACACCAACCATCAACAAAATAAAACAGAGTACAGAAGAGAAGACCTGCATGTAAATCTGAAAATCTGGCACAAGATCATTTTTGGTTGCATCAATCTAAGACCCTCATCATATGCTGTAGATTACTTCAACGCTAACCAGAAGTATATGTTATATTATTTGTTCACCAAGGAAAGGATGTGCTTACCTTCCATCTTATTTTACTATCTGAGAGATATGGTGAAGAAGGCAAGAACAACAGGTGGATCAAAAAGTGATATACCTAAGTACATTCCTTTTGGAAGAATGCTTTCAGACATATTCTATGAAAGTGGTATAGTGGAGACTCTGGTTACAGAAGTTCAACACACAGAAGATCTGACTGCAACACTTGGAGAATCAGTCAACACCACAACACTTAAGCACATGAGAATAATTAATAAAGTAACAGTGGAACCTTTTTCTATCTCTGAGGACTTAATCAAACACAGGGTCACATTGCCAGATTATCCTGCCTATTATAGAAGCGACCTCATTGAAGAAGTTGCTGCATTTATAGATGCAATAAAGGCACGGGGATATGATGTATCTGAGGTCAAGAATGAAGAAGTTGAACTTGACAGAGAAGAGTGGGAGCAAACTAAAGAGGCTGATGAATCTGCTCCTGAACCAACTCTTGCAGAGTCCCTCAGAAGAAAAAGAAAGCAAGCTACTGTTAATTATGAGCCTCAGAAAAGGAAGAAGAACAAAACAAAATTCTCCAAGGCTGCTACTCTAACCTCTACATTAGAGAAAAATAGTAAGTCTGATTTTGCTCTATCTGTTTCTAGAGTTGAATCAGTTTCTATTCCATCTTCACAACAAACTATCTCCATTCCCACTTTACATCCACCAGTCAGTTTCAAGCCACCATCTTGTTCAAATCCATCACCACCAATATCTACTCCTGTAACTCCATAAATTTCCTCTCCATCAATCAACACATCTATCCAATCCGTAGCAATTCCTACATACACTTCATCAACTATCACCTCAATCATCCAACCAGATATGCCTGTCTCACCGATGTCGTATGCTTTTCATCAGAAAACCACTACTGAATCCTCAATTCAACATTCTGATCCTCCATCTCCAACTTCTGAACCTCTTATGGTTTCAGTTACCCCATAAGTATCATCTCCTGCTGATCAACAAATCAATGAACATGCTCCTACTGAGATCGTTTCATCTCAGCAAGCACCACCTGAAACAAATTCTGCCAAGTCTGACCTTGCTTTGGTTATCTATGACATACCGCTTCCAACATCTTTTGAAGAATGCATAAGTCAATTTCGTGACAAGGCATTAAGGAAGTTTGCAAAATTAAGAGAAGAAATCAACATAAACGCCAAACCTATGGAACTTAAAAGATCTTGTTAAAGCTTTCAGAAATGGTTGGATACTGAACTTGCAAGAATTGTAAGCTTCTCAGACGCAACCATAACTGCTGGAATTCAGTTGGAAAAGGAGAGAGCAGAAGCTGAAGAGTGGATCAGGATACTCAAGTTTCTGGCTGCAAAACAGAAAGAAGCGGAAGAAAAAGCTGCTGAAGAAGCTAGACTTCTCGCAGAGAAGACTGCTGAAGAGGCCAGGATGGCACAAGAAGCTGAAGCCATGGAAAAGGCTGAACAAGATGCTGCAATTGTTCCCACCTCTGATCCTGCTATAAAGCGTTTGGAAAACGCAATTGAAGAAATCAGAGAAGAATAACAGAAGTTCAAAGAAAACTTTGAGGAACAAAAGTCCATCATTTCCAATGTCGAAAGCATGCTTCAGAAGCTTTGAGATAAGATGTCCTCTGGAAGCAACTAAGTTCTAGTCTCCTATGTTTTTAAAGTTTTTAAATCTTTATTTTCACCCTTGAACCACTAATCTTTTTGATCAATGACAAAGAGGGGGAGAAGTATATGAATGTGATATTTTGATTCCATAGTCAATCTCTGAAAAACAACGCTGTTTACATGCTAACAGATAAACTGTTATTTCTATTAGATTGTTTTTCTTTTTCAGGAATCCTGATCCAATTCAAACATCACTAAGTGAATCATTGAAGAATCAAGACTATGATGACTTCCGTATATGACATAATGAAATCAGGGGGAGCCCAAGCTCAGAAACTCATCAAGTCTAAGACTTAGGGGGAGTACTTCATATGAAGGATAAGCTATCTTTAGAATCTATTATTTTCCCTGCATTATATATATCAAAATTGTGTCATCAAAATACATAGTTTTGTCATCATCAAAAAGGGGGAGATTGTGAGAACTAGATTTGGTTCTGCAATATTATCTCTAAGTTTTGATGATATCAAATGAGTATTTCTGCATGAACAATTTTGTACAACTAATGTTTGTTATTTGTGAGAACTTAACAAACAGGTTATGCTTCCGTAAATTAGCGCGAACACAATGCTTAAAGGAAAATACTCTTCCTATACACTTGAAAAACATAACTCATTTTAAGCTAATATGAAGTTCACAAGACTCTGATACAAAAGGAAAAGAGAACGAGTTGTGAAGATCTGAAGACAAAGGTTCTGATTGAAAGAAGTCCAGATGTTGAAGACTTATGCTCTCTGATCAAGGTTCTGAAGACCTAACCACTGTCTGTACTCATGCTTCAACCAGATACTATCAGAAGCCTCTGAAGATATAAAGACAACACACCAAGCGAACAAGGTTTTGAAGACCAAGTGCTGAAGACTCTAAAGGCGCTGCTCTGAGGATTTAAAGACTTGATAATCTTAAGAACCAAGATATGTTTTCCCTTCCTACTCATACTCGTAAAAAGCCTCTGAAGTTGAGAAGCCAAGCAGACAAAGCTACATAGTACAGCTGTACCATAATACAATGTGAAAATATCTTGGTAACAGTTCAACGGTACAAACGAAGATATTCTGACAAAATAGGATGCACAACATGCACAAGTTTTTATCTGTCCTCACGCTTCTAGCCGCCAACCTAGTTAGCTATCATGATTACACTTCAACGAATCTTTTTACACGGCTATAAAAGGAAGCAAAAGACTTGAAGAAAGATACACACGAACGAATTGCAAAAATACTTTCCAACCGAAATCTTTCTTTAGTCATTCTGGTCGAAACTGGTTTACATATTTCAGCTTGTATAAGAAGTATTTTTCTGTAAACGTAACTTATTCAAACTTAGGTTTGTGTTCCTTAAGAAAAACCGTGTGGTTGTATTTCTTGAGAAGTCTAGGACGTGTTGTTTTAGAGGTTGTTCCTTGAGTAAGACCTGTGAGGTTGTATTACTTGAGAAGTCTAAAACTTGAGAGTTTTAGAGGTTGTGTTAGTCACCAACACTTTGGCTAGTGCATTGTACGGATTTGATTGAATAGAGGATTAAGACCTCGTTGAGAGAGGCAAAATGACCTTGGCGGGTGGACTAGATTAACTTGAGTATTTCTCAAGTGAACTAGTATAAACATAATGTGTTCATCTCTTTGTTCTCAACAAAAGTCATTATTGTTAAAAAGAGTCTTATAAAAGGAATTTATTTTAAAGAAACAATTTTATTTTGAAAAACTAATTGAAACCCCCCTTTCTTGTGTTTTTCACACCTTCATTTACTACGCAAGTAGAACCTTGGACAACGCACAGATGAACTACACAACCACAGAAAATGAACTTCTGGCTGTTGTATTCGCCTTAGATAAATTTCATTCCTATCTAGTAGGAGCAAAAATCATTATCTATACCGATCATGCCGCGATTAGGTACTTGTTGACTAAGAAGGACGCCAAACCAAGACTCTTGAGATGGATCTTGCTTTTGCAAGAATTTGATTTGGAAATTAAGGATAAGAAAGGTACATAAAATGTGGTAGCAGATTATCTCTCTAGGATTGAGGATCTAAAGCCCGAAGAAGTGCCTATAAATGATGAATTCCCTTATGACAGACTAGTAGGCCAGTTGGAAAACGAAAGCGTGACTATAGAATATTCCTTGTTATTTAACGAAGCAGAAACAAATGAAGTAGTAGAAGCGATTTATACTGAAACCGCATTGCCATGGTATGCTGACTTTGTTAACTACCTAGCAGCCAAAGTGCTTCCACCAGATCTAACATACCAACAAAAGAAGAAGTTCTTCCATAATCTTAAACAGTACTACTAGGATGAACCCCTACTATTCAAAAGAGGCGTCGATGGAATATTTCGTCGATGTGTCCCTGAATCGGAAGTAGCGAATGTCATATCCCATTGCCATGCTGCACCATATGGAGGACATGCCAGTACATCAAAGACATGCGCAAAGATATTACAATCTGGCCTCTTTTGGCTAAACCTTTGGAAGGACGTGCACATCGCTGTTATGAACTGCGACGGTGTCAATGCACTGGAAATATTTCTAGACGCGATGAGATGCCGCAAAAAGGGAATTTTAGAAGTAGAAGTCTTTGACGTATGGGGCATTGATTTCATGGGACCTTTTCCATTTTCTTTTGGAAACAAATACATACTCGCCGCAGTTGATTACGTATCAAAGTGGATTGAGGCGATAACTTCTCCTATAAACGATGCACAAGTGGTGGTAAAACTCTTCAAAAACATAATCTTTCCCAGATTCGGTGTACCAAGAATTGTCATTAGTGATGGCGGTTCCCATTTCATTTCAACGTCTTCGGGAAGCTATTGTTTAAATACGGAGTACGACACCGAGTAGCAACACCCTATCACCCTCAAACAAATGGACAAGTGGAGGTATCAAATAGGGAGATCAAACAAATTTTAGAGGAAACCGTCGCAACTTCTAGGAAGGATTAGTCTACTAAACTTCATGAAGCTCCATGGGCTTACAGAACAGCCTACAAGACCCCTATAGGAACCACACCATACAAACTAGTTTATGGAAAATCATGCCATCTGCCCGTGGAACTTGAGCACAAAGCTTATTGGGATATTAAGACCTTGAATACAAACTATAAGGCAGCAGGCGAGAAAAGGATTCTGGATATCCATGAACTAGAGGAACTAAGACTTGATGCTTATGAAAATGCCAGAATATACAAAGAAAGAACCAAGAAATGGCATGACAAAAGGATAGCAAAGAAAGAGTTCAACGAAGGAGATATAGTTCTTCTCTTTAACTCTATACTTAAACTTTTTCCTGGAAGTTACGTTCTAGATGGTCTGGTCCATTCGAAGTTACGAAAGTTCTGCAAGGTGGAGCAGTTGATATTAAAGGAAAGTCGAATGAGACATTCATTTTGAACGGCCAAAGACTCAAGCACTACCACTTAGTAGAAAATAAGGAATTCAACACAAATTACAAGTTGGAAGAGCTCCCCACTCCTCCAGACGAATGATGCCCTTTTTCAGTTCCAATGTCGAGCTTCCGACATTAAACAAAGCACTCCGTGGGAGCTAAACCACGATCTTTAGTTCTTGTTATTTATTTTTTTAGTTTTAAGACATTGGATGCATGTTAAGTATAAAATCTATCTCATATGCATTACTATTTGTTGCATTTTATTATTGTTACTGTTATTACTACTACTTTTATTATTATTATCATTATTATTATTACTATTTTTATCTTAATTATACTAACACGTAATTGTAATATTATTTCCCTAATAGTGTAATATTTTCAATTTTCAGGATAACCTTCTCTAGGATACCTTTGACCTGTGACCATGCAGACATTCGAGAACCATACCGTTGTCTTCAGTAATGATGTCTAGAGACATCGATTTGAGGCTTTGTCTCAAAGAGATTTTGGTTTGTCCATCTACCCTGATGACTCTGCTATGCAAACCCTTAGTATCCGGGACAGCGTTGTTTACCTTCTAAACCAAATAGGTTGGACTAACTTTGCCTTAGAAAAGAAATTCAGCACCTACTGTAACCTGACTTTGGAGTTCCTTAGCTCCCTTTACTATGATTCCACCCGTGGTTTTGGATTTGGCCGTGGATTGGCTAATTCCAGGTTGTTTGGAAACAAATATAGGTTCACACACCATGAACTTGCTGACTTGTTGGGTTTTCCAAACGCGCCCGATGCTGTGACCAAAACTCCTGCTGATGCCTTTACTAGTTATGATCTTCAATAATTCTGGGGTACCATATTTGGAAACGGTAATGCCGAACCTGATGCTATGTTTTCTGAGAGCATCCACAATCCAGGATGGAGATATTTTCATAAGATTATTGCTCACACTTTATTTGGCAAGGAAGAGAATATCACCTCTGTGTCTAGGGACGAACTGTATATCATGCTTTGTGCATCCCAAGGAAAACCTCTCAATGCTGCCCCGTTTTTACTTGCTAACTTTAGCCGTCTTGCTCGTGATTCTTTTGAGCCAATCATAATAGGTGGGTTGGTAACGATGATTGCTGATGCAATTGGAATGAGATATCATCTGAATCGTTCCTTTTCTTTCGGTGGCATTCGTCCAATGGACATCAACTTTTGTTTCAACCGCCGTATAATTGCAAATTTTGGCCCTGTTGAATTTTAGCTGCCTATTGACAATGTTGTAGTTCATACCTTTACCCTGCCTAACCAGAGAAAACCAGTGTGCACAACAAGAATAACTGGTTTTATGAATTGGAGGTCTTCAATTAGTCTCTGACTCCACCTGACTCTCCTCAAGCTTATGAGAACCATGATACTGTTATGTCTGACACTTCCACTCGAGGTTCTGAGATTAATCCTGTTATCCTAACTATCAATGTAGCTGCTGCTATAAATGGCATCCGGTCCAAATTGGATTTCGTTCGAGATGAGATTTCCTCTCTCAGAGTTGATTTCATTGGACTTATGGATGTTGCCCATGAGGAGTTGGATCATATGTTCCAGATTGTCTATTCCCTTAGGCCGCGTCATGGATGATTTCGAGGGCGTGCCATTTTCCCTATTTTCTTAGGATAATTTGTTTCTCTGTATAGTGTTTCCCTTTCCCGTATTGTCTGTATTGTTATTTCCCATTTCACTGTATACCGTCGGAATGCCGACGAGTAATTGTAATGTACTTCATTTTCGATGAATGCAATTTCCTTTCCTTAGTATTTTATGTTTCAGTGTTGTTTGAGTGTTGTGGAGCCCTATCTAATTACTTTTAGTACTTAGTATCTCATGTTTGTGCTAGAAAACAAGAAAAGACCAAAAAAAATATCAAATAGATGCATTCTGTAAGTGCCAGAATTAAAAAATTCGTGCCTTAAGCAAATGGCGACTGTCATATGCCTAACGGCGCTCGCCGTTCTGTCCTGGGAGGCAGATGGCACAATTTTTGAATTCAAACACGTTTTTCCTTTTCATATTCCCCATTTAAACCATCTTTTCATGTTCCAAGGCACCCTAACCACCACATTAACTTCTCATTATCCTACCATAACTTCCAACCACCCAAATTCTTTCCTTTATCCCTATTTAAACCCTTGGAATCACATATTTTCCATTATCACTATCAAACCACCCTCCATATTCAAACCACTCAGAAACTCTCTATTTGCAACACCATTCAAAGAAACAAAAAATGGAAGCCAATCAAGAAGTTGATTACATGGGTATAGTGTTCCCTGAAGGAGCAATCGGAGATACCATGCGTACAAACTTCCACAGAATCTGCAAAAGACCCGTTTATGCAACGAGGTATCCTGAACCAGAAACTCTTCGTACCCTAGGTCTTTTCTGAAACGTCTCTTGGATGCTCAAAAATCTAGGTATGACTCATTTTTGCTCAATGTTTAATGCTTCTTCTGTTAGGCTAACTTACGAGTTTCTTAGTTCACTCCGTTATGTCCATGACACTTCCCGTACCACTGGAACCATACACTTTAGAATGCTTAATGTTGATTACTCTTTGACCCAAGAGCGCATAAGAGAGATTTTTGGTTTTCCTACTGGTGATGGACTTGCAACTCAGGCACCCCTCGACAGTGACTGGGAGGACGGAGCCTTTCACTTTCGGCACCAAATCACCAACACCACCACCACCAAATGGGAAGGCCTAAAGGCCAGTACCATCCACAACCCAGCCATCCGGTACTTTCACCGCATCCTTGCTTCCACCATCATTGAACGTGAGAACCCAGGGAATGTGAACTCGAAATATTTATTCTTTATCCACTGTGCTCTCCTCCAAATCCCAGTGAATCCCGCACCATTCCTCCTGGCCCAGTTTATAAGTGTCTCGAATAGAACTAGTGGTTCCATCTATATCGGCAGAATCATTACCGCCATAGCTTGCTCATTAGACTTAGATGCTGACTTAGAAAAATGCTGATAGTATCCCTTGCCTCTATGTCGATCTTGAGTTTTGCCATAACATGCGGCTTGTCAAAAGTTTGCACGGTGGCAGGTATCACATTATAGTCCGTACCCATGAGTTCCGAGGTTTCTCTTTGCCTTGCTTTGAGCGCATTGATGTGCATCTTAACACTAACTGGTTGTTTGATTTAGGAGCGCCAGATTTAGAGGCGGAGTGTGATGAGAGACATTATCGTGAGGTTATGGGACAGCCTTCTGGGCAGCCCCGTACTCGTAGCCGTGCTGCTGACACACCTAGGCCTAGCACCCAAGCACACACTCCACCTTTTTCTGATTTTGCAGGTATGCGTACATCGCTGGACGACATCTTATCGGAGCTTAGATAACAAAGAGAGAGAGAAGCCGAGCGTGATGTGAAGATGCATGATATGCAGAGGAGGTAGTTTGAGTTTATGGAGAGGACCCATCTTGATTTGAGAAACGTTGTCTCTGAGATGGCAGGATTACGTAGAGAGGTGCATCGTATCGTAGATTGTGTTCAGCACGTTCCACAAGATAACCCAGCTTTCAGACAGGACCGACACAGTCGCGAAGGCCGTGGCCGCCACCATTATTTCTCACCAGGTTCCATCGCTCTTTCTTTCGCCTTAGGCTAAGACATTGAGGGCAATGTCTAGTTTAAGTGTGGGGGAGGAGTCATTTACCGCTTTTATTTATTTCTTGTTATTTCCTGCTTTCTAGTTTTAGTTTGCTTTATTGAGTCATATGCACGTTTGAGTCAATTGTTACTTTACATTTTCGTATTGTCTATTAACTCCTTTATTTTGACCCCAATTTCAAAAAAAAAATTCCGTTTGACTCAACGGCATGACATATTAAGTATATGTTACTTTATCTTTGTTTTAGGCTATGTAGACAGACCTGGGAAAGTTTTGTTAATATCGTTACCATTCCTACACCCTAGAGTTCCTAAGTATGCGATATCTGTTTAAATACACATTATGCTGAGACCTTGTTCCTAGTTCTTTAGAAGTAGCCTCTTTATTAGTTTATATAAGCATTCAACACCATCCTTGCGTGTGAACTAAGTAATGAACCGATGCAAATATGTGTTGTTCTCAGAATTTATGATTATGTGATTTTTTATTGGATATTGCGAATGAAAGACCTGTTCTAACTAAGTTAGGTGGCCCTCACTCGGCCATTTAGCCCAAAGGCTCAGACTCTTGAAATTCGTTGCAAAAAAAAAAGAGAGAAACAAATGTGTTGAATAAGAGATCATAAAACACTAATAGGTTCACTTACCATGTAAACACGAAGGATAACGGGCTTAATGTGATTGCGCTAGAGTGAAAGAGAGGTGAATAAGAACGAAGTCTGTAGGTCGAGTTATAATGTCATGATTTGAACTGGTATTGCATAGGAAGGAACTCTTCGTCCGCTTTAGTGGAATCGTGTCGTTACGGTATCCTTGTTTTCATTATTTAGTACCTATCTGTGTAGCATTAGCCTAGCAACCTTGAGCTTTTATCATTTTCGTTGTTCCTATGAGTCGAACATCGTACTTACTATTTTATTTCATTGGGAGTTTGCTTGAGGACAAGCAATGGTTTAAGTGTGGGGGTGTTGGTAACTCAATTTCGTATCGTACATTTTAATTCATTGCATGCATTTCTACTTATCGTTTTATCGAGTCTTTACCTTTTTCTATGCCATTTACTCATGTTTTCCTTTGTTTTGCCTTGACAGGTGTTCTATCAGCAATGTAGAAGAAAAGAATGAAAGTTGAGTTGAGGATTGAAGAAAAAACAACAAAAGTGCATGTTCTGGCCTCCTCAAAGGAATGACGCTCTCCATGCCTTGAGGAAGGCGTTCGCCGTGCCCAAAAAGGAGGGAATCTCCAATTTGAAGCAATGTCGGTCGCCATTAAGCATACGGCGGTCGCCGTTTGTGGCGGGAGCAGTTTTCCTGCAGCAGTTTGGCAGTTTTGTTCATTTCAAATTCAAATTCGATCCCAACTACTTGGAGCCTAAAATTCTCTATATATATAGACCCCTTTGGAGGGTAGTTTCAGCATCCAAGTACCCCGCGGAAGCGCTGCCGAATTCTCTCTAGCCTAACTACATATTTACCGTCCATAGTAACAATTGCTCGCACTGAGTAGTTGTTACACTGTTGTATTTCTCTACATTATCACTGATTTATACGCTTGGATCAAGTTATTATTTAATAGAAGTTTCAATTCCAGTTTATCTTCTTCGCATTTACAGGTTGTTTATTCTTCCGTTTTTACTGCATTGTTTCGTATACGTGTTTGCAACATAACTTAATTTCTACAAACACCTAAATCTGTATTTTTGTTAAAATCAACCAATATGTATGTTTCAATTTCCAGTACTGTTAACATGTTAGTTTTAGGATTTAATATGTTAGGATAAATTTGTCTGAGCCCGTAGTTTGAGGACCGCCATTTCGACGGGACTCTGTAGAAACCACCGGTGTAAAACATGATTACTCAAAATTTTGGTTTTAGTGTCTAATTTTAATTTAAGTTGCTTTGTCGCGAGAGCGAGAGGCTTCTTAACAGCGTTTTGTCACGAGAGTGAGAAATGCATTAAGGTGTGTCCGATAGAACGAGAGTTTGAGGTAAGCACCAGATATTAGACACTGAGCACTGAACCTAAAGACAACGAGAGCGCTTTAGGCTTCATTTAGGCTTTGTTGGTTTTCTAAATGCATCTATTAATTACCGAGCGAGCGAGAGAAAAATCTTGGGGTTATTAGGTGTGGCTTGGTCAGTAGCGCGAGAGTGTGAGATTGAGTTTTTAAATCAGTATTTCCTACAGAATAAAATTGAGATCTTTGTTACCACCCAGAATTTACGGAGTCCCTTAGAAACACATAAATTATTCTTCGGTCTCATTTCGTTATTTATTTCAAATCCCGTTAGAATTAAGATCCTTTTACCGCCTATTCAAGCCTTAGCTTTGCACTGCAATAACTGATCACTTTAGGTTGATTATTAGTCCTTGTGGGTTCAAAAATCTTTTAAAACTACACGATAAGCTATATACTTGCAGTAGTTATCCGACCAATACGCAAAGTCGTGATCAACAGTCTGCACTAGCAACTGCTGGTGACTAACAACCACAAAAACTATTTGTCTAAGTCTTTTTAAGGATTCTGACCTAACTGGTCCCTTAAGGAATTACAAACAACAGTTTGTGAAAGATGAATGTTTACAATGAAATGCTTCTATTCAAGCAGAGATAAACATTATGAATATCTTAAAAATACTTAAAGAAATTTTGCACAAGTATGAATTTGTGTTCTTGCGTTGTATTGTAGTGCCTCACTCTTGCTTGCAATTTTCTTCAAGTTATCAAGTCCTTATATAGCTAGTAAAAGATCCGTTGGAGGGCAAATTAGGAATATCCTTAAGTGAGCTGGCGACTTGAAAGAATGTCGTTACGTAGGGATGAAAATCGTACACCAAAATTGTCCTTTGTGCCATAAAATCAGGGTAGTGGAATGGAACATTTTGATATGTACTGTGTACTATATCCCACGTAAACTTTTGATCTTATCTTCTGTACATTAGAGGCTTCTAGATAAAGATGTTTGAAGCATGAGTAGAAGAGTTGATCACTGGGTCTTCAGAGTCTTAAGTCTTCAAAGTCTTTAGAATTTGTTCACCAGAACCTTGTCTTCAGAATCTTTAGCACTTAGTCTTCAGAACCCTTAGTCTTCAGAAACTTAAGTCTTCAGAGTCTTCAGAAATTTTTCAGCAGAACCTTGTCTTCAGAGTCTTTAGCACTTATTCATCAGAAACTTAAGATTTCAGAATCTTCAAAACTTTGTGCATCAAAACCTTGTCTTCATAATCTTTAGCACTTAGTCTTCAGAACATAACAACTTCAAAGACTAGAAAGCCTTCAGAAGTAAATCATCAGAGTCACACTCAGAGGCAGAATCCAAGAGAGCATTGCAGCAGTAACATATTTTCTTCTTAGAATCTTTTTGAATGTGAATAAGTACAAAAGCAGACTTGCTTCTTTGGCGCAGAAGCGACTTTTGTCATACCAGAATGACGTTGCATGTGGTCTCTATCAGAGTCAAAACCTGTTTGTTAAAACTTCAAAATAACAAATCGTTAGAGTACCAAAATTGTTTTCACACAAATACTACCTTGTTATTCTCAAAACTTAGAGATAACCAACAGAACGAAATCTTGTTCTAACATAACACACTTCATTAAACCCAAAACTCTTGTTTTTATTTCTCTTCACTTAAAAAGCCTATATATAGATTTTTCTCCCTCATTAGTTTCTAAAGATTAGTATAAACCATCAAAAGCTTAGGTTCTTTTTTCACTCATTACCTTCTTGGTCTCTTTCTTAGCTTTATTATATATTTTTAACTTTTGGAATTTTTACACTTGGAAGCATTGTTTAAAACATTCCTTTTTCATTTTGACTTTACTCTTAACACTTTCATCCATATACACTGCTTTGTTTGAGTGTCAGTCTCCATCTAACAACTCTTTTGGTGCGATGATTGTTGCTCTGATCCCGATCTTGTGTAGTTGGGCCCTTTTAAATTGGTCATGTTCTATTGGAAACTTCTTTCAATATAATATTTCCTCTATGGAAAAAAATGATTAATAGACATATTATTCTTGACTTGCTAGTCTTCCTTGTGGGTTATGTGTTGGGCCTATTGAGATTGTCTTCCACTTGTTTGTCATTTGCAGTGTGGCGGAATACCTGTGATATATAGTCTTTAAATGGCTAGGGATGGTAGTGATTTTACTTGAGGAAATTGTCTCGTTGTTAGATTTTTTTCTTCCTTATGAGTTTGTGTTAGGATTAGAGGTGAGATTATCATGATTTTCTATCAGTGGTGAGGATTATTTGAAAAATCCTAAAATGACTCCTTTATAGATTCTCCAATTATTAAGGAAGTAATAGAAGATAAGAGTGTCTTTCTTTCCTGTAAATGGTATATTGATAGGTCTCAGACTTATTCTCGTTCTTTTTCAAACTAAATTTTGAACCATATTCTATGTATGATCCTATAATAGTTCGAGACTGTCATCTGATTTATTAGGAGTGTGGAGTTAAGATGCACTTGGAGGATGATGTTCTGTCGATAGTGATTCTTGTTTCTAGGCTCTAGCCCGGATTCGCTGTTGGTTTAGTGGTTCCCAGAGCTTTTGTTTTTCTCCCTTTACTTTTTGTAATCTGCTGGCACCTAGTCTTTATTTTTTAAAAGTTTCTATGGACTTCTTGTGTTGTATTCAAGCTCTTATTGTTCTTTTATATATATATATATATATATGCCTTCCAAATAATATATCACCATAAAATACGAGTAGTATTTAAAAGAAAACAAAATATATTTGAAAGTTTGATCATAAATTAATATAGAATAAGGATGAAGCATTTTAATTCAAACATTAATAGTTCATAAGAGAAAAATTTACAAAAGAAAAATCATCCAGAAATAGGGAAACAAGGTGCAAAACATACAACAAACAAATTAGCAAACAATAGAACAAACTATTGAGTTTCATCATGATCATGATCATCATCATCATTAAATATCCCATAAGGCAGATGCATTTCAATTTCAACAAGCTTACAAGCTAGATAATAAACTTTGGCATTCTCTGGTTTATTGATTTAGTGTGATCTTGCTGGTTTTTGATGATTATGTTGAGGAAAGCTTCACTCAGAGGAGTTTGAGGAATGTCACATAGTCAAAATCCACTAGGTTAGATGGACTTGCTTGCTATTGAGCTGAAGCTTGTTGACTCTGAGAACTTCCCCTTGCATGGGATCCTTTCTGCACCATGACTCCATTGTTGTCTTCATAATGCATCTCGCCTAGGTTATTTCTTCCGACTTTGTTTGAATTTTACATCGACTCTTCCTCTTCAAAGTTAAATCCAATAGATTCAAAATATTTTTTAATCAAGTGACTGTATGGTAGCCCTACAATCCCCCCACTTTAACAATCTATCATGTGATAATTACTCCACTAGCCCAAATAGTTTCAACTTTGTTGGCTAGTAACCAAATTAAAACAACATCAACTTTAGAGACTTTCCCATGATTGAACTTTCTTGAGATGAGAATTTAGGTTGCCATATAGTGTATAAGAAAAATTAATGGATACATATATCCAACGTGAGGGGAAATCTGTGGCCTTTATTCGGATTAGATAGAAGAGATTGACAAGCACAAAGATAAACAAAATCTTCAACTAATTTGGAATCCACCGGTTTGTAGAGAGAGTTAGAGCAAGAAATATCACAAATGGGAAGGAACGCTTCCAGAGATAGACATTTATTGCTTACATACTATTGTTTTGATGATTTCATCTTTGAAGCTGAGATAATCATAAAACATCTTTGTCAAATTTGAAAATATCTCTTCAGGTATGATGCATATGATACTCTTCAAATTGGTTTGTCTGAAAGCATCGAAGAATTCAAACTGTTTCGTTTGGATAATTGATGATCTTGAACGATGGTGTTGCTCTCCGTTATGATGGCATGGTTAAATCTCCAATTTCCAAGTTAGTTCAAGATTCAATATGAGTGTAGTGAAAATTAGAGATTAGAGAATGTACCTTACTCTTTTGGTGTGAGCTAATTTTATACGTTAGATCAAGTGGAGTGGATTTGAGATGAATTGGGCCTTAGTCATTAGAGCCCTTGGCCAGTCTAGAACACTTACCCCAAAGGATTTTTCGTGCACTGAAGAAGCATGGGGAAGCTTTACGTGATGTTGGTCGGCCTCATGGACATTGTCCGATGTGAAATGGAATTGAAATGCGGAGAAACAAACCAACCGGAAGCGGAGAGAACATGCTAAATATTATATTCAGCTTCACCTGAAGACCGATAGCTATGAGCCCAGTAATTCTTAAGTGAAAATGACTGGGTAGACAAAAAAAGCGGGTACTAAGGCTGCTATAGATGTGGCTAGAGCTCTAGTTGACGTTTCCTTGGAATGGTTGGCTTTTCCAGTGGAGCGGAAAAGAGGATATGCATCTCTTTTGAAGAGTGAATTATCCCTCTCTATGAATGTCTGCCCACAAGAATATATATGCAGATGACCTTTTATGACTTTGAGGTAGCCATACTGAAGCATTTAAAATTTCTCTTTCCTAACTTCATTTGAGGTCATGGGAGTTCATGGGGGTATTTCAGTTATGTGCCGAGCATAAATCTTGGAAACCTTCCATCGAATTATTCCTTGATCAAATCAACATAAGGCACACCTCTCATGAAAATTTTCGTAATCAGTGGCTCATTAGCTTTCATCAATTTAATCCTTGGTTTGACCCTTTTACTCTAAACTGAGGTGATTTTCTAGGGCGCTTCTTGTTGGTAGCCATTCACACCCGCGACCCATGTTTTTTTTGCTATCTCCCTGCCAAGTATCGTCTCTTTTTCCGAAATTTATATTTGATGTACTGGTCTAAAATCCACTTTAACCGGGACACTCATTCTTACTATACTAAGTGTGGCTCTCTTTCTCTAAACGAGGTAGCAATGAAGGAGGAAATATAATCTTGGTTTCACAAGTTTGGCTATGATAAAGAGTTCAGCCACGATGAGGTGCCCCCTACCGAGGTGAGAAAAAGGTGGATTGACACTCATAATATTTTGAGTGCAGTTGCCTAGGAGGAGAGGAAAAAGATATTCGGTGAGAGAAAAGTACTCGCGCTTTTTTTTACATGTGTTATTGTGTTTTGCATATAGCATTGGAATGGTGAATTAACTGAAGTTGTTCTACAACTTCGCAAGTGCTCAAGGTATTTAGGCTATGGTGCCTCCTCCACCGACCATTTCTTCTACTCCGGTGTTAACTTCTACCTCGATTGTTGAAACTTCTAGTCCTACACTCGAGGTAGACCAACCGTTGGATGCTACAACCACTTTAAGTGTGGGGGAGTTAACCCCGCCTCGTGTTTCAACAAAGAGGGTATGGAATGAAGATCAACATTCCTTTTGGTATTAGGGTTTTCCAAAGCGAACTCGTGTCACCGAGAATGATGCTTTCGGGGAGGTTGTAACACCCTAAATCCCCGCGTAAAATAATACAATTATCAGAGTTAAAATTCAAAGAAAATTCAGGACTTAGGATGTTACTTCCAACATACACCTGCTCAAGCAAGTAACATGTAGCACATACTTATTATTATAAGCGGTACTACGAAATCATTATTAAAAATTCTCCTCAATAAGCAGCGGAAAACTTCTTCAAATCGACAATCAAAACTTAACATGTTTAAACCACATATTCACCATCAATTAAAACAAAACATAATGACTGTAACTGAAATAAAACATGAAGCGTTCCATAATCCTCAGTGTTACATATCAGAGCAGACGCTAACTCAAAACATAAAGTGAAGGACTTCGTCTTTACTAACTGCAACTCCGCACTATCCTTGATTATCTGCATGATGCTGTATAAAGCACCATTCCAACAGAAGGGTGAGATTCTCAATCAACAAAAGAAATGCATAATATAAATATAATAGCATATAATCATTCCACAATTCACCCTATCATCACACCATCAACACAATTACAATTTACCACACAAGAAGACAATCATATAATCCACAACACAACACAGCATAATGCAATGAGACTCATAACTCGACTCAATGCACGTGGTACCAATTCGATCCCTTTTTCATGATTATATTTCCCGTCAGAATTTTCGTATATGTCGCTAACACCCCACATGGGAACACAATATCCATGATCGCTCACACCCCACATGGGCACACGAACACCCGTAATCGCTCACACCCCACATGGGCACACTATTACCTCAACAACAACAACATGATTCAATTTCAAGGAATCCGGATAAGACACTCACACCCCACATGGGCACACGACTTATCATACAACTTATGCAACATGATATGCATTCAACGACAACAAACAACGACGGCCAATGTATATGACTATCATACAGCCAATACATCACACCACAACTGTCCAAAACGTAGCATATACCTGCCAAAACATGCAACAATTGCAATCCACAACTACAACACACATTCGCACAACCGAACTCAACATTTCAACGTTCAACACATCACATCGTACACGGAAACATAATTAACACGTAGAATAGTTATAACTCTGTTATTGAAAATAATTTTAACAGAAAGTACACGAAACCAGCTTTCCAACGATTCGAACGACGACTAAAATGGACCTATGGATCAAAAGTTATGGTCGAAACGATTTCGGGTTACAAAACCAGAGAGCTGCTATGGGCGGGGCTACGACCCGTAGCGCTCCTAAACTAAAATTTGCAATTTTACACGCCCGTGATGCCCCAGTCCAGGGGGCTGCTACGGGCACCCGTAGTGGCTGCTACGGCCCGTAGCAGGGCCCAAAAAACCTTCTTTTTTGTGCGATTTTGTGCAATTTCTCTTATTTCTCAGCCTACCAACAGACCCCAAACCCCATGTTTTGACCTCCAACAACCCTAAAACACAACATAACATATAGAGCATCATACAAGGGGAGTAAACACATATTATTCATCAATTTCTTCACAACATTCATAGCATTATTGAGGAAAACACATAATTTATCAACAATTTTCACATAATTACGAACACCGACACACAACCTCAATTTCACACCGAAACATCAAAACAAACAAGATATGCGTAGATATGAACACAAACGATTTACCCACCCTCATACATATATTATTCATCCCTTAGGTGATCAAAGAACCCCACCCTTACCTTAGATGACGATTCCTCGAAGCTCTTTAATGGAATTCTCTAAGCCCTAGCTCTGCTCCTCTCTTCTGTTCCTCTTTTCTCTAAAACATGATCGTTCACAAATGATTCCCCCCTTTCTAATTGTCTTCTTTCCTACTACAACCCTTAGACCCCTAATATGGTTTTCCATCCTTACCCTTACTAATCCTCGTGAATAGTCCACTTTGCCCTCCTTATTCTTTTACTCCTACTATCCAATTTTTAAATAAATAAAATAATTAAAAACTGATTATTTTAAATCTAAATAATTCCAACTAAATTATTTAAGTTAATAATTATCTAATTATTATTACCCTGATCCCAATTAAATGTTTTAAATCTAAATAATCTAATTTAAATTATTTAAATTAAGATTAAGCCATAACATTCTTCTAGTCCTACACCACCCAACGCATGAACATATCAAAACACAACGCATATCACATAAATCACAAATAATCTCAATTCAAACAATTATAATTATCGGGCTGTTACAGAGGTACTCCCTTCTTGTGGATTCTAGACGTCTTCCTTTCTCGGCTTGTTTGCACTCACGAGGAGGCCGCTTCTACTATTTTGACGTCAAATTTATCCTTCATCCAAAATCTTCTTGAGGGGGAAATGGAACCTATCTCCGAGATTACTCATTATATGTTCAAGGCAGCTTCTATATTCTCCATTGTCTCTGTTGGTCGAGGAGACGTCTTGGCTCCAGGTAATCCCACCAAAGAAAAGGGTACTTGGAAAGAAAAATGTGAAACTATGGAAATAAGGTGATCTACTCTCTAAAAGGGAGCTTGTTGCGCTGCAAGAGAAGTTTAAAACTGCTAACTCTTTGCAAGAGGAGGTAAAAAAATCCCCGATTCTCCTTCCACTATGGATGCATCAAAGCATATAAGTGGTATGAGAATACTTTTGATGTTATTGAGGAAAAGACTCGCAAGGTCGATGAGCATCAAAAAGCGCTTCTTCGGGAATCTGAGGCTCATGCTGAGACCTTGTAAGCTCTTGAAGATGAGGTGACCGATCTAAGGTAGGCACTTTAACATTACCTTTCGTGCACTATGCAAGTTATGCCCGGGGTTCATGACAAAGTTATGGAACATGCAAGGAAGTTCTGCCTCGATGCCATAATTTTGGTTGATACGCTGGACTCGTTTTAGGATGCTCTAGGCATGGCTCAGAAGGATAATCATGGTGCCTCGACTTCAGATGTTTCAGCTTGATCTTTCTTTTCCTTTGTATTATTTTATTTTCTGCAATGCTTCCTAGGATTTTGTGCCCTTGGTCTAATAATTATTAATATTTATTAAAATGATTTTACCTAAATGATAGGGATATTTCTTAACTTAGAACATTCCATTTAGATTCATTTTGTTGTTATTATTATGTTGCATCTTTGGTTGTTCTTTCATCATGCATAGAAAAGTTTGTTTGCTTAGGTCGGACTGCAAGCGTCCATTGGCTATGACGTGATACCTGTTCCAGGTGTGAGAACCCCAATATCTCACTTTACAAGGGAATCAGTTCATTTTATTGAAATAAAGTGATAGATATGACCATTCAGTTTTCCTACTTTTGTAATTTGCGAATTGACGCGTTGAATGATGTTAACGATCGCTTTTGGTTGCTATGTTTGTTCGCTGTATTTAGCGTTTGCAGCAGTAATGGAATTATTCGTGCACTACATTTTTTGAGTTTCCTGTGTTCCCTAAGGCAAAACCTAAGACCGAAGAATTTGGCATGATATGGCCGTATCTTTATATTGTGCTCTAGAGGAGCATTCCCCAACCAAGGGTACATTCTCCGTCCCTGCCTCCGAGGCCAGACTCCGTTCGAGGCGGTCCTCTTCAAGCTCCACCGCCTACGCCTCTGGATTCGCTAGATCTGAAAGGGGTGTACCATCTATGCAGAAATGCGTTCAGTATGCCTCAAATGAGAAGTATTGTGAGGGATGCATTTAAGTCATATCAAAATCGCATAAATGTGTTAATTTTGTATCAAATACGCAATTAGGCATGAAATGTGTTTATGCTGTGTTAGAATCGCATAAATGTGTTAAGTCTGTATTGGGTACGCAATCATGCAAGGAATGAGTTTAAGCCCTGTCAGAATCGCAGAAATGCGTTAAGTCTGTATCGCATATGTAATCATTCAAGGAATGCGTTTAAGCTGTGTCAGAAACATAACAATGTGTTAAGTCTGTATCGTATACACAATCATGCATTTCATCTTCGTTACCCTTGTATTGAACACTCTAAAAAAGAGAGAGACAAGGAAGCATACAACAGAGAAAGAAAGAGAAGATATATACATATATTTATATTAATAATGGATTGAATTTGGTACAAAGAAATAATAAAATGACTACATAGAGCTTATGTGAACAGATGTTATCTTGAGCCTTTGGTCCCTATCCTTCCCCGTGACTCTGGAGGGGGTGCTTTTTTCTTCTTTAACACATCTCCTTCAATTGAACAAAATATTAACTTTGCGTTATATATTTTCCTATCGGCGGATCATTGGGTGGTTAACTTCATCAAGGACGTAGTTTGAGGATGACAATTGAAACTTAGGGACCCCGAAGTTGCCTTTGTCTAACGTTCTGGTTAGGTGTCTTCTGATTATCGGAGCCGAAGCCTCCCAGTTTCTTTCTTACTCCCGAGTGAATATCTACCTTAATGGGTCAACATATGTCTGGTAGTTTATTTATAAGCCATCTGACCCGGTGTCCGGCTCACTTGGGATCCATAAGGATGGTCGTGTGAAGGTGAGGCTCCTTGGAATGATAACTCTCAGACCTTCGCGAATGGAGCTCAGTCAGCTCTTATTATCTGGTGATTTTTTTCAAGGGCCAGAGATGCTAGATGATGTCGTGCGATAGATTATAGGTGGATTCCGACCTAAAGCGCTCTTAGAGGGGACATGGTATCTTTTTTTAATCATAATTCGGGATAATTTCCAAGCATTTTGATGCAGATTCGCGTCTCGGTGGAAACTGCTGACTTTATCAGACAATCGAGGGCTATAACTTAATCAACGATATAGCTCCTAGACCGATTCTATTCATTGGTGCCCTGCCACAAGGTCGTATGGAATGGGTAGTTCATCAGTAGGCTGCACCAGGAATCAACTACTTTCCTGACTTAAGTGATAAGAAAAAAATGTAGCAGAGTCATCCTGATCCATTGCAGCCTGACAAACCTGGTATGAGGCCGGATGAAGATCCCTTGGTACCCATAGAAGGGGTTTCAGTGTTGTATTTATGCCTGACATTAACTATGAAGTTGTCATATCTTCGACGACATTAACTATGAACTTGGCGTATCTTCATCGTCACCTTAGCAGGTATCGTGTTAGCGACGAGGGGGAGTAGACATGTTAGATCGGAAGTCTGGCCATGAATCTACGATGTTATCTTCGAGGAACAAACCTCCATTTTCTAGCGATTCTATCTAAAATCTAGATCTGGATCTAGATCTATGATCCTTTCTTCTTCTTTTTCGTAGATTTCCCAAGAGAAATCAAAGATCTGGAGAATCATCACTGAAATAATAACCGTTCGGATCGAATGAGACAGATCTCCACATTTGTATTTGAATTCTCTTAATTCAATGACCTGAGGAGGTTACAAACTAGTAATTTGGAGATTGAATATAAAATATCAGAAATCCAGATCTAGAACTTCCATGTTCGCGCAATGGAGTTGGAAAGCAAACGTGAATGCGTGGAAATCGTATAAATTAGAGTCGATTACCACAGACGGTGTTAGTATTCCGTTTAGGAACTAGAAATGGAAGTTGTTGGATAACTAACGATCTTGAACTGTGGTGTTGATCTCCTTTACAGAGGCATAGGGTGAACCTACATTGTTAGCACTCTAACACCCAACACTACTACAAAATACACCTTCAGTTACACTAATTCTACTATAGTTAGGCTTCCATCGTGATGATATGTCTTACATAACACGCGATAATTTTCTTTTATTTACTTATGAAAATTTTGATATGATATAATCACAAATGAAACATACGACTATGATTTTATAACCACCCTTTCATAGGTTCAATCTCAGCACCCTCAAATGTTTTAATTCTTTAACATTTAGTCGCGCCTTTGTATTTTTAACATTTCTTTAACATTTGATACCACCACGGCTGAGTAACTCAACCGTTATGACTTGTTTTAAATATTTTAAATTGTAATACAGTGACATTTCAAATGTTTTATTTCTTTAACATTTATTACGCATTTTTATTTTTATTTATTTTTAATTTTTAAATAAATGAGATACCATCACGGTTGCGAAGCTGAACCGTTATGACATATTTTTCATTTTGTTTTAAATATTTTAAATTGTAATACACCGGTGCTTCTTTATGAAATTTAATTTAGTAAGTAACATATCACCACAATTCTTATTTTTGATCGTGGTGGTATCATTCATTCATTTTTATCAAGCTAACTAACTTGTCTCTTCAGTATCCGTTCTTTGCTGAGAAACGATACACCATTTCAACCCTAACGTTCAGTGATGAAAAATGAAACACCATAGCAACCCTAACATTCATTGTTCATCATCATTGGTTCATTGTTCATCATCATTCATCATCACCTGTTCATCGTTTTGCATTTGTTGTTCATTTTCAACCTGTAGCCATCGTCATCGTCATCGTCTTCGGTTCATTTTCAACCCTAACACACCAACGTCAACACTAACATCATCGTCATTGTCAAGGAGGAATACAACAACAACACTATCTATATCAACCCAAATATTCACATTTACTTAGTCATCACGTTTACGGCACGTAAAACTTTTTTCCCATGCATCTACAGTAGACTCCAGTTTTCATTGTTGTTGTTGTTGTTGTTGTTTTTTCGGTTCTTGTTGAATGTGTGTCATAAAACTTGATTAATATTTTGTTGTTGTTGTTGTTGTTGTTGAATGTGTATGTGATAATAGATGAAAGAGTCTGTTGTTGTTGTTGTTGTTGAATGTGTATGTGATAATCTTTGAAAGAATTTGTTATTGTTGTTGAATGTGTATATAATAATAGATGAAAGAGTTTATTGTTGTTGTTGTTGTTGTTGTTGAGGTTGTTGTTGTTTTTGAAAATAGATGTCGTCTTTGTCGTATTCTTCATCTAGTGGCGAGGAAACTATGACAAATGATACTCAAATAAAAAAGAAAAGATCACAAAGAGGTGCCACAATGCTTACCAAAGTAACAAAAGTCCACAAATCGGGTATTAAAATGCCTATCGCGTTTGATTCGTATTATAGAGTATTTGATGGTGAATACTCTTCTCTTTTTAAGAGTTATGTTGCGTTCCTTGGACGTAGCAAAGTTAGTATATTGATAGATGATTGAAAACAAGCACCAGATGATGTCAAAGATAGCATATGGACACACGTTAAGGTATTATTTTTAATTTTCATCATTTTGATATGACTTTCTATAATTTCTAATACATTCTTATTGATTTAAATGTAGTTGACCATTGAGTTTACAGATGGTGATAACCACTTAAAAAAAGTGGGTAAGTCATGTTGGTACGTGTTGGAGGAACTTTAAGTCACGGCTCACGCGTGACTACATTAGGAAGCCTAAGATTGGTCTTGAGCGTCTATGAGTGAGGTATAGTTTTCTCTCGAAGAAGGTTTGGAAAAAGTTTGCAAAGGGCCGTCGTTCTGAGAAATTCCTGGTTAGTACTAGTCTTATTTATCTTGATAATTTGATGCTAATGATTTATAAATACTAATCATATTTTCACTATGTTTATAACAGACTAAAGGTCAAGTAAGAATATAAAATAAAGCGAAAAACATTTACCCCCATAGATTGTCTCGTGGAGGTTACAGGAAACTGGAGAAAAAATGATGGAGGAAAAAAACAACAAATGGGTGAAGAGGACTCCATTAGTCGTGATCACAACCCATCTCCACCGTCAAGGCATCAGAAGTGGAAGAGGGTTCGACTAAGACCAAATGGAGAGTACACTTCATATGCGTTAAGAGCAATTGCTGAGAAAATTGTAAGTATGATTTGTTGTGCGTATGTTATGTGTTATTTAAATGTTGTGGTAATTACAATAATAATATTATCATGCATGTTATATAGGATGTGTTGGTTGAGCAGGCCCATGGAGGCTCATTTGTTCCAGAACCACGTCATGATATACTAGTTGAGGCTATTGGAACAGATGAGCATGGTGGGCGTGTTCGTGGTGTTGGAGAAGACGTCGACCTGAAATTATTCTTTGGTCCAACCAAAAAAAGCGCCGAAAACACCGAATTACAAGAGCAAAGAGAAAAGCTTGTGGTTGTTGAGAAGGAGTTAGAAGAACAGAGGAAGATGTTAGAAGCCGAACGGGAAAAACAGAAGAAAGACATAGAAAAGATAGAAGAGTTATATGCAGTAAGTGTTTTATCTGAAATGCCAGTGTTTTATTTGAAATGCATGATATATTTTGTTTTATTTGAAAAGTTAGAAAAGATAAAAATGTGTTTATTATGTATTGTGTTCAAAATGAATGTTATTCGCAAAGAATAAGTGGATCCTTACCACAACATACGGATGAAAATGATGATAATGTTGATGATCAAGTTCCCCAAACACATGTTGTACGTTATGCTAGCACTAAAGGAAGCAATTGTTCACCCGCCCCCGCTAAAGAGGTCAATGAGTTATTGGATCCTTTCGCAAATGAAATCGCCACGTTATACGTTTTGGTTGCGGAAAGATGACCCGTATTTTCTTCCTCTAGAGCATTGCCCATCGGTAGAGCTCTTCTATTCTTCTCCTAGTGACATATGAGATTTTCTCTATGGAAAAAGTTGGCTGGACGTAGGGATATTGCAAGTTTGGTGCACATAAGTATATATTTGAACATGCATGTCATTATTTATAGTACATTATTATTTTTGTATTCCCTTACTTATTTTTTGAATTTTGTTTAACCATTTAGGTATATTCATCTTATATGTATAGAGTTAAATAAATCGAATATTTATGGCAACTTGGATCCGTATAGTATTCGATGGACAAATAATAAGCCAAAAGGGATTGAGTCCTACATTTCAGAACAGTTAAGTCAAGGGGGAAAAGAATGTTACTCAACACCATTTCTCAATGCGTAAGTAATTTTGAAATTGTGGTTTATCTTTTATAGTTAGTTTTGTTTTATAAAATACTAATTATATATATGCTCGTGTTTATTTAGTGATCATTGGTGCTGTACCCCAAATTTTACCCTCTTTTTTTTTTGCTAGTTGATGTTTTTCTCTATATTTTAATTTAGTATTTATTTTAGTGTTTTATTTGTCTTTGTTTTAATCTAATTTCAATATGGCTCATTTTTATTTTTATTTTTATTTGTCCTATTTTTAGTGATTTATAATTAATCTCAATTTAATTTAATTTTGCATTAGTTTAATTATTTAGATTAATTGTCAATTTGGTTTACTATTTTTTTTAGTTTATTTAATCAACATTTTAATTAATAGTTATTATTATTATTTAGCTTATTAACTCATTTTAAAAAAAGAGAAGTTTTTTTCATTTTCCATTACCAATTTGCTACCGGCCCACCATTACATGAAAACACGTTTGGCCCTTCATGCAAAATCAATTCAAACAAAATACAATTGTAGTGACAAGTTGTTATCACCTTATCCCAACCGTACAAGTCTCTGCTTCACTATGACAAAACAACATGCAAATAGCTTAAAACCTTGCTGCCATGACAAGGACCTCTCATAACGTTAACTTGTACCTAACCTGAAGCACCAACGGATCAATTCCTTCTCCAAGTTTTCAAAACTTCCTTGGCCTTCCAAACCAGCCGGTGAAAGCTATAAAAGAGAGACCCTTTCTCTTATAAAGGGGGGACTTTTCTCGATCAAAAAGGGGGGAGGACCAACGGTCATCATTTTTTATCATCAACTTCACCTCGTTCATCAAAACTCACTCCACCACTGTGAACCTTTGCCTCACACAACCACCAAACAAACAAACAACAACAAGGAGAACATCAACACTACAGAATATAACCATTTCAAAACCTCTCCATTCTCCCAACTCACAAGGCTAATATCAAAAAAGAAATACATTTAGCCAAGCATAACACCACCACAACAATCCACCAACCAGCAAAACAACAACAGAACGTCACCATCACTGCCCAAGGAAAGAAGTTCACGAGTTTCTTCTCTTCACCACAACAGCCAAAACACCAACAACATCCATAGAGAGAGAAAGATCTCGAGGGCCATTGAAGGGAAAGAAAAGTGTGCATTATCATTTGAAAAGAGAAGAGTTTTTTAAGCTTCAAGAGGTAAGTCTCTAAAAGCCCTATCACTCATAAACTTACTGTGATATATTGTGATGTAAGGTATTGCATTGATTGTGTAGCTCTTATGTTTTAAGTTTTTAATCTTTAAGTTTTGTCGTGAGCGCAGTGTGTGATGTGTTGTTGTGTCGTGTGTTCTTTGTGTTCTTGTGAAATATTTTCTAGTTGTGTGTGTGAGATAATGTTTGTGTGTAGTGTGTTTCTACCACTTCTTGCGTCTTTTGTGTGTGTGTCCTGTAACATGTGCTTGTTGTATGCAATGCCATTGTGCTACAACTTATGATCACTTTTATTTTATGTTATGCTTTTGTTGTGTTTACCTATTTTGTTTATGTATTGTAATATATTTCATGTTTATTATTCGCATGCTTTGCTTTGTGTGTGAGTGTATAGCATATTGTTAGATATAGTGTTGTTATTATAGTATTTGAAAATGTATTGTGTGTTGAAAAGTCTGAGTATGAGTGTGTTGTTTGTATAATTAAGTTTGTATGTATTGTCTGAGTTCTTTTAGTCATGTGTGTTGTGGCGTGCTATTGTGCTGTTCTCAATGCATACTATTAATTGTACTTGTATTATTCAAGTTTGTGAAAGTTGTAAAAGCGTGTTGTTGTGTTTTATGTGCATGAGAAATATGCATGTTGTTGTTTTATTATTATGTTGTATGCATGTTATACTGCATCTTCTTCTGTGAGTACCCGACCTTAAGCTTGCTCTTTAAATCCGTGGCTATAAGCACGAACGCGCATTGATGTCGTAGGGATACTTGAGTTTAAGTTGGATTTGGAATCAGTACAGGTATTTTGATATGGTGAGATTGAGGTTTATTCGCGAGCACACGAGTTTTATGATGTCTGTTTTTTTTTTCTGTTAGTTTTGACAGCTTGAATGCATGATTCTCGCGTCTGCTTTAACCATGATGAGGTTCTTAGCTTGAGTTACAAAGGGTTTAATGTTGTTCTATCATTTGAATACTACACACTACTGCTTTACTTCGTTGATTTTGGTGGAAAAGTGAGTTTAAAAATGGTTGGAAAGTGGAGAAGAAGCCATGGTTTCTTTTCTGTTTTTTTTTCTTTCACGATAAAGGTTTTCATGACGTATAGTGTGCATGGTGGGGGTGATGGCGTGGTGAGCTGGGATTGGGTAGGCTAGTATTTTGGCGTTTTGTGTTTAAATAACACAATGACCAATTGATATTTCATGTACTGCACTCCGTCCATATGCGCGTGTTGTTTCTTTATTTAATGCATTTTCATGGTTGGTTTTGGCTTATATATTATTGGAAGCGTGTATATGTTGGATGAAACACGCCGTCCCAACGGTCACACACATGCACTTGCCATTGCCATTCACTTACCATGCCTGGGTTCGATCCTTGGATCAACCCTTTTGTTTTTTTCCATTTTGCCTGATTTTCTTTCCCTTTTCTTTTGAATTTCGCCTAGGCCCTTTTACTATTCGCACCCCTCCGTTTCCAAGCCCAAATCAGAGACAACATAACTTCAGTTCATCCCAATTTATTCACGCACCCCCCCCCCCCCCCCCCTCATGCGCTTCTTTTTCTTTTTAGTTTATTTTCTGTTTTTTTAATTATTTCTTTCCAAATCTTTTTCATTTAGTTTATTTAAAATATTTTCTTTATTTCAAAAAACTCCAAAAATACTTATTTTAATTTTATATAATTTGTTTCTTAATTGTTTATTTGAGTATCATTAATTAATATGTGAAGTATTTCTAATTGTTAAGTGTTATGTATTTTAATTGTTAATTGTCGTGTTAACTTTTAAATCTTAATTGTCAATTTGCATTTTAATTTTTAATTGTTAATCAATTTGTATTTTAATTTTTATTGTTATTGTTAATTGTTAGCTTTTAAGTGTTAATTATCAATATGTATTTTAATTTTAAATTATCAATATGTATTGTTAATTGATTGTCACCTTTGGATTAATTGTTAACATGAGCACCTTTATTGATCTTATGAGTGTTATTTCACTAATACTTGTTTAGGTCTTGAATTAATCTATTCATGTTTAAATTCATTATGTATTTGACTTGGATGTGTGGATATCATCCTTAATTAATATCATTGCTCTTTATCTTGTGGTTGTTCTTTATGTTTGTCTTCCTTAAGATTGAAACATATTGATATGTCTTTCTATAATGATCATGCCCATCTTATCCATACTTTATCATGAAGCATCCTGCCATCCTTATGCTTGTGTTGCTTTTATCTCATCATATTTATATAAGTGTTTTATCTTTTATCATGTCTTTATCTATTATTATATTATCCTACAACTGTTATCTTCCCCCCTATTCCAAAGGAAGGTGATTACGTTGACTCTTAAAGTCATGACCCCCCACCTTAACTTAAGTAACCTCTTAGGAGAAAACTTTATTTCTTGGCCTCATCAGAGCCATAGAAATCACAACTAGCTTTAGGAGAGAGTTCTTAAACTCTTAGTGATATTCATCCTAATGAATTATCACTTTCCCTACTGACTAAACATAACATAGGTCCATTTCAACTAGATCTAGAGAGTTCTTAAACTCTACAATGAGCTTGTACTCATTTCCTCTCTGAATATTGACCATAGTCAACAATTCAGTAGAAGTAGAACTACGCATACTCTGATTCTATTCCCGAGGATACGTAGGCGTAAGGTGCGATGCCTTATCAAGTATACTTAGATACTAACCCCTAGGGTTTTCAACCTTTAGCATAGAACCTTTAGCAAACATAAGATAACGTTAGAACAAGAGGTTCCCGTAGAGTACTATGGACGTTTAGGGTGCTAATACCTTCCCTAGGCGTAACCAACCCCCGAACCTTAAATCTCCCCCCTTTAGGTTTTCTAACGATCTTGAACCTTTCCTTTGGATAAATCAAAGTCGGTTGTAAAAGAAATTAATGCAAGTTAATTAATAGCTTGTTATCCGATTTTCACCGCAACAATTGGCAGTTGATCATCATATTGCTTAGGACGAATACGATAACGACATTGTGTTCCTTACATAAACCACTCGAACATAAAATAAGACAAATTATTAATGGGTAAGTTTATGTTTATATGAAACTTTTTAGCAATACATATTTTCTTTGACTTTGTAATTAGTTTAATTGGTTTAACCCGTAAAATATTTTCAATGTACAGTGTTGTGCAGTGACACAATATGTTGAACAATATTAGAAAAAAGTCAATATTTATCTTCCCTAATATAAGTGGCTATATTACTTGTGATATTCATTTATATATATTGTTACAAGCATGCGTGTTTATAACATTTATGAAATTAATGTTTATTTTTGTAGATGAGGAAACAACCGAAAGGATTTGAATGTGGTTATTATATAATGAAACACATGTTAAACACGGTTTTCGTCGACATTGTAATAAATGGAATCAGGTATATATTATATATGTAATGAATTATTTACAATGCGCTTATGGGCCCTCAATAATAAGCTTAACGTGGTATATTTTATGTAGACTTTTAACGACGAAACATTATTCCCATTCGAAGACTTTGTAGACATTCGTAAACGTTGGGCGTATATGTTCAATGCACTTAGGGATCCTCAAACATGATATTAATTTGTAATATATATATATATATATATATATATATATATATATATATATTGTGAGATTTGGGTCGAACTCATCTGTGTCGAAGGAGAGCTTTCATGTATTTCGACAGGAGGCAAGCATGCAGTCGAAGCTTGTTCACATGTTGTTGCCTGTTAGTTACATATAGTAGTCGAAGTATGTTCTTATACGTATTCTGTCGAAATGTTTATATTATGTAGAATAGGGCCTTGTGTTAAGGATTCAATTGTTTGGGTTTCTGCGGCTGCAAGTTACCTAGTTAGTCTATAAATAGACTAGCACACTCATTTGTGGAGTGTGGCAAATTGTGATATTCACTTGTAATCATTTGTAAACTTTAATGAGAAAGTGAATAGTAAACAGAATTATATTTTCCCAATCCTTGTTGTTTCTTCTTCTTCTTCTTGTTTTCTTTTCCGTTAAACCCTAACCCTTGTGTTTGGTTCTTGATAATTCAAGAAACCAGTTTTATATTTTGTTTAAAGTCACCGTTTTTCACAAAAAATTGGTGCGGTGAGCATGGAGAAGATGGCTTCAACAAAGTATGAGATTGAAAAGTTCACCGGAGTGAACGATTTCGGTCTGTGGCGCTTGAAGATGAAAGCCCTACTGGTTCAGCAGGGATGTTTGGAAGCGTTGAAGGGAATGTCAGCCATGGATGCTGCGTTGACGGAAAGAGAAAAGACGGCAATGATCGAGAAAACACACAGCGTAATATTGTTGAGCCTTGGTGATAAGGTTCTCCGATAGGTGTCAAAGGAGACGACGGCGTCGGGATTATGGGTGAAGCTTGAAAGCTTGTACATTACCAAGTCGTTGGTGAATCGTCTTTACCTGAAGCAAGCCTTGTATTCGTTCAAGATGAATAAAGACAAAGCTTTGGCTGAGCAGTTGGATTCTTTCAATAAGCCGATTCTTGATCTTGAAAACATTGATGTGAAGATTGACGATGAAGATCAAGCATTGTTGCTGTTGTGTGCTTTGCCCAGATCGCATGCTCACTTCAAAGAAACTCTCTTGTATGGAAGAGAGTCCCTGACCTTTGAAGAAGTTCAAGCAGCCTTGTATTCAAAGGACTTGAACGAAAGAAAGGAGTAGAAACCTTCATCAGTTGGTGAAGGGTTGTTCGTAAAAGGAAGATCGTCGAAGAAAGATGGTAGGTTTGACAAGAAGAAAGGAAAGGTTCAGCAGAAGTCTTATGGTGGTGATATGTCTGGTATCAAATGTTATCACTGTAAGAAGGAGGGTCATACAAGAAAAGTGTGCCCTGAGCGCCTGAATAATCATGGAGGTAAGGACAATGGGAATACAGCTATTGTGCAAGATTGGTTATGAATCATCTGATGTCCTTGTGGTGTCGAGCAGCAACTCTTGCGAAGAGTGGATTATGGATTCTGGATGTACTTGGCATATGACTCCAAACAAGAATGTGTTTGAAGAATTATGTGATCAAGATGGAGGATCAGTGCTGCTGGGGAACAATAAAGCTTGCAAGATTGCAGGTATTGGATCTGTTAGATTCAAGCTCCATGATGAGTCAATAAAGCTATTGATTGGGGTTAGGTATGTACCTGATCTTAAGAGGAATTTAATTTCTCTTGGTGAATTCGACAGAAAGGGATGTGTTTTCAAAGGAGAGCAAGGTATCCTGAAAGTCATGAAAGGGTCGAAGGAAGTCTTGAGAGGCGTGAAAAACCAAGGCTTGTATACCCTTAAGGCTGAGGTTGTAAGTGGTTCGACAAATATTGTATCCACGAAACCTATGTCGAAGATAGAACTATGGCACATGAGATTGGGCCATGTCAGCGAAAGAGGTCTGGTCGAATTGGGGAAGTAGAACCTGGTAGGAGGTGACAAAGTTGAAAAGTTGGAGTTTTGTGAATCTTGTGTATTTGGTAAATCCTGTAGGGTGAAGTTTAACAAAGGCAAGCAAAGAACACATGGATCCCTTGATTACATTTATGCTGATCTTTAGGGCCGACAAGGAATCCTTCACACTCAGGTGCAAGGTATTTTCTATCCATCGTTGATGACTATTCCAAGAAGCTATGGGTATTCATTCAGAAGACAAAGGATGAAACTTTTGAGAATTTCAAAAGTTGGAAGGTTCTGGTCGAAACTCAAACTGGCAAAAAGGTTAAGAGGTTGAGAACTGACAATGGCCTTAAATTCTGCAACGAAGCGTTCGACAGTTACTGTGTTGAGTCTGGGATTGCAAGGCATAAGACTGTAGTAGGTACTCCTCAACAAAATGGCTTAGCTGAGAGATTCAATTGAACAATCCTTGAAAGGGTTAGATGCATGTTGGTTAGTGCTGGATTGAAGAAGGTGTTTTGGACGGAGGCTGTTTCGACAGTAGCTTATCTGATAAATAGATGTCCCTCAACTGCGCTGGGAATGAAGACACCTGAAGAAGTTTGGTCGAATCATCCACCAGATCTCGACAAACTGAGAGTATTTGGCTGCTTAGCCTATGCTCACATTAGGCAAGACAAGGTCGAACCTAGAGCTCTGAGATGCATGTTCCTTGGATATCCTGAGGGAGTCAAGGGTTATAGGCTGTGGTGCCTAGAACCAGGTCACAGAAGATGTATCACAAGTCATGATGTAGTTTTCAATGAGGTCGAAATGGCTTTCAAGAAAACTGGTGATGTTGGTCGAAGTGCAGAAATCTTTGAAGAGGAGCTGGAATAGGTAGAGATGCCTGTTGAGGTGGAGCATAGTGATGCTGAAGTGCATAGCCCTGATGAAGTCGAAGAGCAAGATGCTGATGAGGTTGAAGAAACTGTCGATGACTACCTACTGGAAAGAGATAGGTCGAGAAGAGTCATCAAGCCACCTCAGAGACTTGGTTATGCAGATCTTATAGCTTTTGCCATAATCTCTGCAAGTGAGGTACTTGACGAAGAACTTAGAGATTACATGGAAGCTATAAGGAGTCGAAACAAGACTGAATGGCGAAAAGCCATGGATGACGAGATGAAATCTCTTCATGATAATAACACTTGGGAGCTGAAAGTTCAAGGAAGGTTAGTCAGTTATAAGGTTAGTCAGTTATAAGTGGATTTTCAAGTTCAAGGAAGGAATCGAATGAGTGATGTCGAAGCGCTTTAAGGCGAGGCTGGTTGCTAGGGGGTTCACTCAGAAAGAAGGTGTCGACTTCAATGATGTGTTCTCACCTGTTGTAAAGCATAGATCCCTTCGAATGCTGTTGGCCATGGTGGCAAAGTTCGATTTGGAACTTGAGCAAATGGATGTGAAGACATCATTTCTGTATGGTGATCTAGATGAAATGATCCTGATGCGTCAACCTGAAGGGTATGCAGAAAAGGGTAAAGAAGATTATGTGTGCAAGCTGAATAGGTCTTTGTATGGCCTGAAACAATCTCCTCGACAGTGGAATAGGAGATTCGATAAGTTCATGGCACACATTGGTTTCACTAGAAGTCAGTTCGATCACTGTGTTTACTTCAGATTTCGACCTGGAAACTCACTTGTTATGTTGCTGCTGTATGTGGATGATATCCTCATAGCTAGCAACAGGGTTGAGGATGTAACGAAGGTGAAGGTTGAACTCAGTAAGGAGTTCGAAATGAAGGATCTGGGAGCTGCAGCCAGGATTCTTGGGATTGACATCTGGAGAGATAGAAAGCAGTCGAAGTTGTGCTTATCTCAGGAGACATACCTACGGAAGCTTCTCGACAAGTTTGGTATGTCGAATACAAAGCCTGTTGTGACACCTACAAATCCTCATTTTAAGCTTAGTACTACTCAAAGTCCGAGTACTGAAGCTGAAAGAATCTATATGAATAGCATTCCATATGCTAGTGTAGTGGGTTTTTTGATGTATGCTATGGTCTGTACGAGGCCAGGCATAGCATATGGAGTGAGCCTTGTGAGCAGGTATATGGCCAATCCTGGAAAGGCGCACTGGCAAGCTGTAAAGTGGATTCTCAGGTACATAAATGGGTCTCTGAAAAGAGTCTTGATTTATGGTGAAGCCTGTGATGGTGATAGCATAGTCGAAATGGAAGGATTTGTTGACTCTGATTATGCAGGTTGTATGGATTCCAGAAAGTCTATTTCTGGATATGTTTTCACAATGTTTGGCACAACAACCAGTTGGAAAGCGACGCTTCAGAAGGTTGTTGCCTTATCAACCACTGAAGCTGAATATATTGCCCTCACTGAAGCTGTGAAGGAAGCATTGTGGCTTGAAGGTTTTGCAAAGGAGCTGAAACTTCAAGGTCGAAGTATCACTGTTAAATGTGATTGTCAAAGTGCTATACACCTGTCGAAGAATTCAGCCTATCATGAGTGAACTAAGCACATTGATGTAAGGCTGCATTTCGTCAGAGAGATAATCGAGCGTGGTGAAGTCCAGGTGCTGAAGGTTTCGACTGAAGACAATGCTGCTGATATGATCACCAAGACATTGCCAAGTTGCAAGTTCTTCCACTGTATGCAGTTGATAAAGCTGCATGATGAAAGCTAGTTGTTTCCCTTTGTTGCTGAGTTAGATCCAAGGTGGAGATTTGGGTCGAACTCATATGTGTCGAAGGAGAGCTTTCATGTATTTCGACAGGAGGCAAGCATGCAGTCGAAGCTTGTTCACATGCTGATGCCTGGTAGTTACATATAGTAGTCGAAGTCTATTCTTATATGTATTCTGTCGAAATGTTTATATTCTGTCGAATTGGACCTTGTGTTAAGGATCCAATTGTTTGGGTTTCTTGGGCTGCAAGTTACCTAGTTAGTCTATAAATAGACTACCACACTCATTTGTGGAGTGTGGCAAATTGTGATATTCACTTGTAATCATTTGTAAACTTTAATGAGAAAGTGAATAGTAAACAGAATTATATTTGCCCAATCCTTGTTGTTTCTTCTTCTTCTTCTTGTTTTCTTTTCCGTTAAACCCTAACCCTTGTGTTTGGTTCTTGATAATTCAAGAAACCAATTTTACATTTTGATTAAAGTCATCGTTTTTCACAACATATATATATATATATATATATATATATATATATATATATTTGATGTACATTTGAGTTTGAATGTTGTAAAATAACATTTTTTATTTGGTAAACAATATAGGTTATAAAACAGAACATGTATAATGCAGAAATATATCTGCAATTGTTGTTTCTGTTCTATTACAGTTTAAACAATACATGTTATAAAATGGAACAGAATGCAGAAATATATCTTCAATTGTTGTTGCTATTTAAACAATACAGGTTAAAAAATGGAAAATTTTCAAAATGCAGAAATATATATTTTTTAAAAGCATATAATTTAACGACGGTTTTTAATTATGACCGTGTTTGTATAGTTATAATATATAATTTAACCACCATTGTTATAGAAGACCGTGGTTATAAAGGTAAAATGCGTTGGAAATCGAACCTGAGATCTTTAATATAATACAACTGTTAGGTTATCAACCGTGATAATATATCGCGCGCTTTCAAGTTTTCTACAACGGTCATAAGACCTTGATTGTAAGTAGCGCATATACAACCACACCCTACATAACAAAGACAGGTCACGCGTAATGTTATCCCTTTTCCAAACGTTATTGTATATGTTTTCCGTAGTATTGCAAATCAGTTCAAGATTCAAGATGAGTGTATTGAAAAATGGAGATCATTGAATGTACATTTTTCTTTCCGTGTGGACTTATTTTATACCTTGTGTCAAGTAAAGTGGATTTGAGATGAATTAGACCTTTTTCCGGTCCATAAAGCAAATTTTCCATAAAACTATCATCCACAAAGTGAGTTGGAGTGAGATTCTTGACATCAAAGTTTCGGTGAAACCTATCTTATTCTTGGAGTGAGATTCATCCACAAAGTGAGTTGTCAGTGTCATTTTAACAAATCCTAAGAGGGGTGAGTATAATTTTTCCGAAAATTTAAAATTAATAAAAAAATTAAATTAACTAAAAGAAATATATTTAAAAATAAATAACTACAATAATTAATTATAAAATTAAAATAAACTAATATATGAATTAAAGACTAAAAATATAATTAAACCTATAACATTTGATAAACATAAGTGTTCTTTACAATTCAGATGTATTATTAAAACGGCTAAAAAGCCACAGAAAAGGAAATATTACAGAAAATTAGATGGACATTTAATCCATTCATACAGACTACATTTAACACTACCAATCTCTAACCATCTCCAAGATAAGATCAAAATGCGATAGAAGAGAGCATCGATGTCACAAACCTCATCACCAAATATAATGTTGTTTCTTAAAGACCAAATGCTCCACATCGTAATGTACCAAACAAAATTAGTCATTCCTTCCATAGAAGAAACGCAGAATAGCGAACTCCAAGCCTTAGCATGAGATAAGATTGAATCGACGAGAATCGGAGGGACACCCAACCAAGAGTAAATCTTAATCCATAGTTACTTAATTTTTGGGCAAGACAAAAAAAGGTGAGAAACATCTTCATCTTCCATGAAACAAAAAACACAAACTCTGTCATGAACAGAAGAAATAATCCCTCTAGCAGCCAAGTTATTACGGGTCGGCAATCTATTAAGCATCAATCTCCAAATAAAGGCTTTAATTTTCATAGGAATATAGGATCTCCACATCTCCTGAAAAACTGCTAAAATCTCGTTAGAAATGTCAAGACCTCTTAAAACCGAACAGCTCAAATTATAGTACTCCTTGACAGAAAAAATGGAACTCTTATTCAACTTCCATGACCAAGAGTCTTTCTCCAGCTTCTTCATCGTAACATCACTGACGATAATAGAGAAAGCCTGAACAGCTCTGCCATCAAGAACCATGGGGTCAGGCCAAAGAAGGCTGAGGTTCCACTGCCAACTTTCGTTGGACCACTGTCCCATGTCTGCAACACTGTAATTTTGAAAGTCGGAAGCGGCAAACAGAACCAAAAAAATGGATTTTAAATCAAAATCTACGCACCAGGTGTGCTGCCAGAAAAGGATTGTATCTCCTCTCCCAACTATAGGGTGCACACAGTCAAAAAATTGAGTAGAAGGATTAATGGTATTTAGAGATAACACGTCCCTCATCCACAGGGAGAATTTAGAGAAGTTGCCATCGGTCTCAGAACTCAAAACAAGATTATGTAAGCTACCATACCTACTGTATAATAACTTCCTCCAGATGTCGTTCCTTTCGTTGAGGAATTTCCAAAGCCATTTTGCGACTAATGCCTTGTTAAACAACCCTACGTGTTTAATCCCTAAGCCACCTTCCTCTTTAGACTTACAAATGGAGTCCCAATTCACCCAAGCTAATTTATTCTTTTCCACCGATCCCGACCACAAAAAGCGACACTAAATCGAAATGATTTTTTTAACGATTTTGGAAGGCGCCTTATAGAAGGACAGGCTATGAATAGGCACAGTAGACAAAACTGAATTAATCAGAGTAATTCTTCCTCCTAACGAAAGATTCCTACCAACCCAAGAGGAGAGTCTTGTTTTGAGCGACGAAAGGACCGGATTCCAAAATGAAAGCTTTAGGTGGTTTCCTCCAATAACAATTCCAAGGAATTTAAAAGCCAACATCCCAGCCTTACAGAAAAGAAAAGATTCGGCAGCGTTAAGAAAAGATTGATGAAGGCCAACTCCATACAAACAACTTTTGGAAAAATTTATCTGCAGTCCCGAAATTATCTCAAACCCACGGAGGATAGACTTCAGGGCCCAAAGATTATGGACCTCACCATCACATATCATAATGGTATCGTCGGCAAACTGAAGGAGCTCAATAGAATCCACACCATTAAAACAAAAACCAGTCAGGAGATTTCTGTCCGATGCTCTTCTGACCAAAAGAGAAAGAACTTCAGCCACAATAGAGAAAAGGAACGGGGCCAATGGACCCCCCCTGTTTCAGCCCTCTAGAAACCTTAAAGTCCTTTGAGGGACTTCCATTTATAAGGACGAAAATGTAACTAGAACAAACAACACCTTTGATCCACTTAATCCAGTTAGGCCCAAAATTCATAGCTTCCAAAATGGAGATCATGAAATCCCAATCAACGCAATCGTAAGCTTGCGCAAAATCTACCTTGAACAACCAGCATTTACGCTTCTTTCTTTTAGCTAGATCAAGTATTTCGTTAGCTACAAGGACACCGTCTAAAAGGTTTCTACCGGGGATGAAAGATGTTTGTGACGGCGAAATTAGTTTTTTTATAACCGAAGAGAGTCTCCTAGCAAGCATCTTGGAAACCACCTTAGAAACGCAGCCCACTAAGCTTATTGGTCTAAAATCAACAAAATGTTGTGGGCTATCGACCTTAGGGACCAAAGCCAAGAATGATGAGTTGAAAGCTTTTGGGAGAGAGCCTGTGGAGAAGAAATGGCTAACACAGTTGGAAAATTCAGGCCCCACAATATCCCAAGCAGCCTTAATGAAATTAAACGAGTAACCATCCGGGCCTGGAGATTTGTCCCCGTCGCAAGCAAACACAGATTCACGAATATCTTCATTCAAAAAAATGAATCCGGCCTTTCTCTATCAATATCTTTTTTTTTTTTTGGAAATCTTGGTATCCAGCCTTGCGACCGACTAATCCAAGAGGGACCAATCCCACCGTCCACTAGCGGGGGCCCCGTTTAAAGCCGGAGCAAAGCTCCGTATGGACTGGCCCACGCAAGGGTTGATTGCACATAGTAGGATTCAAACCCGAGACCTTGAGAGGAGCACACTCTCAAGACCCAAGCCTCCACCACTAGGCCAACCCTTGGGGTTTCTCTATCAATATCATTTAACTTCAGGACATCATTTAGGTCCAAAAAAGGTCTTTTAGCAGCAGACTTTTGGAATTTAGCACTGAAGAAATCGAAGGCAGCTTCCTTGATAAGCAGAGGATCCTCTACTAAATCTTCACTAGGGCCAATTGCAGAAATTGAATTAAGCCTAGTTCTGGATTTAAGACTGGCATGTAAAAATCTAGAGTTAACGTCACCATCCCTTGCCCATTTAGTCCGAGATTTTTGAAAAACCATGCTCTCTTTGATACGAAGACTACTCCAAAATTGTTCCTGAAGTTCCAACCTTTTCTTGAGGAAGTCAGACGACTAAGGAAAATTGGAAGATGCCAAATCCAATTCCAAGTCATTGATATTCTCCACACAATCTTCCAACTTGAGATCGATCCAACCAAACACATGAAGGTTCCACCATCTCAACCTCTTATTTAAAGACTTGAACTTTTCCTTTAACACGAAGGATGGGGATCCAAGAAATTCTACCGAGTTCCACTGCTTTTTAACAAAATCCAAAAACTCCTTATGCTCAAGCCAAGCATTGGAAATTTTGAACGGTTTCGGGCCCGAATTACTCGAATTAGATTTAATCTAAATCGGACGGTGATCAGACACGTCACGATTGCCAACAAGCTGGGATTTGAGCTCCCATGATTCAACAAGAGACTCGTCTACCAGAAATCTGTTAAGTTTACTACCGCTCTTCCCCATGGAATTAAACCAGGAAAATCTATTACCTACAAAGGGAAGATCAACCAAGTCCAACTCATTAAGGAACGAATCAAACTCCAAGCAATCCTGATTACTTCAAACACCTTGACCCTTCCTTTCCTCTCTAGATTTGACAAAATTAAAGTCGCCCCCGGCCAGCCAAAACCCATCCTAGCACCTGTTCTTAAAGGGCAAAATGTCGGACCAAAGAGATCTCTTCTCCCTCATCCCACAAGGCAAATAAACGTTCACTACGAATAAATTCAAACCTCTCCAAATAAGATTACAACACAGGAAACCTTTACCTCTATAACTGGATATTGGGGTGAATGAATCTGTCATCCATATAGTAAGAATTCCTCCCGAAAGGCCTTCAGATTCAATTGTTGACCAACCACAACCTTGGTCACCCCACAGACCCATGACAAGCCTATCATTCATCTTCTTTATATTAGTTTCTTGAATAAGACACAAATCAACTCTTCCTCTTAGAAAAGTTTGACAAATTCTTCTTCTTTTCAAAGGAGTACTGCAGCCACGAACGTTATAGGTCACCAAAATCATAAATTCTTGCTTTCAACAACCTTCAAACCAGCTAGAACCTTCTTATCCCTGTCCTCCAACAATTTGATAATCCCTTCAAAAACTTTTTCATCTTCATCTGCTTCTATGCCTAGGATTTTCATAGTTTCCCACACTTTCTGAGGAACACGATCCAAATTCTTATTACATCTAACATCGCTTCTGACCACATCCGAATCGTCCACAGACGGACAAACAGACAAATCCTGAAGCCTAGAGGGTCCGCCCTTATCTTTGCTCGAAGAAAGCTTAGAGAATTTATTAGCCTTCTTATTTTTTATTTGCTTCACTCACTTTGGCACAACAGCGGAAGAATTGAGCAAGGTAGAATAGAAAGACGGAGAGAAGGGGATATGGAATTCTTTGTAAATCTCAGAAAAAGTTTTTTCTTTTTAACCTTAGGCCCAATAAAAGGCCCAACCTGCACAACTGGAGAGTTCGAAATAGGGTCCGAATCCAGAATGGTCTAAGAAACAATTTGGTCCAACCCACGTGAAGAAATTAAATCCAAATTATGTGCCACGTCACCCCCAGATACAGACGGACCATCTGGTTGGGAATGGACCCTCCCAAAAGACTTGGTCTTATCCAGACCAGGGTTAATGCAAGCGGTTAGTGACCTGTTAGGAGAAAGCAGCGCCTTGGGACAATCAATCAACCTACTTCTTTGATCAGGTATGTGCTTAAAACATACTGATTCATACCCTTTGAGATACTTCAAATTGGCACTTTCATTTTCAGCTTCTTCGTGGCGCATTTTTTAATACATAAGTGGTTGTTTTGACTACTTCTCCCTAGAACATATGAGGCCTTGTCTAGTATGGTCATGTTTCTTCTCTCTGCTAGGCCATTATGTTTAACAGTACAATGTAAGGTTATTTCATGTATTATAGATTCAGGGCCGGCCCTAGGGGTAGGCCAGCAAGGCTACCGACTAGGGCCTCACTTTTTTAAAAATATTTATATAGTTTTAATTAATTGATATTTTTTTAAATTATTTTCTATACAAATTATATAATAGTATCAATTAAAAATTTATGCCAATAAGAACCATTTAAGATATATGTTGTATAATTGATTAATTTATAAATTAAGATCATCTTAAATTTTTGGAGTAATCAAGATTTAATTGCCAACAATAAATCATGGCTCTATTTTATTATTGTTTAAACATAATCAATACTTTTTAGATTCTTTTTAGCTACGATTTAATCGTGAAATTTTTTTAATTCTATTTGATAATCTCTCTTACACAGCATTAAAGAAGATCATGTTAAAAGTCACACTTATAAATAATAAACTTTTAAATTCTTTTATACAAAAGAGTACTTGAAATTTAAGTTTTTTTAAGAACTTTGGTAATATTTTTATAATTATACCTTTTTTAAATAATTAGCAGAGTATTTAGACGTGTTGATTTCATTATCAATTGAAAATAAAACATTAAATAAAATTGATTAAATTTTAAAAAATCTAAAACAAAAATTCATTAATCTAAAATAAAAATATTTTTATTATATTAAAATATTTAATTTAAATTTTTGCCTTAGGCCTCAAGATGTGTTGGGCCGACCCTGTATAGATTCATTAATGCAAAATGACTCAAACTCTTTTGAGGTACACTCTTCACTTCCACCAGTCCCCAAAACCTTTATTGATTTATCATTCACATTCTAAATCAAGATTTTGAATTTCTTAAACATTGCAAGTGCTCCACTTTTAAATTTTATGGTATAATTTTCATCAGCAAAACTTATGAAATACATTCTTCTATCTATTGATGATACTTCAAAAGGGAAACATATATCGGAATGCACAACCTTTAGAGAATCGTTTGGTCTCTTAGGATGCAAAAGCTAGACTACTTTGTTTGTCTCTTAAACGAGTTTCACATGTCATTGTGTTTGCATTAAGGTTAGGTTGGCCATACACTAAAGTTTTATAGCTCAAGTCATTTAGGCTTCTAAAATTTAGATGATCATATCTTATATGCCACATCCACTAAGGTTTCTTAATGCTTGACATGCACACCTCCATTAGATTATGAATGCTACATTTGAATGTCCTGTTCTTTGACAATTTTGACTTCAGTATCATCTTTTTCTATGCATCAAACAGATGGAGTGTGTCACCACTAATGGTTACTGAAAAACCCTTTTATATTAGTTGTCCTATACTTAGTGGGTTGCACATCATTGTAGTACATAAAATACATTTTTAATAAGTGTATTCTTCCCATCCTTTCTTCTAATTACAATGTCAGTTATGTCTTTTGCTGCAAGGCCACTTCTACTTGCAAGTCTAACATTGGTTTTCTAGATTTAGTTAAAATTTGTGAGCCAATCTTTGTATCCATTCATGAGATTTGAACACACTGAGTCAAGATACCATAACTCACATATAGGATTTCCTTCATAGGTGATAAAAATCATGGGACGTGTGTCACGTGAGGGTTGTGTGATGATACGGTAGCAGTTAAAACCTGACCCACGATCTCCTAGGGACTAGATGTGTGATGATTAAAAAAGATTCATGCATGGGTTTGAGGAGATGTTTTGGGAAAGTTGTCATGATAATGATGATGTCATAGCAGTCCAAAGGTCTCTGGCGTCGAATAAAACACTTCAAAAAATGCCATTCTCTCTATTTCAATCGAAAATGACATTTTTGGGGGACAATTTGTTGACTGGGAATTTTGATGCCAAGCTTTCATTTAAGATATTAAGTGAAAATCAAGTTTCTTGAATCTTGCTGACTTTGACAGGAGCTTGTGTGAAGTTTGGTCGAAGTAGTTTCCATGAGGGAAACATGTTTGAACAATACTTATAAATATTTTCTAAGTATGGAAAGTTACTTCGACGGAGGATGTCTGAAGCCTTCCTTTGTCAGAAGATTTAAAATTCAAAATACGGATAAATAATTGTCTTTTTCCTTATCCATTTCTCAGGAGAGACACATGGAGAACTATGGCGAAACAAAGATATGCAGGGCAAAACGTGTCAATTTTAAAAAAAATGTCCGTTGAAAGACAGTTATTTCGACATGTTATAAATAAGGGTCTTAGTGTTTGTATTTCCGCGTGTTCAATTGTTGTACAATACTAAAAAATGTACTCAAAGTATCTAAGTTAAGTGAGAAAAGAGTTATCATTGAGAATGTATGTCTGAAACACGACATTTTATTTCTTTTCAATAGAAATTTACTTTCATTTATCAATTGTTCTTTATTGCACTTTTACTTTGAAGTTCTTTTCTTCATTGCATTGTCTTTATCAACTTTTATAAAGTTTATCTATTTCAAAATAATCAAAACAACCTTTTATATAAATGAATACTATCGAAGTGTTCTTCAATTTTCCAAAAATATATTAAAACAATAGCTATGTCCTTAGGATTCACTGCTTGATCCTGCAAGTAAACCAAATTTTTGGAAGATCAGTGGTTGTTTACCAATTCTCACGGTAAACACAGTGTTGAATTTGTGTCTGACATTAACTATGAACTCGTCATATCTTCGGCGACATTAACTATGAACTTGGTGTATCTTCTTCGTTGCCCTAGCAGGTATCGTGTTAGCGGCGGGGGATAGTAGATATGTTAGATTGGAAGCCTAACCATGAATCTACAACGTTATCTTCGAGGAACTAATCTCTATTTTCTAGCACTTCTATCACAAATATGGATATGGATTTAGGACCCTTTCTTATTCTTTTTCGTAGAGTTTCCAAGGGAAATCAGAGATTTAGAGATCTGGCGAATCGTCACTGAAACAATAACCGTTTGGATCGAATGAGACGGATCTCCACATTTGGATTTGAATTCTCTCAATTCAATGACGTGAGGAGGTTACGAACTGGTAATTCGGAAATTGAATATAAAATCAGAGAAATCCAGATCTAGAACTTCCATGTTCGTGCGATGGTGTTGGAAAGCAAACGTGAATTCGTGGAAATCGTATGAATCAGAATTCGATCCCACGGACGACATCATTGTTCCATTTAGGAACTAGGAATGAAAGCTGTTGGATAACTAACGATTTTGAACTGTGGTGTTGATCTCCTTTACGGCGGCCCAGGGTGGATCTACATAGTTATCACTCCAACACCCAAGTCAGTTCAACATTCAAGATGAGTGTATTGAAAAATGGAGATCATTGAATGTACATTGTTCTTTGTGTGTGGACTGATTTTATACCTTGTGTCAAGTGGAATGGATTTGAGATGAATTAGGCCTTTTGTTGATCCAAAACGCAAACTTTCCGTAAAACTATCATCCACAAAGTGAGTTGGAGTGAGACTATTGACAACAAAGTTTCGGTAAAACCTATCTTGTTCTTGAAGTGAGATTCATCCACGAAGTGAGTTGTCCGTGTCATTTTAACAAATCCTAGGAGGGGTGAGTGTAATTTTATCGAAAATTTAAAATTAATAAAAAAATTAAATTAACTAAAAGAAATATATTTAAAAATAAATAACTACATTAATTAATTATAAAAGTAAAATAAACTAATATATGAATTAAAGACTAAAAATTTAATTAAACCTATAACATTTGATAAACACAAGTGTTCTTTACAATTCAGATGTATTACAACCAAGAGTTAAATAGCTAAGTTAAATTAATGAACCTTTATAATTATCTTTTAAATTAACCCAGGTTGGTGAGCATGATTACCAACCTATAGTATGATTACCAACATATCAAACGAGGACAATGACAGTTTGTTTCTTTTCAAATTTTGTACTTATTATTTTTCAAGAGCATTAAGTCTTTATATATATAAGTAGTAATGCATAGCAGAGCTACTAATATAGGAATTCAGATCCAGAGATAGAACAACACACATCAAAATGGCTGGTGGAGGATTCACCATTGATGCACCTTCCAATGTTTTCAATGGAAAAATAACACTCTCAGTCGTCATTACTTGCATCGTTGCTGCATCCAGTGGACTCATTTTCGGATATGATGTCGGAATTTCAGGAGGTGTTACAACAATGGTGCCATTTCTTCAAAAAATTTTCCCAGACATTCTAAGAAAATCAGCTGGTACTGAAGTAAACATGTATTGTGTGTATGACAGTCAACTGTTGACATTATTCACGTCTTCTCTGTATCTAGCTGGTTTAGTTTCAATTCTCTTAGCAAGCAAAGTCACTGCAACTATCGGTCGGAGAAACACGATCATGTTGGGTGGTGCCATCTTTTTTGCTGGTGCTTCCATCAATGGAGGTTCTGAAAATATTGCCATGCTCATCGTTGGTCGGATCCTTCTCGGCTTCGGAGTTGGTTTCACTAATCAAGTAAGTTAACAAATTTAACAATTCTAATCCAACATAAAATTGCCTAATTATGATGAAGATGGCACTAACGATTATTTTATAATGGTCTAAGGCGACGCCTCTATACCTTTCAGAAATCGCTCCGCCGAAATGGCGAGGTGCTTTCAGCACAGGCTTTCAGTTCTTTGCAGGCATCGGCGTGGTTGCAGCCCTCTGCATAAATTACGTGACTGCCAAGCACGCGTGGGGCTGGCGACTCTCTCTTGGGCTAGCAGCGGTTCCTGCAGCCGTGATGATGATTGGCGCGTTCCTCATAACGGACACACCCAGCAGCTTGGTTGAACGCGGCAAGATAGACCAAGCCAGAAAAGCATTGATCAAAGTCAGAGGATCTTCCATTGATATTGAACCTGAATTAGAAGAACTCATTAAGCTTACAGAAATCGCGAAATCAGTGCAACAAGAGCCTTTTACGACGATATTTAAGAGACAGTATCGACCTCACTTGATCATGGTGTTCGCGATCCCGTTGTTCCAACAGTTTACTGGGATCAACATTGTAGCTTTCTATTCACCTAACCTCTTTCAATCTGTGGGTTTGGGACATAACGGTGCTCTACTTTCCGCTCTTATACTTGGACTCGTCAATCTTGCTTCTATCTTAGTCTCCACAGCTTTTGTTGATCGGTTTGGTAGAAGATTCTTGTTCATTTTAGGTGGCATTGTAATGCTTGTTTGCCTGGTAAGCAAATTAAGCACAGATCTTGCATTTTTGTTTTTCTAAATTTCATTCGTTAGTTCATCTATAATTTGTGGTTTCACTTCGAAAGATTGCAGTGTCTGCTTTGCTAGCTATGGTGACTGGTGTTCATGGCACAAAGGAGATATCAAAGCAAAATGCAAAATTGGTATTGGTTTTACTATGTTTCTATGCTGCAGGTTTTGGTTTTTCGTGGGGGCCACTTACCTGGTTAATTCCGAGTGAAATTTTTCCCTTGAAAATCAGATCAACAGGACAAAGTATAGCAGTTGGAGTACAATTCATAACCTTGTCTGTGTTGTCACAGACATTCTTAACAATGCTATGTCATTTCAAGTTTGGTGCTTTCTTGTTCTATGCATTTTGGGTTGCAGTGATGACTCTATTTATTATCTTTTTCTTGCCTGAGACTAAAGGAATTGCTTTGGAGTCGATGTACATCATATGGGAAAAACATTGGTTTTGGCGGCGGTTTGTTAAAGGAGAAGTTGACAAGAACAATCTTCCATGAAGTAAATTATAGTACTATAACTAAATAGTTAATGCAAAGTTATTTATAAGCAAATTAAAAGATGATGATTTTGTTGATATAGAAAAACTCTAGCAAAATAAATGCTTACCAGATTATATTAGTGTGTATTATATAAGTTTAGACAATCAAATTTTGTGTTGGGATATGCTTAGATGGGTTTTCAAGTTTATGACAGAAACATATAGATTTAGTCATTTGTATAGAGGCTATCAAGGGTGAAGTGAAAGTGTAGTGTATTCTTACCAACACACTAAGCATTTCTAGATTTGCAGTTCTATCATATTGTATGCTAAACACTCCGTTACATCGTTTTGCATCACATGACGACAGAGTTGTGACAAGTTGTTTCTTTGTACATCGGGAAATGGTAGTTTCATTGTACATGAAAACATATCTTGGGGTGCTTCTTCTATTAGTTACGTCACCATACTAATCATAAATATGAATAACTTATCAATCATGCCTTCTTCCCCCTCACAGAAGCTGAAAATAGTAGGGCAAGTCTCATGTTTCCCTTTAGGTACCTAAGTATTCTTTTTGGAGCCACTAGGTGTAAATTTTGAGGCTCACTAATGAACCTGCTGATTATACTCACTACATAGCAAATGCCAGGTTTCCTATTCCATAAGCACCTCAATGATCCCACAATCAGCTTGTACATGGTTGCTTCTACCATTTCTCCATTAATGCATTCATCAAGGTTTACATTTGTTTCAGATAGAATTCTGAATGTGTTGCAATCAGACATTTCAAACCTATCTAATATCTCTTTCACATACTTCTGTTGACGCATAACCATGCCTTTCTTGACTTTCAAAAACGCCACATCAAGTAAGTATTAGAGCTTACCTAAGTCACTCATCTTAAACTCGGCTTTCATTTTGTCTTTTAGAGTTTCAATTTCTTGTGAATGATTTATATTTAAGAGCATGTCATCCACATACAAGCATTATCAACTTTATTGTAGTAGTTAAGCTTTGCATATAGACTACATACACAATTGCGCACCTTCTGAATCCTAATTGAATAAAAAAATCAGTACTACTAGTGATTGCTACTACTAGTCTTACTGTCTCAAATCTAGCAACAAAAGAAAATAACTCATTATAATCAACACCTTATTTTTGAAAGAAGCCTCAAGCTATGAACTTTGTCTTATGCTTTGAAAATTGAGTCACGTGGATTCATTTTTATTTTGGATACCCACTTCACATCAATAATATTTTTTTCTTTCAGGTAAATTGGCTATCTCCCAACACAGATTCTTCTCTATTGATATGAGTTCCTCCATCATTGCCTCCCTCTAAACCTTGATATTCATTGCCTCATCATGGCTGGTTTGCTCAAAATCAGCTAATAGAGAAAAATGTATAAGATCACCATTACTACTAACTGCAATGTCAGATAATAGCTCACAATATCCAATTTACTAGGAAGTTGCTTTGTTCTCTATTGTCTCACATATGTTTGGATCTCTATTGATCCATTATTTCCAACTTCAGTGCCTTCAACATCCATTTTTTCATCTGAACCTTCACTTTGAGTAAGTTATACAAAAACATGACTAATATCACTTTCTTTATCTGAAGTGTTTTGCCACTTCCATGCCTCTGATTATTGGGAATCACATACCTCCCGATGTGCACACTCTTATCCATAAGATTGTACAATTTATAGGCACCTGAAAAATAATATCCTATGAATACCATGCTTTCACTTTTGTCATTCAACCTACTTTTTTTTTTATAAGCAATTGTATTAAAAGAAGAAATAGGGTTTCTCCAACCCAATACAAAGGATCAAAAAACGGCTAAAAAGCCACAGAAAAGGAAATATTACAGAAAATCAGATGGACATTTAATCTATTCATACAGACTACATTTAACACTACCAATCTCTAACCATCTCCAAGCTAAGATCAAAATGCGATAGAAGAGAGCATCGATATCACAAACCTCATCACCAAATATAATGTTGTTTCTTAAAGACCAAATGCTCCACACCGTAATGTACCAAACAAAATTAGTCATTCCTTCCATAGAAGAAACGCAAACCAGCGAACTCCAAGCCTTAGCATGAGATAAGATTGAGTCGGCGAGAATCGGAGGGACACCCAACCAAGAGTAAATCTTAATCCACAGTTGCTTAATTTTTGGGCAAGACAAAAAAAGGTGAGAAACATCTTCATCTTCCATGAAACAAAAAACACAAACTCTGTCATGAACAGAAGAAATCATCCCTCTAGCAGCCAAGTTATTACGGGTCGGCAATCTATTAAGCATCAATCTCCAAATAAAGGCTTTAATTTTCATAGGAATATAGGATCTCCACATCTCCTGAAAAACTGCTAAAATCTCGTTAGAAATGTCAAGACCTCTTAAAACCGAACAGCTCAAATTATAGTAATCCTTGACAGAAAAAATGGAACTCTTATTCAACTTCCACAACCAAGAGTCTTCCTCCAGCTTCTTCATCGTAACAGCACTGACGATAATAAAGAGAGCCTGAACAGCTCTGCCATCAAGAACCATGGGGTCAGGCCAAAGAAGGCTGAGGTTCCGCTGCCAAGTTTCGTTGGACCGCTGTCCCAGGTCTGCAACACTGCAGTTTTGAAAGTCGGAAGCGGCAAACAGAACCGGAAAAACGAATTTTAAATCAAAATCTCCGCACCAGGTGTGCTGCCAGAAAAGGATTGTATCTCCTCTCCCAACTATAGGGTGCACACAGTCAGAAAATTGAGTAGAAGGATTAATGGTTTTTAGAGATAACACGTCCCTCATCCACATGGAGAATTTAGAGAAGTTGCCATCGGTCTAAGCACTCAAAACAAGATTATGTAAGCTACCATACCTACTGCATAATAACTTCCTTCAGATGTCGTTCCTTTCGTTGAGGAATTTCCAAAGCCATTTTGCGACTAACGCCTTGTTAAACAACCCTACGTGTTTAATCCCTAAGCCACCTCCCTCTTTAGACTTACAAATGGAGTCTCAATTCACCCAAGCTAATTTCTTCTTTTCCACCGATCCCGACCACAAAAAGCGACACTGAATCGAAATGATTTTTTTAACGATTTTGGAAGGCGCCTTATAGAAGGACAGGCTATGAATAGGCACAGTAGACAAAACTGAATTAATCAGAGTAATTCTTCCTCCTAACGAAAGATTCCTACTAACCCAAGAGGAGAGTCTTGTTTTGAGCGACGAAAGGACCGGATTCCAAAACGAAAGCCTTCGGTGGTTTCCTCCAATAACAATTCCAAGGAATTTAAAAGCCAACATCCCAGCCTTACAGAAAAGAAAAGATTCGGCAGCGTTAAGAAAAGATTGATGAAGGCCGAATCCATACAAACAACTTTTGGAAAAATTTATCTGCAGTCCCGAAATTATCTCAAACCCACGGAGGATAGACTTCAGGGCCCAAAGATTATGGACCTCACCATCACATATCATAATGGTATCGTCGGCAAACTGAAGGAGCTCAATAGAATCCACACCATTAAAACAAAAACCAGTCAGGAGATTTCTGTCCGATGCTCTTCTGACCAAAAGAGAAAGAACTTCAGCCACAATAGAGAAAAGGAACGGGGCCAATAGATCCCCCTGTTTCAGCCCTCTAGAAACCTTAAAGTCCTTTGAGGGACTTCCATTTATAAGGAAGGAAATGTAACTAGAACAAACGACACCTTTGATCCACTTAATCCAGTTAGGCCCAAAATTCATAGCTTCCAAAATGGAGATCATGAAATCCCAATCAACGCAATCGTAAACTTACACAAAATCTACCTTGAACAACAAGCATTTACGCTTCTTTCTTTTAGCTAGATCAAGAATTTCGTTAGCTACAAGGACACCGTCTAAAAGGTTTCTACCGGGGATGAAAGCTGTTTGTGACGGCGAAATTAGTTTGTTTATAACCGAAGAGAGTCTCCTAGCAAGCATCTTGGAAACCACCTTAGAAACGCAGCCCACTAAGCTTATTGGTCTAAAATCAACAAAATGTTGTGGGCTATCGACCTTAGGGACCAAAGCCAAGAATGATGAGGTGAAAACTTTTGGGAGAGAGCCTGTGGAGAAGAAATGGCTAACACAGTTGGAAAATTCAGGCCCCACAATATCCCAAGCGGCCTTAATGAAATTAAACGAGTAACCATCTGGGCCTGGAGATTTGTCCCCGTCGCAAGCAAACACAAATTCACGAATATCTTCATTAAAAAAAACTGAATCCAACCTTTCTCTATCAATATCATTTAACTTCAGGATATCATTTAGGTCCAAAAAAGGTCTTTTAGCAGCAGACTTTTGGAATTTAGCACTGAAGAAATCGAATGCAGCTTCCTTGATAAGCAGAGGATCCTCTACTAAATCTTCACGAGGGCCAATTGCAGAAATTGAATTAAGCATAGTTCTGGATTTAAGACTGGCATGTAAAAATCTAGAGTTAACGTCACCATCCCTTGCCCATTTAGTCCGAGATTTTTGAAAAACCATGCTCTCTTTGATACGAAGACTACTCCAAAATTGTTCCTGAAGTTCCAACCTTTTCTTGAGGAAGTCAGACGACTCAGGAAAATTGGAAGATGCCAAATCTAATTCCAAGTCATTGATATTCTCCACACAATCTTCCAACTTGAGATCGATTCAACCAAACACATGAAGGTTCCACCATCTCAACCTCTTCTTTAAAGACTTGAACTTTTCCTTTAACACGAAGGATGGGGATCCAAGAAATTCTACCGAGTTCCACTTATTTTTAACAAAATCCAAAAACTCTTTATGCTTAAGCCAAGCATTGAAAATTCTAAATGGTTTCGGGCCCGAATTACTCGAATTAGATTTAATCCAAATCGGACGGTGATCAGACACGTCACGATTGCCAACAAGCTGGGCTTTGAGCTCCCAGGATTCAACAAGAGACTCGTATACCAGAAATCTGTCAAGTTTACTACCGCTCTTCCCATTGGAATTAAACCAGGAAAATCTATTACCCACAAAGGGAAGATCAACCAAGTCCAACTCATTAAGGAACGAATCAAACTCCAAGCAATCCTGATTACTACAAACACCTTGACCATTCCTTTCCTCTCTAGATTTGACAGAATTAAAGTCGCCCCCGACCAGCCAAAACCCATCCTGGCACCTGTTCTTAAAGGCCAAAATGTCGGACCAAAGAGATCTCTTCTCCCTCATCCCACAAGGCAAATAAACATTCACTACGAATAAATTCAAACCTCTCCAAATAAGATTACAACACAGGAAACCTTTACCTCTATAACTGGATATTGGGGTGAATGAATCTGTCCTCCATATAGTAAGAATTCCTCCCAAAAGGCCTTCAGAATCAATTGCTGACCAACCACAACCTTGGTCACCCCACAGACCCTTGACAAGCCTATCATTCATCTTCTTTATCTTAGTTTCTTGAATAAGACACAAATCAGCACTTCCTCTTAGAAAAGTTTGACAAATTCTTCTTCTTTTCAAAGGAGTACTGCAGCCACGAACGTTATAGGTCACCAAAATCATAACTTCTTGCTTTCAACAACTTTCAAACCAGCTAGAACCTTCTTATCCCTGTCCTCCAACAATTTGATAATCCCTTTAAAAGCTTCTTCATCTTCATCTGCTTCTATGCTCAGGATTTTCATAGTTTCCCACACTTTCTGAGGAACACGATCCAAATTCTTATTACATCTAACATTGCTTCTGACCACATCCGAATCGTCCACAGACGGACAAACAGACAAATCCTGAAGCCTAGAGGGTCTGCCCTTATCTTTGCTCGAAGAAAGTTTAGAGAATTTCTTAGCCTTCTTATTTTTGATTTGCTTCACTCCCTTTGGCACAACAGCGGAAGAATTGAGCAAGGTAGAATAGAAAGACGGAGAGAAGGGGATCTGGAATTCTTTGTAAATCTCAGAAAAAAGTTTTTTCTTTTTAACCTTAGGCCCAATAAAAGGCCCAACCTGCACAACTGGAGAGTTCGAAATAGGGTCCGAATCCAGAATGGTCTCAAAAACAATTTGGTCCAACCCACGTGAAGAAATTAAATCCAAATTATGTGCCACGTCACCCCCAGATGAAGACGAACCATCTGGTTGGGAATGGACCCTCCCAAAAGACTTGGTCTTATCCAGACCAGGGTTAACGCAAGCGGTTAGTGACCTATTAGGAGAAAGCAACGCCTTGGGACAATCAATCAACCTACTTCTTTGATCAGGTATGTGCTTAAAACATACTGATTCATACCCTTTGAGATACTTCAAATTGGCACTTTCATTTTCAGCTTCTTCGTGGAGCATTTTTTAATACATAAGTGGTTGTTTTGACTACTTCTCCCTAGAACATATGTGGCCATGTCTAGTATGGTCATGTTTTTTCTCTCTGCTAGACCATTATGTTTAACAGTACAATGTAAGGTTATTTCATGTATTATAGATTCAGGGCCGGCCCTAGGGGTAGGCCAGCAAGGCTACCGACTAGGGCCTCACTTTTTAAAAAATATTTATATAGTTTTAATTAATTGATATTTTTTTAAAATTATTTTCTATACAAATTATATAATAGTATCAATTAAAAATTTATACCAATAAGAACCATTTAAGATATATGATGTATAATTGATTAATTTATAAATTAAGATCATCTTAAATTTTTGGAGTAATCAAGGTTTAATTGCCAACAATAAATCATGGCTCTATTTTATTATTGTTTAAACATAATCAATACTTTTTAGATTCTTTTTAGCTACGATTTAATCGTGAAATTTTTTTAATTCTATCTGATAATCTCTCTTACACACCATTAAAGAAGGTCATGTTAAAAGTCACACTTATAAATAATAAACTTTTAAATTCTTTTATACAAAAGAATACTTGAAATTTAAGCTTTTTTAAGAACTTTGGTAATATTTTTTTAATTATACCTTTTTAAAATAATTAGCAGAGTATTTAGATGTGTTGATTTCATTATCAATTGAAAATAAAATATTAAATAAAATTGATTAAATTTTAAAAAATCTAAAAAAAATTCATTAATCTAAAATAAAAATATTTTTATTATATTAAAATATTTAATTTAAATTTTTGCCTTAAGCCTCAAGACGTGTTGGGTCGGCCTTGTATAGATTCACTAATGCAAAATGACTCAAACTCTTTTGTGGTACACTCTTCACTTCCATCAGTCCTCAAAACCTTTATTGATTTATCATTCACATTCTAAATCAAGATTTTGAATTTCTTAAATATTGCAAGTGCTCCACTTTTAAATTTTATGGTATAATGTTCATCAGTAAAACTTATGAAATACATTCTTCTATCTATTGATGATACTTCAAAAGGGAAACATATATCGGAATGCACAACCTTTAGAGAATCGTTTAATCTCTTAGGATGCAAAAGTTAGACTACTTTGTTTGTCTCTTAAACGAGTTTCACATGTCATTGTGTTTGCATTAAGGTTAGGTTGGCCATACACTAAAGTTTTATAGCTCAAGTCATTTAGGCTTCTAAAATTTAGATGATCATACCTTATATGCCACATCCACTCAGGTTTCTCAATGCTTGACATGCACACCTCCATTAGATTATGAATGCTACATTTGAATATCCTGTTCTTTGACAATTTTGACTTCAGTATCATCTTTTTCTATGCATCAAACAGATGGAGTGTGTCACCACTAATGGTTACTGAAAAACCCTTTTATATCAGTTGTCCTATACTTAGTGGGCTGCACATCATTGTAGTACATAAAATACCTTTTTAATAAGTGTATTCTTCCCATCCTTTCTTCTAATTACAATGTCAGTTATGTCTTTTGCTGCAAGGTCACTTCTACTTGCAAGTCTAACATTGGTTTTCTACATTTAGTTAAAATTTGTGAGCCAATCTTTGTATCCATTCATGAGATTTGAACACACTGAGTCAAGATACCATAACTCACACATAGGATTTCCTTCATAGGTGATAAAAATCATGGGACGCGTGTCATGTGAGGGTTGTGTGATGATACGGTAGCAGTTAAAACCTGTCCCACGATCTCCTAGGGACTAGATGTGTGATGATTGAAAAAGATTCATGCATGTGTTTGAGGAGATGTTTTGGGAAAGTTGTCATGATGATGATGATGTCATAGCAGTCCAAAGGTCTCTGGCGTCGAATAAAACACTTCAAAAAAATGCCATTCTCTCTATTTCAATCGAAAATGACATTTTTGGGGGGCAATTTGTTGACTGGGAATTTCTACGCCAAGCTTTTATTTGAGATATTAAGTGAAACTCAAGTTTCTTGAATCTTGCTGACTTTGACAGGAGCTTGTGTGAAGTTTGGTCGAAGTAGTTTCCATGAGGGAGACGTATTTGGACAATACTTATAAATATTTTCTAAGTATGGAAAGTTACTTTGACGGAGGATGTCTGAAGCCTTCCTTTGTCAGAAGATTTAAAATTCAAAATACGGATAAATAATTGTCTTTTGTCCTTATCCATTTCTCAGGAGAGACGCGTGGAGAACTATGGCGAAATGAAGACATGCAGGGCAAAACGTGTCAATTTTTAAAAAAATATCTGTTGAAAGACAGTTATTTCGACATGTTATAAATAAGGGTCTTAGTGTTAGTATTTCTGCGCGTTCAATTGTTGTACAATACTAAAAAATGTACTCAAAGTATCTAAGTCAAGTGAGAAAAGAGTTATCATTGAGAATGTATGTCTGAAGCACGACATTTTATTTCTTTTCAATAGAAATTTACTTTCATTTATCAATTGTTCTTTATTGCAATTTTACTTTGAAGTTCTTTTCTTCATTGCATTGTCTTTATCAACTTTTATAAAGTTTATCTATTTCAAAACAATCAAAACAACCTTTTATATAAATGAATACTATCGAAGTGTTCTTCAATTTTCCAAAAATATATTAAAACAATAGCTATGTCCTTAGGATTCACTGCTTGATCCTGCAAGTAAACCAAAATTTTGGAAGATCAGCGGTTGTGTTACCAATTCTCACGGTAAACACAGTGTTGAATTTGTGTCTGGCATTAACTATGAACTCGTCATATCTTCGGTGACATTAACTATGAACTTGGTGTATCTTCGTCGTTGCCCTAGCAGGTATCGTGTTAGCGGCGGGGGATAGTAGATATGTTAGATCGGAAGCCTAACCATGAATCTACAACGTTATCTTCGAGGAACTAATCTCTATTTTCTAGCACTTCTATCGCAAATATGGATATGGATTTAGGACCCTTTCTTCTTCTTTTTCGTAGAGTTTCCAAGGGAAATCAGAGATTTGGAGATCTGGAAAATCGTCACTAAAACAATAACCGTTTAGATCGAATGAGACGGATCTCCACATTTGGATTTGAATTCTCTCAATTCAATGACATGAGGAGGTTACGAACTGGTAATTCGGAGATTGAATATAAAATCAGAGAAATCCAGATCTAGAACTTCCATGTTCGTGCGATGGTGTTGGAAAGCGAACGTGAATTCGTGGAAATCGTATGAATCAGAATTCGATCCCACAGACGACATCACTGTTCCATTTAGGAACTAGGAATGAAAGCTGTTGGATAACTAACGATTTTGCACTGATTTTGCGATTTCTGTAAACTTAATGAGTTCTTCTAATTCAGGTTCAATATCAATGGAACAGTGATCCAACAACTTTCATTCCTAGTTCCTTGCTAGCTACATGCTTTAATTCGACACTACCTTCCTTCACATGTTCTCGAATGAAATATGTTACCTTGCTAATTGGAGGTAATATGTTACCTTGCTAGCTACATGCTTCAATTCGACACTACATTCCTTCACATGTTCTTGAATGAAATGGAAACGAACATCAATGTGTTTGCTTCTTTCATGGTTCACTGGATTCTTTGCTAGCTCAATTGCAGATTTGTTGTCCACTTGAATTACTGTTGCACCTTCCTGTTTTTGCTCCATTTTACTCAACAATCTTCTCAGCCATATTGCATGACAAACACACCAAGATGCTTCCACATATTCAGCTTCACATGTCGAAAGTGTTACTATTAGTTGCTTCTTTGAGAGCCAAGTAAAAGCAGTATTTCCCATGAAAAACACATATCCTGAAGTGCTTTTTCGATCATCAATATCACCGCACCAATCGCTGTCGGAATAACCAATCAACCTGTAATCTTCTGCTTTTGAATAAAACATTCCAAGCGACACAGTTACTTGAATGTATCGAAGGATTCTTTTCAATGCCTTCCAATGTGAATGTACTGGCTCCTCCATGAATCGACTTACAATGCCGACACTTAACGAAATATCTGGCCTTGTACATGTGAGATAGCGAAGACTTCCTACCAAGCTTCGAAATTTACTTGTTTCGACACGATCTCCCCCATCAAATTTCAACAGCTTGGCACCTGGTTCCATTGACGTCGAAATCGGATTACAACTTTCCATCTTATATTTCTTCAAAATTTCTTTTGCATATTTTTCTTGTGAAATAAAAATTTCTGTTTCTTCTTGTCGAACCTCCAGACCAAGAAAAAATCTCATCAGACCTAAGTCTGTCATCTCAAATTCTCGTGTCATTGTGCCCTTGAACTCTTCTATCATCTGATCATTACTACCTATAAAGATGAGATCATCAACATAAAGAGCAACAAGTAACATATTACCTCCATTCTTCTTTACATAAAGGGCATGCTCATAAGGACATTGTTTGAACCCATTCTCCTTAAAATATGTGTCGATACGTGTATTCCATGCCCGTGGTGCTTGCTTCAGCCCATAAAGTGCTTTCTTTAATTTCAACACCTTCTTCTCTTCTCCAGCTTTCATATACCCTGGTGGCTGTTCGACATAGACTTCTTCTTCGAGCACACCATTCAAAAATGATGATTTGACATCCATTTGAAATATTGGCCATTTGAATTGAGCAGCTTGTGAAATGAGTAGTCGAATTGTCTCCATTCTTGCAATGGGAGCAAATATTTCGTCATAGTCGATTCTTGCCTTCTGCTTATATCCCTTTACAACAAGTAGTGCCTTATATCGTTCCACTTCGCCTTCAACATTCATCTTTTTCTTGAATACCCACTTCACACCAATGGGTTGACTTCATTTTGGTAATTCGACCGGCTCCCATGTGTTGTTGTGATTAATCGCCTTAATTTCTTCATCCATAGCAGTTTTCCACTTCTTGTCTCTCAATGCTTCTTCAAAATTGATATTTTTAGCATCTGCCAAAAGACATACAAGATGTACCTCACTTGTCGAATCATACAAATCTTGTAGACTTCGCATTCTGGGTTGTCGAAGTTCATCTTCATTTTCAGAATCTTCAGGTTCTGTCGAAATGCTTGTTGGTATAGCGACTGATCCAGCTTCGACAATAACCTCTGTCGAACTGTTCCAGTCCCACTTGCTCGCTTCGTTTATTCGAACATCCCTACTCATTATCACCTTCTTGTTTATGGGGTCGAATAACCTGTACCCTTTTGTCTTCTCATCATACCCAATGAATATGTACTTCTGACTTTTGTCTTCAAGCTTTGTTCTTCGTTGATCTGGTACGTGTGCATAAGCCACACTACCAAATACTTTGAGATGAGAAACTGTTGGCTTCTGTCCGCTCCATGCTTCTTGTGGTGTTTGATCTTCTAACTTCGAATGTGGACATCGATTCTGAACATAAACAGCACATTGTACTGCTTCTGCCCAGAATTTCTTCGACATGTTCTTGCTTTTAAGCATTGATCGAACCATGTCGAGAACTGTTCAATTCTTCCTTTCAGCTACACCGTTTTGTTGAGGTGAATATGGTGCAGTTAGAAATCTCCTTATGCCCTGCTCTTCACAATACTTCGTAAAGGCTGTCAAAGTATACTCACCACCTCTATCAGATCGAACTGCTTTGATGTGTCTTTTAGTTGCCTTCTCCACCATCACTTTGAACACCTCGAATGCTTCAGATTTTTCTCTCAAGAAATAAACCCAGGTTTTTCGTGAGAAATCGTCGATGAAGGAAATGAAGTACCTTTTACCACTAAAAGATTTTGAGGTAATTGGACCACAAATGTCAGTATGGATCAATTCGAGAATCTGTTTAGCTTGATATTCTGCCTTCTTTTTGAATGAGGTTCTTGTTTGTTTGCTAAGTACACATTCTTCACAAAAATTTTCTTCATAATCCATGTCTGGTAGCCCATGCACCATGTTCTTCTTCGCTAACCTTCTCAGACCAGCATAATGTAAATGACCAAAGCGTAGATGCCATAGCGTCGCTTTGTCTTCGACATTGACTTGCAAACATTTTCCTCGAACATTCCTCAAGTTCAGCTTGTACATTCGATTTCTCCCCTTTTTGACTTGAGCAATCAGATGCCCTAACTTGTCCTTCAAGTGTAATATTCGATCTTTCATGAATATCGAATAACCTTTTTCTGTGAGTTGTCCCAAACTCAAAATGTTTGTCTTGAGATTTAGTACATAATAAACATCTTGGATTGACCCAGTCAAGTCATCCTTCTGCAAGTAGCAAATCGTGCCTTTGCCTTCGACCTTCACTTTCGATGCATCTCCGAAAGATACATGACCATCTTCAATCTTTTGCATTTCTTTAAACAAGTGTTTGTAACCACACATATGATTACTTGCTCCAGAGTCGAGATACCACATAGTGTCATTTTTCGCGTCTTCTTCCTTTTGAGTCATCAACAAAAAACCATCATTTGCTTCGACTTCCAAAGCTAGATTGGTTATTTCTTCTACTTTCTTTTCGATTCGACAATCTTTTGCAAGGTGTCCCACTTTACCACAGTTATAACATTTGAAGGAGTTGCAATCCTTCGCATAATGACCATGCTTGTTACATTTGTAACATTCAACATTGGAGTAGTTCGACAGACCACCTCTTTGACCACGTCCTCTGCCACGCCAATTTTGCTGGCTCGCCTGTCCTCTGTCGAAGTTGCTGCTTCGACCACCTCAACCACTGTCATGACCTCCATGGCCACGTCCTTTTCCTCGAGAGTTTTGAGAATAGAGTACCTTTTCATCTTTGACTGACTCCTTCGTTTGATTTGCTTCTTCGACTGCTTCCTCCTTCTTCTTCATCTTTCGTTGTTCGTGTGCCTCGAGAGAACCAGCGAGCTCTTCGACTGAGAGCGTTGAAAGGTCCTTCAATTCTTCTATTGCACACACAATATTCTCAAATTTATCTGTTAAAGATCTCAGAATCTTCTCAACACCTCGTACATCAGTCACTGCTTCACCATTTCTAGTGAGTTGATTCACCACCGTTTGTACACGCGTGATGTAGTCAGATACAGTTTCTGACTCCTTCATCTGCATCCTCTCCAATTCTCCATGAAGAGTTTAAAGTCGAACTTGCTTCACTCGATCTGCTCCTCTGAACACTTTTTCTAACGTGTCCCATGCTTCTTTTGACGTAGTCGAACCGACAATTTTTTCAAAGCCAGATTCGTCAACTGCTCGGAACAACATATACAATGCCCTCTTATCCTTTGAACGTGTCTCTTTCAACGCATTTTGTTAAGTCGTCGTATATTCCGTAGTATCTGCTGGTTCTGCGAAACCATCCATGGTCACCTCCCACGCATCTAGAGATCCAAGAAGAGCTTTCATTTGGATACTCCAGTTCTCGTAATTCGCCTTTGTTAAACGCGGCAACGGAATTTGACTCATCGTATTTGCCATTAGCTTTGATGCCAATTTGATAAAACAGAAGCAGTACTTTGCACAAGTATTATATATTGATCTTGTACTTGTTGAAATGAAAATACAATCAAGTCTTTATATAGACTCAAGTTTCTACTATTCTAGGAATTCTAAAGAGTGCAATAAAATCTATTAATAGGCCACTAACATCTTGGCCCTACCACTAACCTCTTGACCTTTCAAACTTCTAAATTAAAACACACTTAGCATAACATTTAATGTTTATTCAACAGTTGTCACAGACATTCTTAACAATACTATGTCATTTCAAGTTTGGTGTTTTCTTGTTCTATGCATTTTGGGTTGCAGTGATGACTCTATTTATTATCTTTTTCTTGCCTGAGACTAAAGGAATTGCTTTGGAGTCGATGTACATCATATGGGAAAAACATTAGTTTTGGCGGCGGTTTGTTAAAGGAGAAGTTGACAAGAACAATCTTCCATGAAGTAAACTATAGTACTATAACTAAATAGTTAATGCAAAGTTATTTATAAGCAAATTAAAAGATGATGATTTTGTTGATATAGAAAAACTCTAGCAAAATAAATGCTTACCAGATTATATTAGTGTGTATTATATAAGTTTAGACAATCAAATTTTGTGTTGAGATATGCTTAGATGGGTTTTCAAGTTTATGACAGAAACATATAGATTTAGTCATTTGTATAGAGGCTATCAAGGGTGAAGTCAAAGTGTAGTGTATTCTTACCAACACACTAAGCATTTCTATATTTGTAGTTCTATCATATTGTATGCTAAACACGCTGTTACATCGTTTTGCATCACATGACGACAGAGTTGTGACAAGTTGTTTCGTTGTACATCGGGAAATGGCAGTTTCATTGTACATGAAAACATATCTTGGAGTGCTTCTTCTATTAGTTATGTCACCATACTAATCATAAATATGAATAACTTATCAATCATGCCTTCTTCCTCCTCACAGAAGCTTAAAATAGTAGGGCAAGTTGTAACACCCCCAATCTATAACCCGAGTAATTAAAGCGATAACAAATAATCAGAGTAGAATTAAAACATTCATGGCATAGACGGAGCGTCACATCACGATGATGAAATACAACAACCTTCTCATAAAGATATGCAACAATCAGGTAGCAACATAAACAGAGGAGCTCAGTTCCTAACACCCACAATTCAGATACAGAATAAAAGCAGAAAATCTGCAACTGAAATCTCTTATATATAAACATAGAAGTTTGTCTGTGATATACAGAGTCATACATGTAAAATCCAAAAAAAAGATATATATATATATATATACATAATGTCACATAACGATCTCCCCGACTACCCGGTGCTACATATCAGAGCCGACCGACAAAAGAATGAAGACATAATCTTCACAAAAAGACCTCCAGCATCTAATCTGCAATGCCTCATAGAGCATTCAAAACAGCCGAAGGGTGAGAAACACAATTATAATATAGTTGCATACAATTATGTAATAACACAAAATACACATGTAAAACAATCTCACCACAACTTACACCATAATCCAAATACAAAACAACACAATTCATATCTCATACATCCATCACAGAGGCATATCAATCATGCTCAATACATTTATCACCATCATATGTATATATCAACTCACCAATTCCATTCATAATTCTCACACATAATCAATCCATTCATGACTTATGCAAATGCAAAGAGACCGACACAACAACTCTATGCAAATTCAATGCGGTACCGTTCCATCCATCATTCTCATCATTAATTCACTTAGGAATTATTGGAATCATCGCTTGTTACTTAGTGTAACTCCCCGTCGGGAAAACGATGTTCCCCGTCGCTTTAGGTCCTCTTGGTATAAGGCTTACGATGTTTATGGATCACTTTAGGTCCTCTTTGTATAAGGCTCACGATCCAATCGCTTTAGGTCCTCTTTGTATAAGGCTCACGATCGTCTATAACGTCGCTTTAGGTCCTCTTTGTATAAGGCTCACGACCGTTACAGCAGATTCCCTCGGGAATCGTTTCGTCGCTCACACCCACTAGGGCACACGACATCACAAGAATGCATATCATGATGCTTGGCATACAATGACTCATAACAATCAAATGCATACACACACATTTACAACCATGTGAACCATTTCAACATCCATAATCATGCATATACAATCAAACATAACACAATGCATTTATTTGCCATAAGGCCACAAACCATCATCACAACATTTCATCACATGCATTCACATCATTCAATAGCACACAAGCTATACGATATATATTAAAAGCATACCACATGATAACACATCAATCGCACACAATTACGACGGTAAAAGTCGACAAAATGACACGTTTCCAAATTCCTGACACAATTAAATCGGCCACTAATCCTAAAACCATTTTTATAAGAAAGAACATCTCATTAGCTTTCCAAAGATACTAGGAACATCCCGATCCGAAGTACGGATCAAAAGTTATATATTTTCAAAGAAAACAAATTTATTGAAAATCCCCAGGAGCGCCCGGCGCAACAAATTGTCGCCCGGCGGTGCCCCCTTCGCATCTGTTTTGCCCGGCGAAGCAGCAGCGTAAAACCCCAACCAAAACTTAAAAGAGTCAGGAGCGTGACATGTTGCGCCTCTTGGGCATCGCCCGGCGAAGCAGCGGCGCAACCAAAGCGTCGCCCGGCGCTCAAAGCACCGTCCGACGGTCTACACCAGAAACAGAAAATTCTGCTTGCGTTTTACACTGTTCCACACCACCAAAATATCACTTTCTCCAACCAAAACATTTTCAATCAATCAAAACAAGTATCAACAATGTTCATACATATAATACGATCATTCAACACCGTTTATATCGATTTCCGACCGTGAGACCATCGATTCCGATTCATTTTTCTCATTTCGACCTATAATTGAAAAACTATGGAAAAGCAAGAGAACATTCAAACACACACATACATATTCATACACAAGCATAGAATAACCGAGTTTCGCACCCTTACCCGATTAATCGTAGTTCAAGCTTTGGTTTGAATATTTTCTTCTTTCCCAAGTTTTCCTCTCCTTCTCTTTTCCTTCCTCTTCCTTTCTTTTCCTTCTCTTTCTTTTCTCTCTTTTTCTCTCAAATCTCTATTTATAAAATATCTAAACCCCTAAAAAGACTATTTTACCCCTCAACTCAAATATCTCGCAAACGCTCTCAAAACGCGATAAAACATAATAACAATGAAAAATAATATATTGTCAAATAAAAGTCAAGAATAAAATAATATAAAAACAAAAAGAATTAAATCGACTCGATTAAATAAATCAGACAAAATGGGGTGTTACAACTCTCCCCCACTTAGAAATTTTCGTCCTCGAAAATATACTTGGTGCAAACAACTCCGGATACGACTCTCGCATCCGACTAACAAACTATCATGCCAACAAAAGGCACACCACGAATAACACAAACTGACAAACCACCTTGCTAACAGCAACTACTACAACGACACGACAACGGCGACAACTACAATGACAAGATGCAATGCCCATACAATGCACTGACGACCATCTCACAACTCAAAGAATACCTAAGTTACGAACACACAGGTTCACTCGTGAACCGAAACACAACAAGATCGTTACCCTCACCATAGGTAACACTCCCCTAATTCCCCACACAGAAATTAGCTACTCGCACTCGAACCATCACGATGGAAACGAGGCAACAACACAAACAAGAACATAAAGTTCCACGACCCAACATCGTTTCAACAACCTCTACATAACCACAATACCAACATCCTTGTCACACAACAATATTGCAACAATGCTACGATTCCCCAATCGAACATATAACCAAAACATCCATCTACATAGTAGCCCATGAATAATATTTAAACCTTTCACCTAACACTTTCATTCTGAAACGTCCAATGGTCTCATCACTCCTACATGTTTTCAATGTTCAACCTATGAACTCTTACAAGTCACACACGCATATACGAAATGTGCCACATCACGCTTCCGCTACGTACTCTGATGACTCGTAACCATCAAAACTATCAATTTCACGTCCAAAGTCTAACTCTTTCTCATATTCACCAAAAATCACTGTTCACTTTTAATATACCCAACCTCATACTATCAGATGTCAATTCACACACCAAACACAAGTCTCTGAACTGCTCAAATAATTTTAATTCTCTGACCATCAAAACAGCCATATGCAAAGACTATCGACCTAACTCTTCAGGCACAACATTAGCTTTTCCCGAAGGATAATCCAAGCCAAATTCATAACTCGTCACGAATTCTAACCATCCTCGTTGTCTCATACTCTATTCCTTCAGACCAAACAAGTACTCTAAACTCTTGTGATTACTAAACACTTCGAACCTAGAACCATAAAGATAATACCTCTAAACCTTCCAACACAATACAACCGCAACCAATTCCAAATCCGGAATAATATAGATCCTTTGATGAATCCTCAATTGTAGTAAAGCATAAGCCACGACTTTACCCTCTTGCATTAACACACCGACTAAACTCATCAAAGAGGCATTCCAATACCTCACAAACGGTTTATCAGGATCACGCAGTATCAAAACTGGAGCCGTAGACAACTTCTACTTTAGCTCTCTGAAACTTTCCTTACAACGAACATCCCAAACAAACGACTTACCTTTTTCAATTCAATCGAAGTAACAAAAACGCTAACTTGGAAAAGCCTTCCATAACCTCCAGTAATAACTAACTAAAGTCCAAAAAGATTCTAATCTCCTTAACCAACTTCGGAGCCTCTCATTGTAGAACTGCATCTACTTCCGATGGATCCATAACCATACTCTCATCTGAAATAACATATCCAAGAAAACTAACCCTTTTCAATCCAAATTCTCACTTGAATAACTTAGCATAAAACTTAGTCTCTTTTCAACACTTGTAATTCAAATCTCAATACTCTACCTGTTCTTCCTCTAAGTTTATAACAGATCCGAATATCCTCAATCGAAGCCATTACGAACTTATCCAAATAAATATGGAAGATACGATTCATATACTCCACAAACATTCTAAACGCATTACTATCACCGAACAACATCACTGTACATTGTAATTCCCAACCAAATTCCAAAAGATATAAATTCTTAAATTTTTTGCAAAAATTTTCACTGGGTAACTGATTACTCACATACAAGCTTAACCGAGTAAATAACAGCCTATCCCGATGATAACAAACATAACCAGTCACATCAAATCGATCAAAGCCTCAACTCACACAATTCACAACTCTTATCAAACATTCCAAACAATTGCAATTTCACTCAAACTCAACCAAACCATTCCAGTCATCTACTCATGAAAGTGGACACTTGTTCTCAATCGTTACCTTATTCAACTGTTAGTAATCCATACACAATTTCTTCTCTTAACAGTCCAAATTCAATAAATCCCAACATGTCGCAACAACCAACCAAAAAGAACTCTCAAATATTACATCCACACCTAGGGTTTTCTCAAGATTTCCATTAATGCCCTAAAACTTTAAAAACTCTAAAACTCACCAAAACTCTAAGTTTTACTTTCCATAGTCTCAATACCTTTACATACATCATGCTTGTTATTCCGTTCAATCATCCTTCCTTTTTGCTACTAACAAAGCTGGAGCTCTCTAAGACGACACACTTGGTCTCACAAATCCCTTTTCCAGTAAATCTTCCAACCGCTCTTTCAATCTGAGTAATTCTAACGCTAACATCCAATATTCCATCCGGAAACACATCTGGAAATCACGCACAACTAGAAGCCCTTCACTGTGGCTTTCCTATCAATTCCAGAACACTATTATCACAAACAAGACGAACATCTGAGTTTCACTTCCTAAAAGTTATTCTACTTACTTAGCAGATCCAAACCTCAAATCTTCACCTTCGTCAAATTTGAGTTTACACTCTACTCCCTGAGAACAACCGTTAACGATACCCAATCGTTCTCTCTCAACGACTCCCAACTGAACCAACATACCAAAACCTCTAATCCGTCTCATCTTTCGATATTAGAATCTTCATCGACTCAACAAAATAATCCGTAACCATTTTCTTAATTCCAAACAATTCATTACACACGCTATCAAAGCCGAAAAGACACGTCTATTCCATCCAACATAATTTCATCTACTATCAACAAGAGATTAAGGGTGATCAGTTCCTTAATTTGTCAATAGACAGCCGACAATCATGATGGGGCATAAACCGTCTTTACCAAACTGTAATAGCATTTCTTGCATCTTGTGCACAAAACTACCTAGGGCACAAATCCTTAGTTGACATAAACCTTACCTCCGCGTTCCCTCCGGAACCGGGAATGACACTGTCCAAACAACACTTACAATCATGCAATCAACGGCACACTGAGCCTACGCTCCACACCTGAAGCAACTTGGAGAAGCACCAGCTTCTCCCCCACTTATTTCATTCTAAGTCCTGCAGACAAAGGATTAGGAAACCAGAAAGTACTGACAGTGTTTCACACACATATCACATACTAAGGAACAAACAACATCGACAGTATTCAACTGTCACACCAACTGACTCAACAACTTTGCCGGACAGACCGACCTGCTCTGATACCACTTAATGTAACACCCCCAATCTATAACCCGAGTAATTAAAGCGATAACAAATAATCAGAGTAGAATTAAAACATTCATGGCATAGACAGAGCGTCACAACACGATGATGAAATACAACAACCTGCTCATAAAGATATGCAACAATTAGGTAGCAATATAAATAGAGGAACTCAGTTCCTAACACCCACAATTCAGATACAGAATAAAAGCGGAAAATCTGCAACTGAAATCTTTTATATATAAACATAGAAGTTTGTCTGTCATATACAGAGTCATACATGTAAAATCCAAAAAAAAGATATATATATATATATATATATATACATAATGTCACATAATGATCTCCCCGACTACCCGGTGCTACATATCAGAGCCGACCGACAAAAGAATGAAGATATAATCTTCACAAAAAGACCTCCAGCATCTAATCTGCAATGCCTCATAGAGCATTCAAAACAACAGAAGGGTGAGAAACACAATTATAATATAGTTGCATACAATTATGTAATAACACAAAATACACATGTAAAACAATCTCACCACAACTTACACCATAATCCAAATACAAAACAACACAATTCATATCTCATACATCCATTACAAAGGCATATCAATCATGCTCAATACATTTATCACCAACATATGTATATATCAACTCATCAATTCCATTCACAATTCTCACACATAATCAATCCATTCATGACTTATGCAAATGCAAAGAGACCGACATAATGACTCTATGCAAATGCAATGCGGTACCATTTCATCCATCATTCTCATCATTAATTCACTCAGGAATTATTGGAATCATCGCTTGTTACTTAGTGTAACTCCCCGTCGGGCAAACGATGTTCCCCGTCGCTTTAGGTCCTCTTGGTATAAGGCTCACGAAGTTTATGGATCGCTTTAGGCCCTCTTTGTATAAGGCTCACGATCCGATCGCTTTAGGTCCTCTTTGTATAAGGCTCACGATCGTCTATAACGTCGCTTTAGGTCCTCTTTGTATAAGGCTCACGACCGTTACAGCAGATTCCCTCGGGAATCATTTCATCGCTCACACCCACTAGGGCACACGACATCACAAGAATGCATATCATAATGCTTGGCATACAATGACTCATGACAATCAAATGCATACACATACATATACAACCATGTGAACCATTTCAACATCCATAATCATGCATATACAATCAAACATAACACAATGCATTTATTTGCCATAAGGCCACAAACCATCATCACAACATTTCATCACATGTATTCACATCATTCAATATCACACAAGCTATACGATATATATTAAAAGCATACCACATGATAACACATCAATCGCACACAATTACGACGGTAAAAGTCGACAAAACGACACGTTTCCAAATTCCCGACACAATTAAATCGGCCATTAATCCCAAAACCATTTTTATAAGAAAGAACATCTCATTAGCTTTCTAACGATACTAGGAACGTCTGGTCCGAAGTACGGATCAAAAGTTATGCATTTTCAAAGAAAACAAATTTATTGAAAATCCCCAGGCGCCCGGCGCAACAAATTGTCGCCCGGTGGTGCCCCCTTCGCCTCTGCTTCGCCCGGCGAAGCAGCGGCGTAAAACCCCAACCAAAACTTAAAAGAGTCAGGAGCGTGACATGCTGCGCCTCTTGGGCATCGCCCGGCGCAACCAAAGCGTTGCCCGATGCTCAAAGCACCGCCCGGCGGTCTACACCAGAAACAGAAAATTCTGCTTGCGTTTTACACTGTTCCACACCACCAAAATCCCACTTTCTCCAACCAAAACATTTTCAATCAATCAAAATAAGTATCAACAATGTTCATACATATAATATGATCATTCAACACAGTTTATATCGATTTCTGACCGTGAGACCATCGATTCCGATTCATTTTTCTCATTTTGACCTATAATTGAAAAACTATGGAAAAGCAAGAGAACATTCAAACACACACATACATATTCATACACAAGCATAGAATAACTGAGTTTCGCACCCTTACCCGATTAATCAAAGTTCAAGCTTTGGTTTGAATGTTTTCTTCTTTCCCAAGTTTTCCTCTCCTTCTCTTTTCCTTCCTTTTCCTTTCTTTCCTTTCTCTTTCTTTTCTCTTTTTTTCTCTCAAATCTCTATTTATAAAATATCTAAACCCCTAAAAAGACTATTTTACCCCTCACCTCAAATATCTCGCAAACGCTCTCAAATCGCGATAAAACATAATAACAATGAAAAATAATATATTGTCAAATAAAAGTCAAGAATAAAATAATATAAAAACGAAAAATAATTAAATCGACTCGATTAAATAAATCGGACAAAATGGGGTGTTACACAAGTCTCATGTTTCCCTTTAGGTACCTAAGTATTCTTTTTGGAGCCACTAGGTGTAAATCTTGAGGTTCACTAATGAACCTGCTGATTATACTCACTACATAGCAAATGCCAGGTTTCCTATTCCATAAGCACCTCAATGATCCCACAATCAGCTTGTACATGGTTGCTTATACTATTTCTCCATTAATGCATTCATCAAGGTTTACATTTGTTTCAGATAGATTTCTAAATGTGTTGCAATCAGACATTTCAAACCTATCTAATATCTCTTTCACATACTTCTGTTGACGCATAACCATGCCTTTCTTGACTTTCAAAAATCCCACATCAAGTAAGTATTAGAGCTTACCTAAGTCACTCATCTTAAACTCGACTTTCATTTTGTCTTTTAGAGTTTCAATATCTTGTGAATGATTTATATTTAAGAGCATGTCATCCACATACAAGCATTATCAACTTTATTGTAGTAGTTAAGCTTTGCATATAGACTACATACACAATTGCGCACCTTCTGAATCCTAATTGAATAAAAAAATCAGTACTACTAGTGATTGCTAGTACTAGTCTTACTATCTCAAATCTAGCAACAAAAGAAAATAACTCATTATAATCAACACCTTACTTTTGAAAGAAGCCTCAAGCTATGAACTTTGTCTTATGCTTTGAAAATTGAGTCACGTGGATTCATTTTTATTTTGGATACCCACTTCACATCAATAATATTTTTTTCTTTCAGGTAAATTGGCTATCTCCCAACACAGATTCTTCTCTATTGATATGAGTTCCTCCATCATTGCCTCCATCTAAACCTTGATATTCATTGCCTCGTCATGGCTGGTTTGCTCAACATTAGCTAATAGAGAAAAATGTATAAGATCACCATTACTACTAACTGCAATGTTAGATAATAGCTCACAATATCCAATTTACTAGGAAGCTGCTTTGTTCTCTATTGTCTCACATATGTTTGGATCTCTATTGATCCATTATTTCCAACTTCAGTGCCTTCAACATCCATATTTTCATCTGAACCTTCACTTTGAGTAAGTTATACAAAAACATGACTAATATCACTTTCTTTATCTGAAGTGTTTTGCCACTTCCATGCCTCTGATTATTGGAAATCACATACCTCCCGATGTGCACACTCTTATCCATAAGATTGCACAATTTATAGGCACCTGAAAAATGATATCCTATGAATACCATGCTTTCACTTTTGTCATTCAACCTACTTCTTTGATCAGGTATGTGCCTAAAACATACTGATTCATACCCTTTGAGATACTTCAAATTGGCACCTTCATTTTCAGCTTCTTCGTGGAGCATTTTTTAATATGTAAGTGGTTGTTTTGACTACTTCTCCCTAGAACATATGAGGCCATGTCTAGTATGGTCATGTTTCTTCTCTCTGCTAGACCATTATGTTTAACAATACAATGTAAGGTTATTTCATGTATTATAGATTCACTCATGCAAAATGACTCAAACTCTTTTGAGGTACACTCTTCACTTCCATCAGTCCTCAAAACCTTTATTGATTTATCATTCACATTCTAAATCAAGATTTTGAATTTCTTAAACATTGCAAGTGCTCCACTTTTAAATTTTATGGTATAATGTTCATCAGCAAAACTTATGAAATACATTCTTCTATCTATTGATGATACTTCAAAAGGGACACATATATCGGAATGCACAACCTTTAGAGAATCGTTTGATCTCTTAGGATGCAAAAGCTAGACTGCTTTGTTTGTCTCTTAAACGAGTTTCATATGTCATTGTGTTTGCATTAAGGTTAGGTTGGCCATACACTAAAGTTTTATAGCTCAAGTCATTTAGGCTTCTAAAATTTAGATGATCATACCTTACATGCCACATCCACTCAGGTTTCTCAATGCTTGACATGCACACCTCTATTAGATTATGAATGCTACAATTAAATGTCCTGTTCTTTGACAATTTTGACTTCAGTATCATCTTTTTCTATGCATCAAATAGATGGAGTGTGTCACCCCTAATGGTTACTGAAAAACCCTTTTATATCCGTTGTCCTATACATAGTGGGTTGCACATTATTGTAGTACATAAAATACCTTTTTAATAAGTGTATTCTTCCCATCCTTTCTTCTAATTACAATGTCAGTTATGTCTTTTGCTACAAGGTCACTTCTACTTGCAAGTCTAACATTGGTTTTCTAGATTTAGTTAAAATTTGTGAGCCAATCTTTGTATCCATTCATGAGATTTGAACACACTGAGTCAAGATACCATAACTCACACATAGGATTTCCTTCATAGGTTATGGACATTAGCAAAATAACTTCTGAATCATAGTCATCATTATGAGCTATATGGGCCTCTTCATCACTCATTTGATTCTTCATTCCCTCCTTGTTTCAACCTTCATTATAAAAATGGCCAAACTTTTCACAATTGTAGCATTGCACCTTCCTTTATCAAATTATTTCCTCTTTGATTGGTTTGTGTCATGGCCTTCTCCTTTCTTGAAGGATTCAAGAAAGGAAGATTTCTTTATTATTAATGAAGTGGAAGATTTATGTATTATTAATGAACTGATTCGGCTTCTAGTGTATGGAATAGAAGAGAATCAATTTGGGAACTACAAGAAAGATGAATGATAAGGAGAGAAATCTCAGTGTAAGAAAGAAGAGAGAAAAATGTTCTCATAAATCATTCACACCCACAGTCTCAATCCTAATACTATAAATACTAGGGTTAATGGATGATACCCCGCAACTTGCAAGATGGACGACGCGTCCTCATTCCTCTTCCCACTTCCTAAATTTGCGGACCCATAGCCGAATTTGTCCTATTATCAGGCTTTGCCACCTGTTCATTCTGCTGATGTGGCCTTTTTATTACAATACCTTCCCCTTTAAAATCAACCTTGTCCTCAAGGTTGAAGTTAGGATAGTTTGCCGTTATTTCATCAACATCTTCCCATGTCGCATCTTCAACAGTTAAGCTATCCCATTGAATCAACACCTGCGGAATGGCTTGATCATTTCTCATGACAATCATCTTTTGAAGTGCTGTTGCAGGCTGTAGGATGGGTCCTAACTCATGTGTCGTCAAGGGTAAAGGAATGTATGGGTCAGTATGCTGTCCCTTAAATTGTTTCAATTGAGATACGTGGAACACCGGTTGAATTCGGGCATCTGGAGGTAACAGAAGTTTGTAAGCCACTTGCCCGAATTTCTCAGTAATAGTGAATGGACCAAAGTATCGCATTCCCAATTTCTGATTCTTCCGCAAAGCAACATAATTTTGTCGATAGGGTTGTAATTTCACCAACACTTGTTCTCCCACCCCAAATTACACATACCTTCGGTGTTTATCAGCTTGGGCCTTCATAACTTGTTGTGCACGTTTCAAATTGAACTTTAATTGAGTTAGAAACCTATCTATGTCCATCAATTGTTGTTGTACACTCACTGTATCAATTGGTGAATGATTGTATCGGATTAAAGTAGGAGGTGGTCTGCCATATAATGCTTGGAATTTAGTCATGCCCAAGCTAGTATGAAAAGCTGTATTGTACCAATATTTATCCAATCCAGTGCTTTAAACCATGACTTAGGATTTTGAAAGGTGAGATATCGCAAATACATCTCAACACATTTGTTGAGAGCCTCAGATTGTGCTCATAAACACTTTATCCCTGTCCGAGATAATAGATTTAGGCATCCTATGTAACTTAACAATGGTTCTCATGAAAGTTTCAGCAACAGTCCTACTGTTGTAATCGGCTTTTAAGGGACTGAAGTGACTATACTTTGTTAACCTGTCAATGACGACCATCATGACAGTGTAACCATGAGAAGGGGGTAACCCTGTGATAAAGTCCATTGCTACATCTTCCCACACTTGCTCTGGTATCGGCAATGGCTGCAGTAAGCCACCAGGAGCTCTAGTATCATGCTTTGCTTGCTGACAGATGAGACAGTTTTGGATAAAAAATTTGATGTCCTGTTTCATATTCTTCCAAAAAAATTGTGCTGAAATTCTGGCCATTGTCCGCATTATTCCTGCATGATCACCAACAGGAGAAGAGTGAAACTCAAGCAACAATTTGGTTCGCAACTATTGATCATCTGGAACTACAATTCTGTCTTGCCAGTATATCATTCCCTCTTTCATGCTGAATTTTTGCCCTTGTACAGTGTCAGAATTTCTGGTTTGAGCTTGCAATTTACTGTTCTGTTTTGTACTGCGTCTTAATTCTGCCAATAGCTCCACTTCAGGTTTAGACCAAGCCATTAAGCAAACTCTGGATAATGCATCAGCTGCCACATTGTCTTTACTTGGCTTGTATTCAATTGTGAAGTCATAACCAATGAATTTGTGTAACTATGCCTATTGCTTAGGGTGTTGTAAGGACAGGTCCATCAAACTCTTCAAACTCTTTTGATCGGTCCTGATTGTGCCCCAATAAATAGTGTCTAAACTTAGCAATGGCTTCAGTTATAGCAAATAATTCTCGAGTATAAGCTTATTGTTTTTGCATTCTAGGTACCATCTTTTTTGAGAAAAAGGCAATCGGATGACCAAGTTGGCTTAACATAGCTCCTACTCCCGTACCAGATGCATCAGTTTCAATTGTGAACGGTATCGAAAATTGAGGTAAAGCTAGAACAGGTACATTAGTAATGGCGAATTTAAGTTTGTCAAAAGCCTTACTAGCTTCTGCCGTCCACTTAAAACCTTCTTTCTTTAACAAATCAGTAAGAGGAGAAGCTATTGTCGCATATCCCTTAACAAATCTGTGATAATATCCAGTCAGGCCAAGAAACCCTCTGAGTTGTTTGACATTGCTTGGTTGCGGCCACTTCAAAACCGTTTGGACTTTGTCTTTGTCCATTTCCACCCCTGTACCAGAAACTGTATGGCCTAAATAATCCACTTCCTCCATGCCAAAAGAACATTTGGATAGTTTAACAAACAATTGATTAGTCTGTAAAATCTGTAAAATTGTCTCCAAATGGTGTAAATGAGCAGCAAATGAGGGGCTATTCACCAGTATGTCATAAAAAAAACCAGTACATACTTTCTCAATAATGGCTGAAATATTTGGTTCATTAAACATTGGAAAGATGCATGGGCATTAGTTAAGCCAAAAGGCATAACTAGCCATTCATAATGTCCCTGATGTGTTCTAAAGGCCGTTTTGTATCTATCACTAGGCTCCACCAAGATTTGATGGTAACCGGGCCTCAAATCTAGCTTTGAAAACCACTTAGCTCCAAACAACTCATCCAAAAGTTCATCCACAGTAGGCATAGGGAAATAATCTTTAACAATGATAGCATTCAAAGCCCTATAATCAGTACAAAATCTCCAAGTTCCGTCTTTCTTTTTAACCAAAACAATTGGTGAGGAGAAGGGACTACTACTAGGTTGAATGATACCTTCTGAGAGCATTTCCTGGATCATGACTTCAATATGCTCCTTCTGGCTCTGAGGAAACCTGTAAGGCCTTACTTTGACTGGACCTTTGCCTTGCATCAATGGTATCATATGGTTCTGTACTCTTGGTGGTGGTAAACCAGTAGGTTTTTGAAATACTTCTTTGAATTTGTTCAGCAGTAGCACTAAATCGGGTTCCATGGTATTAGGTAGTTGTAACCAACACTCTTGCTCAGTGCTATGGTCAGCTCTATGGATGGAAAAATAAGCTTCAATCGCATCAGTATGATATAAACGCCTCATGTGATGTAACTGTGCTTGTTGTGGACTCTGACTTCTTTCCCCTTGTAGTGTCACAAACTCACCTTTATCAAAAAAATTAATGGATAATGACTGATAGTCTGCTACATGTGGTCCCAATGTTGCTAGCCATGTAGCTCCTAAGATCAAATCCGCCCCCATAATAGGTGATAAATACACATGAATCTTGATATCATGTTTTTGGACAGCTACACACAGTTCAGGAATGGACCCCTCAGGACTTAGTGAATTGCCATTTCCTACCAATACTTTAAAGAAAGGTGCATGAGTTATCTCCATTTTCAAGAATTGAGCAATCCGAGGTTGGAGAAAATTGTCGGAACTACCCCCATCCACTAATATTTGAATTGGCATATTACCAATATGTCCTGTGAATTTAATAGTGCCAATACCAGTTGCTCCTCTTAAAGCACTAAAAGACAAGTGCAATTCCAATTGTTTGTCCTCAACTGAGATCACTTGAGTCTCACTGCCTTCCTCAGAATCACTAGCAGCATCCTCTACTTGCAATATCATCATTGTTCTATTAGGGCATTTATGGCTAAATGACCACTTCTCATCACAGGTATAACACAACCCTTTCTCTCTTCGGATTTGCATCTCTGCTGAGCTCATTTTTTTGACATTTTGGTTTTTTTTATAAAAGTTTGTGGGTTTTGAGTTTGGTGTTGGTAATAATGGCGGTGTGGTGGTTCTGTTGGGATTTGGATTATGGAATGTGTTAATTTTGGAATTTGAATTGGTGGATTGATTTATGGTATTTGGTTTGCATTTTTCTTCAAAGAGTTTGGCTAAAGCAACGACTCGTTGAATGAAAGTTGGTGTTTGGGCTAAAACTTCCCTCTGCAATTCCTGTTGTAATCCACTAACAAAACAGTCTAATAATGCTTCCGGACTAACACCATAGACTTTATTTACTAATGATGTAAATTCCAGGTAATATTCAGCAACAGTAGCTTTTTGTGTGAGTTTGAATAAGGTAGCACGAGGACATTCATAACAAGAAGGGCCAAAATCTACCTCAATAGCACGGGTGAAAACCTGCCAAGACTGGAAGGGATTTGTACGTTGCATCATTTGATACCAAGGTACCACTTTCTGATCCAAATGAACAGCAACAATTGTCAAACGATCCGCATCTGGAATATGGTAATACTCGAAGAACTGCTCCGCTTTGAAGATCCATTCAATCACGTGTGTACCATCAAATCTGGGAAACTCGAGCTTAACACTTCTTGTTTGAAAAGGAGGACAATGTCGTGAGTTCCTTTCATCATGTTGTGTTCCGCCACATTCTTGAGTAAGGATTTGACAGCCGATTCGATTCTGGAAAGACGATTTTCGTTGTCTGTTTCTAAGGAATTGATCCTTTTAGCTTGTTCACGATCTCTGATATCCATGGCGTCGAAGAGCTTCAGAAGCTGCGACTGAACGTCATTCTTAATCTCATCTTGGATTTCCTTCAAGTGTGCGAAATCAGACATGATGTAATGAAAACACCAATGTAATGAACAATAATAAATGGAGTGGAAGATTTCTGTATTATTAATGAACTGATTCAGCTTCCAGTGTATGGAATAGAAGAGAATCAATTTGGGAACTACAAGTAAGATGAATGATAAGGAGAGAAATCTCAGTGTAAGAAAGAAGAGAGAAAAATGTTCTCATAAATCATTCACACCCACTGTCTCAATCCTAATACTATAAATACTAGGGTTAATGGATGAAACCCCGCAGCTTGCAAGATGGACGACGCGTCCTCATTCCTCTTCCCACTTCCTGAATTTGCGGACCCATAGCAGAATTTGTCCTATTATCAGCCTTTGCCACCTGTTCGTTCTGCTGATGTGGCCTTTTCGTTACATTCAAATTTATCATCAAGCTTTGTTCTTCCATTGTTCTACCATTTTGCATTCTTCAAGCTTTCTTTGCCTTTATATTGAAGTTCCCTTCATGACCATTGTTCTTCATCACTTTAACTTACAAGGTTTGTTGAATCGACCTCTCAGTTCCTCTATCAATCACCATGAGTTCATGAGCCTCCAATTAGCTCTGTAGTTCTTCTATCTTCATGGTTTTCAAAATTTTGGATTCTTAAATTACCACCACTATGTAATTAAATCTCGAAGCCATATATCTCATAATTTTCTCAGCCACTTACTAATTAAGTGATTGTCTCACCAGATATCTTCATTTGATTCACCACTACAATCAATTTAGAAAAGTAATCACTTATGTTTCGATTATCTTCCATCTGCACCAACTCATACTTCCTCCTTAAAGATTAAAGCTTCACTTGCTTCACCTTTTCTCCACTATCATTGTCCTTCTCTAGGATATCTCATGTCTTCTTTGATTTTGACAGCTTTGAAATTTTTTCAAAATGATGAACATCCACATTTTGTCGAATATAGAACAAACCATTACAATTTTCTTCTTCAAATTTTTGAATGTGACTCTTTGTACATATGTGGATTCTACGTCCAGTTCTTCATAGCCATTTTGTACCATCGCAAGCACATCTAATCTCCAATCTAATTAACTAACTAATTAACCGCATGATAATTAATTAGTTTAAGCTATTTATTAGTTACAAAATAACTAACTAAATTATATACCTGCAGGAATGTATAGTATATCTAGGATACTAACTACTTCAATCAACTATATATATCCGCACAGATGTAATATAACTACTTCATTAAACTATATTCTTCAAAAAATGTAAAATGTGTATAGTATAAATAGAAATGTTATGTTTAAGAATTATCAAACAACATCATCCATATTTTTGTGGATCATCAATTTATATTTCGATATAATCGTGTAAGTTCCATTGATATTTCCAAACCAAGAAAACTAGTCCTCCACCTCAGTATGTGAATCCCATATTTATGCTTGGAACATATAGGCAAGGTCTGTCATGGGGTAAGTATCTGAATGTGGATTTGGTAGTATGATTTAGAGATGTGGCAGGTGAGCAGCAGTTATAGTAAAGCTTGGTAGAGGGTGTGGACAATTGGAAAATGGATGTTACAGATAATGGGTGTCATTTGGGCTATATTTGAATTGCTTAGAGTGTTTAATTGGCCAGTAGTTTCTGTCAATCGTTTCACTCTGGGGTCATTTCTAGGCGTTTGCAGCAAGGAAGCATTGTGATTTTGTCTGGTTGGTTGGGTTGCAGTCAAGGTCTGATTTGGTGGAAGTCTCAGATTGTGCGAGTTAACTTTGGATCCAATCGGCTGTTGTGATTTTCGTAGGCATTGAATGTGTTATTCAAGTAGTGATTGGAGTGATTTTGGAGGTTGCTATGCATCTTGGTTTTTTCAGCTGAGCTCGATAGAATGAAATTTAGGCATCGAATAGTTTTTATTTATTTTTTAGAAAAATTATTTTTAAAATTAATTTTCAAAAATATTTATTAAAAAAATAATTAAAAAAACAAAATATTTTGTTTTACATTAATTAGATTTTGAGCTCCTACCTATAAAAAGCAAAAGTATGAGTGAACTTAAAAATAAGGGTAAAAAAATATTTATGTAATTGGAGGAAAAAAGGGTCAAATTGGAGCTAAATATTATGCTTTTTATTTGAACAATCATATTCCTTTGATGCAATGATTAAGTTTTATTAGTGATTTTTTATTTAAAATTTGATGCATTTGGAGTGTTAGGAACATAATCATTTTTTCTGATGGGGTATTAAATATTGATGATTTATGTTAAACTATTAAGATATATGTTTGAAAATGGTCTAATTTTGAAATTTTTTTTTATCCTAACTCTAACTTCTTTTCCTTTTTTGTATGTATCCTTTAGAGGAGTAGGTTGGGTTTGAGTTGGTTGGAAATTTTTAGGTGGGTAGAGGTTTTTTTTTTTGTAGGGGCTGTTTTGGTTTTGGTTGTATTTTGTGCTTGTTTTGTATTGAACACTCTTTATGGTAGCAATTTATTTATTTTGACAATTTCTTATCACACCACCCTTGTTTCTTAGGCACCATCGGAATTTCCGGTTTTGTCCCCTGATTTCGGATGTGCACATCCGGACGCACCAATTTTTTTAAAAACGCTGATTCTTTCCGGAAGTGCACATCCGGAAACATTCCTAATCTGCAGATCCGGAAAAAGGCAGAACATTATTTTTTTTAAAAAAAATCGGTTTTTTTGCTTGGTCGCATATGTTAATAAATCGTCGCAATTTAATATACATTTGACAACATCCATATATAAAATAAAATGATATATATATATATATATATATATATATATATATATAATAAATCTCTGTCAAAATACAGTGCATACATCTAATATAAATATAATACATCAAACAAAAAAACTACTGCGTATGGCGAAGGATTTCTCCTGGCTCCCCTGCTCCTCTGCCCCTACCCGCCATCCTGGATCGATGTCTACGGTACTGAAGTGCCCCCTGAGCAATCGCAATAATCCTGTCCACGGCAAGTCTGGCACCAGAGCCCTCAGGGAGGTGACCGTCCGCAATGGCCTGCTGCGCTATCTGTTCTATCTGACGACAGCGTGGTAGGACATCCTGAGTGTGGTCCAGCTGAGACTGCCGCTCCTCTAATATCTCCTGATGAGCAGGTCTGGGTGGCGATCCCTCAGCAGTGGGCACCATGCATGGGTGTGAGACGGTGTAGAACCACATGATGTACCCGGCAGCAACACTCCAGTCTGTCTCCGCTCTGGTCGCCCGAGCCTCCTCCGATACCAAGTGGAACTGGTAGTCAACATATAGCTCATCTATCTGCCTGCGGGTCAAGCCTAGAGGAGCAGACTCATGAGGCATCCTGGGGATCGTCTGCGTGTAACCGAACTGACGCAAGACGCGCTCTGGCAGGTATCGGGCAGTAACGGTCGAACTGCATGCCAACCATCCTGAGAACAAACAAACCTCATCGAACGGGCGCGTCACACGGTGAGCGGCATAGGGGCAATGCAAAACGTCCTCAGCATCCATGCGATCTAGATACACTCTGAAGGGGTCCGACGCCTGGTTCCCTCTGAGCAGGACAAGTGCAGCAGCACGTGGCATAGCCTCAGTGTACCCCTGGGCACTCCCCCAACCAATAATATAGGGAAAGTGCTGTAAAATCCACGCCTGAAATGGAAAGCATAACATGGGTGTCAAACATTATAATGAATACAGAAAGAAAAGAAATGAAAAAATCACTTAGAATATTAGATTGTTACCACGTATAGCGTACAGCTGCCTGCCACAGTCTTGGCTGCCCAGCGGCAACCATCAGAGAGCCTGGAATAGGTGAATGCCAGCGCAGCCGCCCCCCGGTTGTACCCATGGATCTTTGTCTGATCCAAAAGGTACCTGAGGTAGACGATATCAACATAATAGGCGCTGGTGTCCACAAACACATGCGTGCCTAGCAAAAACAAGTAGTAGCACCTTAGGGCACGCGTCCTGTGGATCGCCACCTCAGCTGGATCACCATCTGCCCGTCCTGCCTCTGCAAGCGCCTCAGTAAATCTATCCATAAAAAATGAGAACCGGACGTGTGCACCCCTCAACTGGTGCACCTCCGCATGTGCCTTCTCTGGGCTAGCCCCAAGCTCTGTAACCAACAACTCTATGTCGTCCGCCTTCGTCATCCTACCGTGACTCAGAAGGGTACCCGTGATCGGTAGATGTAAGAGGCACGAGATGTCGTCTAGCGTGATCGTGATCTCGCCGTACGGTAGATGGAATGAGGATGTCTCAGGGTGCCATCTCTCAACAAATGCCATCAGGATACCGTACTGGATCTGGGAATACCCAATCCTAGACAGGCCTCCAAGACCAGACTCCACAAGTGCAGACGTGAACCACTCAGCCTCTGGCAGCATCTCAATCATGTCCATAACCTTGCCCCCATGGTTATAGAACTTCTGTGAATCCTTATCCTGCAAATTTCCAAATAAAACAATGTTACAAATGAGCATATTTTCAACGAATACAATTTTATAAATAAACCGAGAAAGGTTACCTGTCCTAGCCAGACAAATCTGGCAGTATGCTCAGAGTACCCAGCGAGTAGGGACATATTAGACGGTCCTCCGGGGTAACCGCCCAGCTCATTGAAATCGTCATCATCGTCAACACCCTCATGTGTTGGGTGATCACCCTCTGGAACAGGAACAATAACAGGGGAACGAGGAGGAGCAGCTGATGGAGTTGTAGTCTCCCGACGACGCCTGCGTGCGGGCTGGGAACCTGATGAACTAGCAGTAGAATCCCGACGCCTCCGAGATGTAGAATCGGCGGCTGAAGAGGGAGTAACCTGAACCTGTGATGTGGATGGTTGTGGTGTAGGATGTGGTGTAGGATGTCCCTCAGCTGTAGGGGCTACCCCAACTCCCTCTGCGTCGGAAGCCTCGGCTGTAGACTGCATCCGCTCACGTCAGACAGATGCGTGCTGAGCTGTCCGTCCATGTATGGTACGATCGTCTCTGCCAGCCATCTAATCTGCAAAGCATAATAAATAAATTAAATTTTGTTTAAAAATAATTAAACAAAAACAAACAAACAAGCAAAATTAAAAAAGGAAAAAAAATAGTCTTCCGGATGTGCACATCCGGAAGGACTCAGAATTTTAAACGTTAGGTACTCCCGGATGTGCACATCCGGAAGGACGCATAATTTTAAACGTTGGGTATTTCCGGATGTGCACATCCAGAAACACTAAACGTTTTAATATTTCCGGATCTGTACATCCGGTACGTATTTTGAAGTTTAAAAACGGCAGCCATGGCCACTGTAACAACCAAAAGGGCATTTTTATGCCCTGATCGTCCGTTTGAAGCAGTAAAAATAACCTACATTGTCTCTAACCTATGTTATTCATACAACCTAACAATTTCTACACCTAAATGTCTACTCTAAATTGATTACTCGAAAATTACTCCGAAACTCTAAAATTTGAAAACTTACCGATTAAAATGTGATACGGAGGATTTGGAGTGTGTTGATCGTTGTAGCAGTTGCTCTGCGCCGAACTCGAGTGGAAAAAATCGAGATTTGTGGTGATTGAAAATTTGAGAGTTTGAGAGAGTTTGAGAGATTTTGGAAATGGAAAGGTGAATAATGAGGGGGGGAAGAACGTCTGGCGCGAACTAATAAGAAATACTTCCGGATGTGCACATCAGAATTCTTTCCGGATATGCATATCCGGAAAATCTCTACGATTTTTAAAAATTTGGTGCGTCCGGATGTGCACATCCGGAATAGAGGGGCAAAAAAATAATTTCACGTGGTGCCTAAGAAACTTGGGTGGTGCATTAAGAAATTGCCTTTATTTTTTGTGTTGTTATAACTTTTAATTTCAATTATTCTAATAAAAATGCCTATGGACAATCCAAGTTAACCAACATAGGGGTGTTCAAAACCGAACAAACCCAATAAAAAACCGCAAACCAAACCAAACCAAATCGAAACTGCAAAAAACCGCATTTGGTTCGGATTTGTTCGGGTCATCTTTTAACAAAACCGCATGGTTTGGTTTGGTTTGCGGTTTGTATTTTGCAAACCGAACTAAATCAAACCAAACCGCATTATGTTACAGCCCAAACTTCACTTATCTCACGTCTAACCCAAAACTCAAACCCATTATGCCTTAACCTTACAATTACGAAATATTTTCTCTTACGCACATTTAACTTTTCAGTTCTAATCTTCTCAAATCTCTTTTAATAGTATTGTGCATTCTTCTCATCTTCTTTACCATGTACGTCTCACCTCTTTTACACTAATCTCTCATCTCACACGTTCTTTCTTTTTCATCTTCTCATTTTTATGTTACTATTTTCTCTTCTAATTATATTTTTATCGCACCTTTCTTCTCTAATCTCACATCTGTTAAATTCTTTCTTTTTCATCTTCTCTAATCTCCCTTCTCTTATATTTTCTGTTTTATTATAATATTTTGATATTGTTTTATGCTACTATTTTTTTTCACTTTTGGTTAAATTGATTTTTGTATATTGAATGAGAACTTTTTGTCTAAATATGATGAGTTTTGTTGTTATTTGGCAATGTATGAATGACTAAACACAAAGTTATGTTGTTCTCTATATATGTAAATATCACTCAATAAAAATCTTGTAAAAAACCGAACCAACCGAACCAATCCAAACCGCATTGGTTTGGTATGGTTTGGTTCGGATTTTTTTTAAAAGCCAACCAAACCAAACCAAATCGCATGTTTTTTCCCTTGCGGTTCGGATGATTTTTTGCGTCAAAACCGCCCAAACCGCACCGCGAACACCCTTAATCAAACATATTACATGCAAATGAACTCTCTCTTTCTTCAAATGAATTTTATATGTAAACATAAAATAATTAAATTAATTGCAATCTAGATTATATAAATGAGAGATAGAGATATGATTAATTTGTTTAATTTTTTAATTTTCTTTCCTATTATCATTAGTATTATTTTTGGGAATAGAACCAAATTTTATTGATAATAATGGCAACATGTCTATTTTATTAACAATTTTTTTTGGTAGATCAAAGTTTTAAATCTACATTTTCTAATATGATTGTCTCACTCCACTCTGTTACTATTGATAAGAATGTGAAATTTTAAATCTACACTTTGTTATTTAAAATTTGATGCATTTGGAATGTTAGGAACATAATCATTTTTTCTGATGGGGTATTAAATATTTTTGATTTATGTTAAACTATTAAGTTATATGTTTGAAAATGGTCTAATTTTGAAAAAAAAATTTATCCTAACTCTAACTTCTTTTCCTTTTTTGTATGTATCCTTTAGAGGAGTAGGTTGGGTTTGAGTTGGTTGGAAATTTTTAGGTGGTTAGAGTTTTTTTTTTTTGTAGGGGCTGTTTTGGTTTTGGTTGTTTTTTGTGCTTGTTTTGTATTGAACACTCTTTATGATAGCAATTTATTTATTTTTTGTGTTGTTATAACTTTTAATTTCAATTATTCTAATAAAAATGCCTATGGACAATCCAAGTTAACCAACATATTACATGCAAATGAACTCTCTCTTTCTTCGGATGAATTTTATATGAAAACATAAAATAATTAAATTAATTGCAATCTAGATTATATAAATAATGCCAACATAAATATAAGATTAATTTGTTTAATTTTTTAATTTTCTTTCCTATTATCATTAGTATTATTTTTGAAAATAGAACCAAATTTTATTGATAATAATGCCAACATGTCTATTTTATTAACAATTTTTTTTGGTAGATCAAAGTTTTAGATCTACATTTTCTAATATGATTGTCTCACTCCACTCTGGTACTATTGATAAAAATGTGAAATTTTTTATCCTTTAGTGGTGGAAGGTCCGTATGTTTGCCACACTCTCATTTTTTGTTGACATATTAGATTTTTAAATCCACACTCTCAACCATGTCTATTCTGCTTCGTTTTTTTTTTAAGGGTTAATTGTGATTTACCCCCCTGATATATGAGAGTGTTTTGGTTTACCCCCCCACCGTTGCCATAGGCAAGTTTTGGCAACGATTTTTTCAAAAAAACCGTTGCCTAAAGGCATGTAGGGGGTAAATCAAAATTCGCTCATATGTCAGGGGGGTAAATCACAATTAACCCTTTTTTTAATGTTGCATAACTGACATGCTCATTTATCATCCTAATCAAACATATCAATATTAATGGATTAGACAAGAAGCATATATGACATGTTTGTTTTAAATTTTAAATTTTTTTTATATTTTAAAAAAATATATTTATAAATTTTCTTTTAAAATATTATAAGTTTTTTTTAAATTTATTTTTTCTAAATTGAAAAATTAATGTTGATATCCTGTAACATAAATTTACATTATTGAATATCAAAATATAGACAAAATCACAATTTTTTTTAAAAGGTTGTATCTCAAAAATGATTTTTATGAAAAAACTATTTGAAATAGCTTCAAAATTAAGAGATTTTTTTGAAATTTTTATTCCAAAAATATTTTAACAAAATGATATAATACCTAAAATTATATTTTAAAAATAACTATTCAAATCAAATTTTTATTTTAACCTAAATTATTTATAAATTTTATACTATATTTTTTGTTGTTGGAAAATGAGCATGTTATTTTTTCCTAAACATAAATAATTAATAAATGTAGACAATGTCAAGCAGCAAATAAAACAAAAGAACAACTTTATAAGAGTGGATATAATATAACTTGACTTGTGTTCAACTAAATCTGTCAAATTGTTTGTGGAGAATTTCATTGCTCTTGATCTTCCTCTCAACATCTTGATGTAATGTTTATATATTATAATCATTCTTTTTAAAGATTTTAAACTATGCATTTATCTCTCTAATATGAGTAAAATATAAAAAAAATATAAAAAAAAATATTATTCATCTATATTTAAAAATAAATAAACTTTTTCATATAATAAAGAACAAGAATATATGACAAGAAAAATCCTAAATAATTGTCATGTGTTTGGATTGCAGTCGCTAAAGCTTTTTTAATTCTGATTAATTCAAGTGTTGAGATACTAATTGTAATGGTTGCAGAATGAATTAATTATAATTTAATTTTTATCATAAAAACGGTAAATAACGATATTGATATCGCTATTTGTCGATACCAGTCTGTCTTGAACGATTTTACAGTCACTAACATTTTTTTATAATTTTAGTCACGCTATTTTCATTATTGATGTGACATTTCAGTTAGACATTCGAAGAAGGAATTGAGATGCAGTTTGCAACAAAACATCTCCGTAATCTTTTATTAATCATTCATGAAATCATCATCTGTATCTTATTCATTTTACCCTATCTAATCTTTTTTCACTTCTCAAAGTCATTTTTGTTGACAAAATGAAACAAACTGCAAAATCAATTGGTATAGATACACTTACTGCAGAAAAGAAATTAGATTTAATAAGATTAATGATCAAAATAGGTATTTTTGCTTTGACTTTAGTTAACTAAATTCAGTTTCTTCCTTTATATGGTTGCAATTTATTTATTTTGTGTTGTTATAACTTTTAATTTTAGTTATTTTAATAAAAAAAGCTTATGAACCGTCCAAGTTAGCCAACATATTACATGCAAATGATCTAGATTACATATAAACATAAAAAATTCAATTAATTGCAATCTAGATTACATTATGGCTTAAAAATTTAAATTTTGGTCCCAAGAGAACTTGAACACTTTACCTTTAGTTCCACAACATGGTTCTTAGCCACTAGATCATTCAACTCACTTGTGTTTTTACTTACAATAAATTTATATATTACATAAATCCAATATTTACTATTTAATACTTATATTTGAAATACTGCACTTATTTAATACAATTAGTATAAATTGTTTTATACTGATAATATAAACTATTTTATAGAGTTTAATATTTAATATAAATATTTATATATACTGTTAGTATAAATCATTTAATATAGTTAGTATAAATTATTTAATTTAGTTAATATAAATTATTTAACACAGTTAGTATAAATTATTTTATATAATTTAATATTTAATACTTATTAATATAAATATAAATTATTTTATAAATTAGTATAAATAATAAGTTTATTAAATATTTCATTTATTTAATATTCTAAATATTTAATATTTCAATTATTAATTATCGTAATTATTTATTATTTAGTATCGTAATTATTTACTATCAACTTATAATACAATATTATTTACTAATAATTATTTAATAAATTACTTAATATTCAATTACCTAAATAGTATATTAAATAGTTTAATTATTTCATATCATTAAATATAATTAGTATTTCAACTATTTAATGATATGAAAAAATTAAACTATTTAATAAAATATTTTTGTAATACTGAAATAGTTTATTAATATTAATATTAATATTATTAAGTAATTTATTAAATATTACAACTACTTTTGTAATACTGAAGTAGTATATTTTTATTAATAACTAGTCTATTAATTTACGGTATTAATATTTTATTAATATTTAACATAATAGTTGAAATATAAATATTAAATAAACTATTTTATCATTAATTAATAGTTGAAATATTAATTAATAACTAGTCTATTTTATCAAGTATTTTAAAAAAAATATTTAATAAACTATTTAAAAAAATATTTTACAAAAAAATGTATTTTACTAATAGATGTAGTAATATTAATGTTACTATTTAATATTTAATAGATGCAGTAATATTAATATATTTAATATTTAATATTTAATATTAGTATATGACTATTAGTATATTTAATAGATGCAGTAATATTAGTATATTAGTATATGCATTACAAATATAAACAAAAGGAAGTGAATGGCTTGTTGGAAACTTGTTGTTGTTTTAATCTAAAGGTCCTAGGTTCGAAACTAAATGGGGTCTTTTTTTTGGAATTATTGGAGATTAATATAAATGAAAAATGATAAAAACAAACTTGCCATGTCAGCGACGTTAGCCACATCATCATTTTTGTAACAGAAGTTTAACGTCAGAGACTAATCGCAAAAAGAAATCAAATGTAAGGGACTCAGACAAAAAAAAAATACAGGGATCAAATTCAAAACTGCGCTAACTTACAGGAACCAAAAGACCATTTAAGCCTTACATTAGATTTATAATCTAGATTACATTATAACATAATAATTTTATAAATGAGAGATAGAGATACAAATAACTTGTTTAATTTTTAATTTTCTTTCCTATTATCATTACTAATATTTTTAGGAATAGAACCAAATTTTATTGATAATAGTAAATATAGGATGAAAAATGGGTCCTGTCCGTCAGACATGTCTATTTTATCAGCAATTTTTTTGTGGGGTAGATCAAAATTTTAAATTTAAACTTTCTAATATGTCTAATTTCCTATTTCGTTTTTTCACACACGAATATTGATAAAAAAATTTTGTAATTTTTATTTTTTAGTGGTATAAGGTCCACATGTTCGCTACACCCTCATTTTTCGTTGACATATTAGATTTTAAAACTCACACTCTCAACTATGTCTATCCCGCTTCGTTTTTTAAAAATATTGTAGAACGGACATGCTCATTTGTCGCTTAAATCATACATATCAATAGTAATGGATTAGTAAAAAAAGATGTAGAGGATGTTTATTTTAACTTTAATTTTTCTTTATATTTTTAAAAATAAATTTTATAAAAATAAAATTTTAAAATATTATAAGTTTTTTTAAATTCGTTTTTTCTAAATTGAAAATTTTATTTTGATATCCTGTAACATATAACATACATTATTGAAAATCCAAATATAGTCGAAATGGAAACTTTTTTAAAATGTTGTATCTCAAAAAAAAATATTTATGAAAAGTTTTTGAAATATTTTCAAAATTAAGTAATTTTTTGAAATTTTGATGTTCAAAAAATATTTTAATAAAATGATAAAATACCTAAAATAAAATTTTAAGAATAACTATTCAAACCAAATTTTTATTTTAACATAATTTTTTTAAAATTTTTTATACAAAATATATGTAATATTATAAAAATCATTTTCCAAAAAATGTTAAAACAAATTGGTCCATAATTAATTTTATTTTTGTATTGGTTTATAGAGCATGTTTTAATTTGGTGTCTCAAATTTGTGAACATGAAGAGGGTGTGAACATTACAGCCAACTCTTTTCAACCATGAATAATAATGACTCATTTTATGAGATATTCTCCTTACCTTATGAGTATGTTAAAAAAGAATTAAGTAATCTATATGTTTTTAGTTTTTGTTCTATCTTTTTAATTTATATTGGATCAAATATATTTATATACTCTATTGTTTATGCAGACTTCTTAAAGATCTTCAACTTTTACATTTGGAAGAACGTCCCACAGAAATTTTATTTTATTTAATCCTTTTAATATATTCAATAGTTATAAAAAAAATGTCACATTTGATAACCTTAAAAAGTATATATAAATATGTAGTTAATCAATCATTTTTTTGGTTTAATTGGTAGAGAGCAGCTACAACATGCTATGTTGCACTTCAACCAAACGTGAAAGGTGTGACTGAGAAATACTTTATTGCAATGAATTCAAGCCAAGTGCATTTGCTAAAAATAAACAGTTAGCAAAGAAGCTTTGGGATTTCAGCAACAATTTGATCAACTCAATCTCAAAAGCTTGATAGAGCACACTTGATGTTTGGTTCACCACTTCATCATCTTAACTCGTTGTTATGTGTCAAACTACAAGCTCCTAACACCAGAAAGCATGTTATGTGAGAAGACGGAGAATCCTTAGTTAAGGTTAGTATCTGTTAGATCTGAAGGGTTTGGTTTAAAGTCCTAACCTTAGGGTTAGGGACCTTCCTCCCTTGGGATCTTTTTCGAAGGGGTTGCCCTTCAACTTTGGGTTGTGGTCCTAAGTCGAGAGCTATAGTTTTGGTTGTCTGGTCTGGTTGTTACTGAGTCATCAGACTTAATTCTGGAGTTTTGGGTTTGAGAGAAAGGCAAGATGTATTCTAGGAAGGAAGAAGAATGGAAAAGATTCAATAGAAACAGTGTGCCTAAGACAGCAAATGCAAGGAGGTCTGTTTGGAAAGCTCGTGGTGGAAAAAGTACAGATTTGGATTTCAACAACGCTTCATCATTTTTTTTCTCAGAGTTTCCTGAAGCTTTTGAAGCTAAACAAATGTTCAACATCTTCAAAGACTATGGAATGGTGTTGGAGGTTTACATTCCTCCAAGAAGAGATAAGAGAGGGAAGAGATTTGGATTCGTGAGGTTTAAAAAGGTAGATGATGAACATCTTTTTTCCATTAAATTGGACAACATTGTCATTAATGGCAAGAAGATATTCGCAAACAAACCTAAATTTCAAAGGAGGGATAAGGAGGTGCAAGCTAAAGTTCAGGTGATACATCAAGATGTAGGGTTGAATATGAACGATTTTAGAGCTCAAAGAAGTCATGTGAAGAACACAGGAAATGGGAATCAATCATATGCTCAAGTAACTACAGGAGGTAGAAGGATTTAAGAAGGTCAAAAGAAGATTTTAAACCAAGTTTGTATGGGAGACAAACCGGATTTTGCGCATCTTATGTTTAACGTAGAGAAACATGCTCTGTTAAGGTTTGAAAAATCATTTGTTGGTGTTTTGGAGCAACCTGATTCAACTTTTGATGTCCAAGAGGTATTGCATATTGAAGGGTATTTCCATATCAAAGAAACTCCATTGGGGGCTAATTTGTGCTTATTGGAGGAGGAGGAAGACGGGGGCATTTTGAAAATGGTGAAAGAAGATGTAGAATGGATTTCCAGATGGTTCTCTGATATACATCCTTGGTCTCCAGCAGATGTTGACAAGGAAAGATTGACTTGGATTAGTATATATGGGCTGCCCTGTCACGTTTGGGGTGATAAGTTCTACACTTTTTTGGCTGGACGGTTAGGAGATTATGTGAAAGCAGATGATGATACTAGGAATATGGCAAGAATGGATATGGCTAGGATTCTTATTAGAACTAAGTTTGCTTTAAACTTTAATGAAGTGTTCAATATTGAAGTTAATGGTGATGTGTATAAAATTAAGGTGAGAGAAGATTCTGTAGGAGGTAGGAAACCTTGGATCGCGACGGAACAATCTATGGAGGATAGTTCAAGAATTTCATCTTCAGATAGTGAAGTGGAGGATTCCATAATTAAATTAACTGAAGATGATGAAGAAATTCAGAAGGAGGAAGTAAGAGGAAGTACAGAAAAAGGGGAGGGGAGAGGTGTTCGAGGAAGGAATCAAGAGGTAACTGAGGAGAGAGATTCAAATGGTGAAGGGGAGGGGCCCGAGGACAGGTGGACTGTTCCTATGACTAATGAAAATCTAGGGTTTGGACAATGTAGGTCGGCAGCAGACGTTGATAGGGAGATGAGGGAGCAAGCACGGGTTCAGATGTAGGGAGGTGAGGAGGACTCGTCCTTTCATGAGTCACAACTATCTGATTCACTTTTGACAAAAGGTCAAGGACAGAGTAAGGTTGAGGAACCACGGGAATGGTATAAAAAAGAAAAAAATAATGATGGAGAAGGAAAGTGTAGCCCTGGGGGAATTATCGAGGTAACAGAAGTCAGAGAGAAACAAAACCAGTTGACGTGTGGTTCAGAGATAAGGAAGCCAAAAAAGGTTGTGCCACTAGATGAAATTGATCAGAAATTAAAGATACCATTTGCCCCTTCATACTATTCAACTTTGCTGAATGGAAGAAGGTCGTATGGAGAAATGGCAGCCAAACCAAATCAGCTGTGTGTAGATGTTGAGGAGGAGATATCTAATGAGGGAGGGACTCCTATGTCTGCTGGTGATTCAATTGGAGATAAGGAGGTTCAAAAAAGTAATTCTAGAATTAAAAGAAAGTTAGAAGGTCTGCCATCTAGAATTTGGGTTGCCATTAAGCAGATGGGGGTGGAAGCTGAGGAAGATGACGAGGTTTTTGAGAATTGTATCAGGAATTATGAAGCTGAGAAGAGGAAAGTAATTAGAGGTAAGAAGGAGACAGCTAAGGGTAAGATATGAATTTTATGACGTATAACATTAGAGGGTGTGGTAGTAGTGTTAAGAGGAGGAGACTTAGGACGTTGTTACAAAAAGAAGAGGTTGATGTGGTTTTTCTACAGGAAACCAAATATGAATTGATGACAGACAATCTAGTTACTGATATGTGGGGGAATGAGAACTGTTTGTGGTCGGGTGTAGGTTCTGTAGGCCATGCGGGTGGAATCCTCACTATATGGAGGAAAAATTACCTAGTTTCGTTATGTAGTTTCAAAGGTAACAGTTACATAGGAGTGAATTCTATTTGGAAGGGGCAAAATGTATACTTTTTGAACATCTATTCTTCTTGCTCTAATGTGGAGAAGAGAGTTCTTTGGAGTAAAATTCTGTAGCTCAAGGAAACAATGGATGCAGGTGAATGGGTCATTGGTGGCGACTTTAACGCCATTAAAAATAGGAGGGAGAGAAGTGGGAGTTGTAATCAAAGTAGTAGAATTATAGAGGATTTCAAGGACTTCATTGAGTTGTCTGGCTGTGTAGACATCCCTGTGCGAGGTAACAGATATACGTGGTTTAATACTTCTGGAAATTCTTGTAGCAGGTTAGACAGGTTCCTCCTTTCCCCTGGTTTGATTAATGATTGGAACTCGATCACTCAAAATGTTGGATCAAGGTATATTTCTGATCATAGGCCAGTGACGATAATAGCAAGAAACATCAATTGGGGACCGAAACCATTCAAAGTGTTGAACTGCTGGTTAGAGCATCACGAGTTTCTACCCTTTGTTAGACATGTTTGGGATTCATATAAGGTTAAAGGCAGTGTGTCCTTTATTCTGTCTAAGAAATTTCAGCATCTTAGGAATCGGTTACATTGGTGGAATGCCAACGTCTTTGGCTGGGTTGACACAAAGATCTGTGAGAATACTACTACCATCAATGATGTTGAGGATCTGATTGCGCAGAACAGTGAAGATATCAATGCTGAATTGTTGAGAGATAGAAGAGTTGTTGAGGACGAATTATGGAGAAACATGAGAATCAAGGAAAGTATACTTAAACAAAAAGCGAGGTTGAATTGGATTAATGAAGGGGATGCAAATTCAAAGTTTTTCCATAATGCAATAAGGCATCGTAACAGAATAAATTCAATCAGTTCGATTCAAGTTGAAGGAAAAACAATAGAAGATGTCATTGATATCAAAGAAGCAATGGCAAGTCATTTTGAACAAAGATTTAAGAAAGATTGCAGAGTGTTGCCCAAGATATGTAGCAATGGTTTCAAGCGTATGACTGAGGAGGATAGCAAGATGCTGGAGGCACTTTTCACATACGAAGACGTCAAACAAGTTGTGTTCTCAAGTGAAGGAGATAGGAGTCCTGGGCCAGATGGTTTCAACCTGAAATTCATAAAACATTGCTGGGAGGTGGTGGGTTTGGATTTCTCAAAATGCATTTTAGAATTCTTTGAGAATGGAGTCCTTCCAAAGGTTTTCACGTCTTCCTTTATAGCACTGATACCGAAGAATGATGATCCGAGTGGTATGGAGGACTTCCATCCTATATGTTTGATAGGCTCAGTTTATAAAGTAGTTGCAAAGTTGTTGGCGGGAAGAATTAAGAAAGTTATGGACAAAATAGTTTCCAGCACGCAAACGGCGTTTATCACTACGCCAAACAAGGGAAAAGAAGGCGTTTTTTTTTGCCTATGACAGCGCTTAAAAGCGCTGTCTAAGCCAGCGCTGTCGTAGGTAAAGACAACGCTTTTTTATTTATGAAAAAGCGCTCTCTAAAAGGGGACTTTAGATAGCGCTTATAAAAGCGCTATCTAATGTATACGTTTAAAATTTTAAAGAATTTTTTTATACACTTTAGAGAGCGCTTTTTTCTTCAAAAGCGTTCTATAAAGTGGGACTTTAGACAGCGCTTTTGAAAGCGCTGTCTAATGTATACGTATAATGATTTTTTTATATACCTTTAGAGAGCGCTTTTCCTTAAAAGCGCTCTCTAAAGGTGGACTTTAGACAGCGCTTTTGAAAGCGTTGTCTAATGTATAACCTTAGACAACGCTTTTTTCTCAAAAGCGCTGTCTTTTGTCTACGTATAATTTTGAAGATTTTTTTTTTAAAATCTCATTTTAACCATTTTTTTTATGCAGAAACCTGTATAATTCACATTTCCATAAACCTGTATAATTCACATTTCAATAAACCAGTATGGATACGCATTTCCATCAACAAATTCTATTTCAAAACTAGAATTTACATTAATGTAGAATTCGCACAAATTCTATAAACTAGAATTTGTACATTTCAATAAACTAGAATTTACATGCAGAATTCGCACAAATTCTATTGTATGGTTTCAAACCTGCATAGAATTTACATTTCAATAAACTAGAATTTACATTCACAAAACTATACATTCAAGAAAGAATTCTTCTTGCAATAAAAAATTCGCACAATTCCTCCTTAGTATCTTGCAATTGTTTCCTCGTGTAATAAGGACACGCCATATCATCCAAATACTACATAACAAAACAAAATACGCATTAGTTAAGAAATAATATATAGATGTTTTGTGTTATCAAGTAGCATCACTAATAAGCAATATTGTGAAAATTAATATACCTCCACTTTGACCCATGTAATATTGGTTGCTCTAGCCCGTGCTACTCGTGTGTATCTTCCTGGTTACTAGACATTTGACCTGTAAGAAAGAAAAAAACAGAAATTAAATGACAAATATAAAAATCCATAATCCTAATCTATTGAATGTTATAAGCTATAATTTTACAACTAGTACCTTTTTCACTAACGTCTCTTTCTTTTCTTGTTTGGAGTATGTTCTACCCGTCTCTTAACAACACGGACGGTTGGATTGATCCAAATACCCTCATTATGATCATTTCTAGTATATGATTCATTTGCTATAATATTTTCATCTTGATCATTTCTAGTAAATGATTCAATATCAACATCAATATCACCTTGATCTCCAACGTTTTCACCAATTACTTTGTTAGATAAAAGCACTATAGACCATTTTATACTTGTCGAATCAGTGACATAGAACACTTGTTTAGCTTGAGAGGCTAGAATAAAAGGCTCATCTTTGTACCCCACCCTATTAAGACCCACTTGCAAAAATCCTGACTTATCTATTCGCACGCCATTATTATTTTCAACCCACTTGCAACGAAATATAGGAATTTGAAACTTCTCATAATCAAACACCCAAATGCGCATGATAACCCCAAAATATGACAGATTTGCAAATTTGGGGTTTAAGTCTTTCACACTTGAAATGTGCATTGCTACAGCTACCACGGTGACACCACTATTTTGCATAGTACTTTTATCATCTTGTTCTTTGGTATAAAATGTGTATCCATTAATTGCGTATGCGCTATAAGAAAACACGACCATACTTGGACCATATGCTAAACATCTCAACCTTTCTGTTATTGAATCGCGGTCTGAATAATACTTTGAATAAATATGATCCTTAAACCAAGGTATGAAACTTCGATTGTGCTCTCGTACTATCCAATTCTCATTTCTATTCGGATTTAAACCTCGGAGAATATCCTTGTGCATTTCAACATATGGCTCAACCTCATTCTCATTGTGCAGAACATACAAATGCACTTGATCCCGTTCGACCCTTGATACTGTCACAACTTCATTTCCAATTAACTTTTTTCCTTCTTTTTTTCGACAATATGAGATTTGGGGAGTCCAATTGATTGTACATTGGACAGATATTCAGTACAAAACTCAACCGCTTCTTCAACAATGTATCATTCGGCAATACAACCCTCTGGTCGACTTCGGTTTTTCACATACCCTTTTAATATTTTCATATAACGTTCAGCAGGGTACATCCATCTCATATAAGCCAGTCCACACAATTGTGTCTCTTTCACTAGATGAACAACTAGATGAACCATTATGTCAAAAAACGAGGGAGGAAAATACATTTCAAGATCACACAAAGTAATAACTAGTTCTTTTTGCAATGTTGGTAAGATCGCAGGATCGATCACCTTACTGCAAATTGACTTGAAGAAAAAACACAATTTAGTTATTGCGCTTCTTACTTTTTCTGGCAGAATAGAACGTATACCTATTGGTAGAAAATGTTCCATTATAACATGGAAGTCATGCGTCTTTAAACTCTTTAACTTGAGGTCTTTCATAGACACAAGTCTTCTAATATCTGAAGAGTATCCTTCTGGAACTTTAACTTCACTTAGAAACTTACACAATACTTTTTTCTCCTTTCTAGATAGAGTATACGCAGCAGGTGGTAGATATGTTCGTTTTCCTTTCTTCAAGGGTCCTAATTCAGTTTTTATCCCCATATGTACCAAGTCCTTTCTTGCTTTAAGCCATCCTTAGACTTTCCTGGTATATTGAGTAACGTACCAATAACATTGTCAAATACATTTTTTTCAATATGCATAACATCGAGAAAATGTCTTACATACTACGACTTCCAATATGGCAGTTCAAAAAAAATTGACCTCTTCTTCCACCCACTCTTGACAAGTGTATGTGCAAAAGGCTTTCCAAACTGAGTTGTCACATTTTCACCTTTTCAAAAATTTGATCACCTGTCAATATAGTTGGAGCTCTACCATGTTCTGGCCCTCCATTGAATGCTTTTCTCCACCCACGATAGTGATGATTAGAATTTAAGAATCTACGATGACCGAGAAAGACATTCTTCTGACCAAACTCCAATCGCGCCCAATCTGTTTTATCTTCACAAATAGGACACACACATTGACCTTTTATGTTGTACCCTGATAGATTTCCGTATGCTGGAAAATCATTAATTGTGCCAAACAACATCGCCCTCAAGTTGAAACTTTCTTTCCTATACCCATCATAAACCTCCACACCGTTCTCCCACAAAAATTTTAAATCTTCGATTAAGGGTGCCAAGTATACGTCTATGTCATTCCCTGGTTGTCTAGGCCCAGAAATTAACATAGATAACATCATGTACTTACGCTTCATACATAGCCATGGAGGTAGGTTATAAATCATTATGATCACAGGCCAAGTGCTATGTGAGATACTTTGAATACTGTGTGGGTTCATTCCATCAGTAGATAATGCCAAGCGAAGGTTTCTTGCTTCTTTTCCAAATTCAGGATAATCATCATCAATTTTCATCCACTGTGGTGAATCTGCCGGATGTCGAAACTTTCCATCAATAATTCTTTCATCTGCATGCCAAGTCAAGTGTCTTGAATCGGTCTCAATACGAAACATGCGTCTAAATCTCGGAATTATAGGAAAATACCATAAGACTTTTGTTGGAGACAACTTTTTTTTATATCGAGAGACACCACATTTAGGACACTTATTTAACGATGCATACTCATTTCAAAACAATACGCAATCGTTTGGATAGGCATGTATCTTATCATAGCTCATGCCAATAGAGCACAACATCTTTTTGGCCTCATATGTTCGATTGGGAAGAGCATTATCCTCTGGAAGCATATCTTTCATAAGGGCCAATAATTCTGTGAAACTTTTATCCGACCATCCATTGCCCGCCTTTAAGTTGTACAACTTTAATACCGCAGACAATCTTGTAAATTTGGTGCAACCATTATACAACGGTTTCTCTGCATCGCTTACCAACCTCTCAAACATTTTGGGACAATCCTTAAGATCTTCTTCAAGTGCTTCTGCAATCTCTTCGACTCGATCAGAATCGTATATATCTGTGCCATTATCGTATGAAGCGTAGGTCGTATTATCCCCCGATTCAACATTCCCGTTAATTTTCTCACCATGCAAATTCCAACATGTATAACTTCTATCAATTCCACTCCTCAATAAATGCGATGCCAACTGAACCGCATCAACCCGACTCCCAAAACAGCAACCCAAGCAAGGACATATCATTCGACTGGGGTCTTTAGCATGCGCAACAGCAAACTTAACGAATTCCGATACCCCATTGTCGTACTCTTTCGACAATCGACTTGAAGACATCCATTTCTTATCCATAGTTATACTAATTAAACTAAACAAAAAAAAAAGAAAAAATATTATACCTGTAGAGAAACGATCCGACTTTCACACTTTGAACACAAGTAACCCCTATACACGTATCATAAAATGAAATATCATTAATTGACCAATTATGAGTCATAACTTGATAAGTGGCAACTAACTTATAATTTAAAGTATCAAAAAAATTCTAATTAACTTATAAAGTAGACAATTATAATTTAAAGTATCAAAAAAATTCTCTCCTCAATAAGTATAAAGTAGACAATTAACTTATAACAAAAAGTCAAAGTTCTAGAAAATAAAAGAAATGAACTTGGAAAAAAAGGATAGACCAAACACAATCAATTGGAAAAACAGTACAACACAACTAGCGAAATACAATTTCAATCAATACTAGGTTGTTTATACTAATCAACTTTGCCAAATATACAGTAGAAAATATTTAAAAGTAACCTTCCACAAAACTAGGTTGTATCATGAAGTATCTTTTCAATAATAGTCATCGTTGTGAAGATACTTTAATATTATTTTCCTTATGAAAATACCTTCCACAAAACTAGGTTGTATCATGAATGCATAACATAATGAGCTTATTATAAAAAAAAGAGGGACATTTGTAAAAATAAGAGATGAAAGATTAAAAATTCTGCAAAATATACATGATAAATACTTTGCAAAATATACATGAAAAATACTTTTCCAAATATACATGAAAAATAAAAGCAAAAAATAGGTTCGATTCTGCAACAATAAAAGAGGGAGCTTTTATCCTCATCGTGAAAACTTTTTCAGCATAAAAATCAAATCAAAAACAAATTTTAAAAACAGAGAAATGAATAATAAAAGAGTAACAACGTACCTTATTCGTTTTCAGAGGATAAGAGAAAAAGAACAACAACAACAACAACAACGTTTTCACGAATGGAATGCAACAGTGACGGCAACGGCAACGGCAAAGAACGACGGCAATAATGGCATGCAAGAACGACGGCAAGGGTTTAGAGAAACGGTCGAGAGAGAAAATGAATAGAAGTGTCTCTGAAAATGTTTATAATTATTTTATATTTTAATTAGTACAGGACTTTAGAGGGCGCTTTTCCTTAGAAAGCGCTTTCTAAAGTGAAAATAATTAGAGTCCTATAAGAGCGCTTTCTAAGGTGGCCTTTAGACAGCGCTTTTTAAAAGCGCTCTCTAAAGTAATACCTATAGCAGCGCTCTTTGGAAAGCGCTTTCTAAGGTGGTCTAAGGTGGCAGTCTTTTAGAGCGCTTTTTAAAGGCGTTTTCTAAAGCCTTTCTTTTAAGGCGCTTTTTTTTAGCGAAATTTTTTTATTCTTTTTAGCAGCGCTTTTGTATAAAAGCGCTGTCTTTTAGGTGCCGTCTAAACATATTTTTGGCGTAGTGTATTGAAGGGCGAAACATATTGGATGGAGTTGTTGTGTTAAATGAATTGATTGATTTAGCTAAAAGAAGCAAATCTAATGGTTTGATGATCAAAGTTGATTTTGCACTGGCCTATGACAGGGCGGAATTGAGCTATTTAAAAGACATTATGAGTTACATGGGTTTTGGAAGTAAATATATGAGGTGGATAAAGGGAACTGTTATGCATAACTTTATGTCGGTTATGGTTAATGGGAGTCCAACCCGTGATTTTAAGGTATCGCGTGGTTTGCGACAAGGTGATCCGATATCCCCCTTCATCTTTGCGTTAGTTATTGAAGGCTGGCGGTTTTAGTGAAGAGAGCTACTCAGGTGGATGTTTTCCAAGGTATAAAACTAAATTCTGTCATCTCGTATGAACTATTACAATATGCTAATGACACGATTTTAGTGGGTGATGGTTCCTGGGCTAATCTTTGGACTCTAAAGGCTATGTTGAAAGGTTTTCAATTGGTTATGGGGTTGCAAATAAATTATAGTAAAAGTTCCTTGTATGGCATTGGTTTGGAGGATGACTTTCTAAGCGCAGCAGAATGTTTTCTTGGTGTCAAAATTGACAAATTCCCTTTCAAATTTCTGGGAGTGTTCGTTGGTGGTAACCATAGGGCTATCGCTTTTTGGAAGCCTATGATTCAGAGAATTCAGGCACGTTTGTCAACTTGGAAATGGAGGTTCTAGTCGATGGCAGGCCGGGCTACATTAATAAATTCTGTTTTGACTAACTTACCTTTGCATTATATGTCTGTTTATTTGATGTCGTGCAAAGTAGTAAGAATCATAACAGGTATTCAACAACGGTTTCTGTGGAGAGGATCTGCTATTTCCAAAGGTGTATCGTGGGTAAGGTGGAATGAGGTGTGTAAACCGAAAGAGGAAGGGGGATTGGGCATAAAAAATGTCAAATGGCTCAATGTGGCATTAATGGAAAAATGGTTATGGAAACTAATAACTTTGAAACACAGGTTATGGCAGGGAGTAGTAGAGGCAAGATATTATGATCATATTATTGATTTTCATCGTGGAGTTATGTCGGAGTATAATTTTGGACCATCTTTGTAGTGGAGGGATCTGTTTATGGTTTGGTAGATGTTTGGGGAAGATGGTTTCATGCAGCAGTTGAAACACGAGGTTGTTGACGGGAATAAAACTCTGTTTTGGTTGTCAAAGTGGTGCGGAAACCAGTCTTTTGCTGCCAAGTTTCCTAGGCTTTGGGAAGCATCCAGTAACAAATGGGGTAGGGTAAGGGAGTTTTGTTGTTATAATTCAAATGAAGAATCTTGGATACTTGACTTTGGTAATACATTAGCAGCAGGCTGGAGTTTACAGGAACTTAATGAGTTGAAAAGCTTGCTGCCTGTACAGACCATGAGAATAATAGGTGAAGAAATTGTTGTCTGGGGCACGGGAGTCGTGGATGAATATTCGGTTAGTGCTGGATATGAGTTGTTGATGAAGTCCCACAGTTCACAGCCTATTCAAGAGAATTTGGTTGATGTTTTCAAACTGATTTGGTTGTCCTCTGCGCATCCGAAAATTCAATTGTTTGGTTGGCGTTTATTTCGTGAGAGGCTATCAACCAGAGATAATTTACACAGCAGACACATTCTTTTGAGAAGTGAAGGCGTGGCTTGTCCTTTCTGCCAAAGGGAAGACGAGGATACTCTTCATTTATTCTACAAGTGTGAATTTTCGCGGAAAATTTAGAGTCGCGTTGGGAGATGGTTGGACATTGAAATAGGTAGTCATGATACTCTATTGTTAATGTTTCATCATTGGATCCAGACCTTGATTGTTAAGAAGGTAACAGTAAAAAATGCGGTAGGTCTTTGGTTGTCTATAGGATGGTGTTTACGGTTAACAAGAAACAACATTGTTTTTAACAGAGAAGTTTGGGATTTAGAATCAATAGAATATAGAATCATATTGCTCACTTGGTGGTGGCTAGGAAAAAGGATTAACGGACGGTATACTTGTAATTACTACGATTGGACTAACTTCCCATGTGAATTTTTGTAGTTTTCATGTTGGGTAAGTGGTTGATGTATGTGGTTGGTTGGATACACCCATTTGTATCCGGTTGAATATAATTTTTTGCTTATTAAAAAAAAGTGTCAAATTATGTAAAGATGTAAGTTGCATGTTTGTTGTAAGGTTAAATTTTTTTTACAGTAAAATTTCTAGCTCTATAAGAATAAGGATGTTTGTCAGCGTGTGTTAGATGTGATGTCTAAAATAAATGTCAATCCTTGTCATTTCTATCATATTTATTTTACATATTAATGTTGTTTTGGTATGAAATTAAGAGATAGTTCACTTAGGCCGGTGATATAACCTTCATTTCATCGAGGTTTGGTCTATTATGGTGTTTTGATATGCACGTCTTTTCTTGTATGATCTTTCTTGAGGTGAGAGGAGTGTACCGATAAAGACACTTTAATTTTAATGTAAAACGTAGTATATGCAGTTAGTGAATAGACGCGTTGATAATTAAGTGATCATACATGGGGATGAATCCTGAAGTTATAAAGTGATTGGATTTATAGACAATTCATGTTATTGTTTTATCTATTATAGTGATTCCTAATATCCTTATTAGATAAACATATCTTTGTTATTGTAACTAAATTTGAGATAAACGATTACACTTACGTGTTTTCAATACGTTCTATGATGTTAACAACAGAGGTATGTTAGTCTCCTAAATCTCTTATTTGTAGGTATGTTAATTTTCTTGGATGACTTTTGAGGTAGTGTAGTGCGCTGAATCATCCTCTTCTACTAGAGAGAACAATTCATATATTCTCTGCATTTAAACCTCGTAATTGAGTTTAAGACATAGATTTTCTTGGTTTTGGTTGGTCATCTATTATATATTTGGATTAATTATTTTAGGTCCATACCATCACAAAAGAAATTTAAAATATAATAAAAAGACAATTTGGAAATATTTCTAAGGTGAGGTATTGCTTAGATGTAATATCGCAATGACATGTTTTCCCTTTTTGCAACTGTCGATGAATCCTTTTCACTTTTTCTTATGTACATTTACATTTCTCATTTTTAGCATTTATGTCTTTGTGTTTCTCTTTCAAACATTCATGTTTGTTCTGAGTTTATTCTACAACTTTGATTTTATTTTATGTTTTTTCTTTATTACGTAGTGCACCCTCTTCCACTTTTCTTCCTTTTGTAGTTGCAATGGTTGATTATAAAAGAACCTTGATTTCTCCAGATGCTTTGTGTTGGGTGAGAATATATGGATACAACAAGGTCTAGAAGGGGAAGTGAATAGACCTTGATTCCATTTAGACAATTTAAAAAAAATTTAGATCCCATAAACGAAATCAGAGATTTTAAGAACCATATAAGCAAAATACAAAAATACGAGAGCTTGGAAGCATCTCAATTAATCAAGCCACATGAAATGGTACATGAGATCACCATGAGATTGATTACTTCTAGTGCAAATCACTTACAATACAACCAAATCCGCTTTAAACAAATCGATTTAAAAACACATTACTTAGATGTTCTTAATAACGCATAATTGACTTCATGATGATTTCATATGATTGATACACCGTAGACCTAAGCTTATACATTAAATCCCTATAAGTATGGTCTAACCTATATGGAATACAATCAATGCAATCATGCAAAGATGTAACAACAAATATAAGTGAATGCTCTCAAAATAAAAGAGATAGGGAAAGGGAAAGATACATAAAGATATACAGTGCTTCAACATTCGTCCTCGCTTTGCCTATGAGCACTCTTCAATGGATGATGCCATCTGAACATAATCATTGTCTTCCACTATTTTGATAAAATGATTATAACATTTTGATTATAAAGAACTATCACACGATAATTCCCTCTGATGCAGACATTACACTGCTAACAAAAACAAGATCCCTCAAGATCTTGATCCAATAACCTCGCTATCCACAATAACCTGCTCAATGTATTCGTGTGTGGTGATCCCCTTGATCCCACCAATTTCTTGTCTGAGTGATTTCCATTAGCTTAGCATATATTGGACAACTTCCATCTTTATTTGCAAGCAATCTTTGAATGAACACACACATAAGGCTCAATCAAGTTTTTAGATTAATGGAACTTGGTTCTTGATTATTATCAGGAGATTGATCAATCACAACAAGATTGATTAACGCACTCTCTAATTCACGCAAATATAATAACCAATTTGCACAAGAACAAGATGCAACAAAAATGATAAATAATTGACACGGATTCAATATCAGAAGGTTGGATTTTTGGAGAAGAATAGAGAAACATGGTGAAAGATGGACATACTAAGAAGAGAAGACAGAAATCACAATTTTTGTCTCTATGGATCACCATAGATTTCACACAATTGTTATTTTCATAAAAAGAAATAACTATTTAAATAAGTGATGGAAAATTAGATTTTTAGAAGCTTGATTCAAATCAAGAAAGATTTATGATTCAAATCAATATGGACAGGACCAAAATGGGCGCTTTTCAAAGCTAATGATTTGAATAATTATTTGCACTTGATTCGAATCAAACGAGGTTATGATTTGAATCATGTCTAATTTTAATGGGTTGATAGCTAATTTGTCCCCTGCCATATAGGCGAATTTTGAAAAACCCCCCCGTAATTTTTTTTTATAGATTTCCACCATAATATTTCAAGATTCTATTGTTTTGACCCCTCCTGAAATCTAGTCAGCAGAATCTTTGATATGACAATATTATTTTTTTAAATTAATTATTATTATTATTATTATTATTATTATAAATTATGTGGATGTCTTAGTTGGTATTTTTTATTATTATTTATTTTTTAAATTACATGTGGCATCTTTTATTATTATTTTAATGTTTTGGTGATAAGTGTCAAAATTCAAAAATATGGTCCTTGGAGGTGTTGATGAGCCCATGACAATTTGGGGATAACAACCACACCCTACCACTAGAATATGCACTTCTTTTGTTTAGTAATATCATTGAGTGTATAGTGTATAGAGGTTGGTCTAAGAAAAAGCTTAGGAGCCAATTAACCTAATTTTTGTTATAGTGGTTTGTTCGGTTTTTGGTTTGTTTTGTTGGGCTGGATTGTTGGCGATCGCCTTGTTTTGTTAGCTTTTGGATCTAATATATTCTTTTACTTCCAAAAAAAAAAGTTTGCATTAAAATTATATATTATTAGTTACCATATATTTAATAAAATTTTAATAAACTAATTTTTTTTGTAATGTTTTAACTTAATTAATATATTTTATTAACATTTTAACTAAATTAATATATTCTTTTAATGTTTTAAACTAAACTAATTTTTTTAACGTTTTAACTAAACTAAAATTTATTAACGTTTAATGATTTAATAATTTTTATTAATTAATAGTTTAATAATTTATAATTTATAAACTAAACTAAAACAGTTTAAAATAGTCTAAAATAGTCTAAAATTATTTTAGTTAAACTAAAATAATTAAAATAGTCTAAAATAATTTATAAACTAAACTAAAATAGTCTAAAATAACTATTAAACTATTTTAGTATTTAGTTTTTGGTTATTAAATTATAAAATTATAAATTATTAAACTGAAACTATTTTAAACTATTTATACATAATAGTTTTTAGTTTCTTAACTATTTTTAACTATTAAATTGAGATTATAAATTATTAAAGTATTAAACTGAAATTATTAATTATTAAACTGAAATTAATTAATAAATATAAATTATTAATAAACTGAAATGAATTAATAATAATAAACTGAAATTAATTAATTAATAAAAATTATTAAATTCTTAAACTGAAAGGGACAACCCACCTTTTTAATGAGCATATCACATCAGCATCATGTGATGAATAAGACAATCCACCTCAGTTGCCACGTCCTCTTCTTCTAACGCCGTTATACATATTTGACAGAAAGAGCTTTTTGGTTCTGTTTGACAATGTAAGAGACCAAATTGAAACTTTTAAAAGAAAGATGACCAAAATGGACCCGAGGTATAGGTAAGAGACTAAAAACGGTATTAAGCCACCTTAAAATATTAATTAATAATAAAATAAAATTATTATAAATAAATTATTAAACACAAATTAACTATTAACCCATAAATATTTAAATACGAAATAAATAAATAAATAAATAATGTAATATTTAAATTAAAAAATAAATAAATAAATCATTAGCATTTTAACTCAGAAATAAATAAATAAATTATTTAGCATTTAAATTTATAGATAAATTATAAATTATTTAAAATATAAATAATAAATAAAAAATATGAAATGAGGCAAATATAATAGAAATAAGATAAAATAGTTTTAAATAGTTTTAGTTTATTTTAAACTATTTTAAACTAAATTAATTATAAATTAATAAACAGTATATATAAACTAAATAAATAATTAATAAATTCCTACCATTAACTAAAACTATATGAAATCCAAATCTTCCTACCATTAAATAAGAGAAAGATTGAAAGAAATGAGCGGAAAATAAAACTCTACGATGAAGTTGCAGTGTTATCCAAAGGCATCATGCCTTTCGCACTATAAAAATCTACTTGGAAAGGTCTAAGATAAATTAAAATTGGGTAAATTTGAACTTTGGTAGTAATTTTCACTCTTTATCTCTCTTAATCAATTCCTCACTCTCATCTTATTGATTTAATTAATCACTCATTAATCTTTAATTCAAAATGAATAAAAGTCATCAGAGTTATTCCTCAGTAGTCATGACTATGACCATAAATACAATAATAATATGATATAACTGAGTATTTTGTAAAAACTCACGACTAAAAAAGATGGATTCAAAAAGTTTTAATAGGAAGGACAAAAACTTACTGAGATTTTGATACCTACAATAATGGCATGACATAACTGAGTATTCTGCAAAACTCAGAAGATTTAACTTGCCATAACTCAGTATTCTCTAAAATTCAAGAGATTTTAATAGCTACAATAATGATTTTGTAAGTCCCTGTATAATATTTATCTAGAATAATACCATACAAGTGTTTTTAGTTGGTACTGACACATCAAAAGTGCCTAATGGCATAATTCACATACTTGTCCATTACTAAAACATAAATACAACATATGGCACAAGTCATGGAAACTAGCCCAAAAATAAAAAGTCTAAGAATAATATACAATTTCCTCAATTGTACAAGAAAATACTACACAGCGGAAATAAGCTTAACTAAGCTTCTCTTGAAACATCCCAACATAGCTCCACTTGTAAATCAAACCTGCAAACCACGCCTGAAATAAAGCAACTATAGTGGGGTGAGATACATCAAATCTCAGTGAGTTCCCTATCTTATAGATTCTCTCGGCTTTACAAAGTTCTAGCCAAATCCTAACTCAAGTCAAAGGGGAAGGGAATTGACTTTGAGTACACAACTCACAATCTCACACTATATGGAAACATGTCATGAGTCTGTTAACTCAAAAAAATATGTCCTGAGCCTGTTAACTCAAGAATATCACTAATCGATAACTGGTACCAAGGCATCCCTCTATTCCCGTCCGCTTCTACGTCTAGAAGTCGACCCGAATCATGGATCCTTGTAGTTACTTGGCATACGAAATGGATTCGGGAACACCGGCCTGTTAACCGTGAACTGTCACTTCTTATGGCCTGTTAACCATCGCAAGTCTCTACCCATAGCATAGGCTCCATTCGTACGAAACACGGGAATCAAACCTGCCAAGTAATTGTGCCTGCACTTCAGAGGAGCTCGAGACTCATGAAGGCCTCTCAAGGGCAACTCAACAGAAATGGTTACGATTACGTGATCATATACACAATGTGATTGCATTCGACAATCACAAGGTCATATTAGCCTTTAGGCCTCTCATGCCTTTAGGCCTCTTTTGCCTTTAACAATAAAGCATAACAATTACACATGTTCCATAATAGTGCTTCACTCATTTCTATACCATTTGTTTTGGACTAAAGTTTCCTCACTCTTTCTATTTCATATTTTAAGCATGGATATCCTCTTGATAATGTTTAACAATGATATTAGGCAAAGTATATTACAATTGCACATTTGAATTACATATAATAATTTCCATCACAAGTTAAACAAAAGCATATAACAATTGTATAATATAATCACACATAATGATTTATCACATGAAACATCCCTTTCGGGTTCCCTCCGATTCATTTAATCGGGTATCGAAAACAATACTTTTCACTTTCATCCCGTAGGATATTTCCACAGCTTTACATCGGCTGTAATTATGCCTCGATCGGATTTACGATCTAAAAGATATGGATTTCCACATATCACATAACATTATTTTCATTCATTTTCCCACTAAATAATTAATCTCACGTCATACTTAATATTTTCCCTTTTTATTGGGTAGAGGGTCGTCATAGCTTTCCAACGGTATAAAGAGCGCTTAAAACGGACACCCGGGTCAAAAGATATGAATTTTTGAAAATATTTTTTTTTTCTCTTTTGTTCCAGGTCGCGCTAAGCGGGCCTCACCCGCGCTAAGCGCGCTCCTCGCTGCCTGGAAAGGGTGAAAATTCTCCAGACCGCACTAAGCGCGCTCTGCGTTATGCAGAAAAATAAACCCTTTGATTTTCAACCAAAACCAACCAAACTTCACAACAATTAACAACAGAGGATTCTACACATATTTCGATCATGCTACATAATTTATAACTCACTTCAACGTTAGATTCTTTGATTTTACGAAAAAAACCCATTTTCCCAAAATCTAACCTAACTCTAAAACCCTCAAGAAAATATACTCTAAAGTCTCTATCTAGAACCCACCTGATAGTCGAAGAGGAGGTTGAAGAAGATGATGAATCGATGAAGATGATCCATGAGCTTTTCTTCTTCTTCCATGGCTTTTTTCCTCTTTTCCTCTTTTTCTCCTCTTTCTCTTATGCTTTTCCTTTTCTTTTCTTACCAACTTCTTCTTTCTCTTTCTTTCTCTTATATATATATATATATATATATATATATATATATATATATATATATATATATATATATATATATATATAACTATTATTATATAATATAATCCAATAGAGTAAAATATCTCCAATTGATATTTTGTCATCTCAAACCAATTGATCAATTATTAGACTTATCTTAAAATACTCTCTCGTACTAATAAATACCAATCTGTCTCTTTCATAAAATAATTGATCTCTTCAGAGTTTATTAGTTGCTCTACTAATCCCAATTTATAATACTTAAAGTATTCAGAGGATTCCATTAATCCAACTTACTAAAGATAGAGCACACCAAAGCTCATCTGATATCCAATTGAGCATTTAAATAATATGGGGTATTACACTCTCCCCCCCTTAAATTGAAATTCGTCCCCGAATTTCCTTCGCTCAACAATAACCACAACTAGCATCACTGTCTTAACTCCATACTTAACCTTTACTTCCGTTCAACTTCCTGACGTATTCCAATTCCAACTTGACTTCACCGATCAAAATCTTTGTTTTCACAAATTCTCAAACATCACGTCCTTAATCATACTCTTGTTCCAATATCGAGTTAACTTCTAACTTTACTTTTTCCGTAATTCATCTGTTGTTTCTTACTAAAAGACTTGGTCATATCTTACTTTCGACAAGAAATGCACCATTCTACATTCCTCTACTGAGTCACAACCCAAACCGTAATATCTTATCTTGATTCAGGATAACAAACACTCAACAAATCCTCTTGAGGTAATTCGGTGATTCCTTTCCTTTAAGCAACTGCCGACAATTAACCTTCCATAAATCTTTAAACGTCCAAAACCACTTCACAATTAGTCAAACGACTTCTTTTACCAGTTTCATCTGGCCTGATGCTGTACACTGTACTCATTAAATCTGATATTTCACCTCTTTCGTATCACGCCAAAGGTAACATATTTAAACAAGATCTTCTTACTTCCATACTTACAATTAACGATCATTCTAATCCTTATTAGTCTGACTGAACTCTTCACCTGTCACCTTCCACTACGCAATCCAAATTCTAATAGTAGAACGCCACCGATTCTTAAGCACTACCCACTAGCTAACAGTCCACAGAGCACACACTTATCCATTGGGATCCTTACTAACCAACGGTACAAGAAACTTACTGACGTCCTATGGTAGAACAGTTTCTGCGCCAACACCCAATATTATAACATCTACCCAACACTCTCCAGGCGGTAGAGGTACATAAGTTACCGTTACAACCATAACATATATAACTCCAAATTCATTCCAAACTCGAAATAATACATCCAAAATAGTTAACAACCTCCGATTCTGGTTACCACATTCCAAATCGATTCTTCTTACGGAATTTTCGACTCACTCAGGGTTATTTACTGATTCGAGATCTCAACCAATAACAGCGTAACACCAACATAGAACTTCAATCACACGCGAGACACCACTTATCAAAACTTGAACCATCCAATTCGAAATTGTGAGTTTCCATACCACTCACCAATTCTCATACAACACTCCATACGCACATACTTCGTCGAAGTCCATACCACGCTTCTCGGTTGAATCCACTTCTCTTAATCGTTACGTTCCATATACGATTCCAAGTCACATACTAAACTTCGAATAGCCCAATTCTTACTCGTACTTGGGAAGATAACTTTCAAATTTCCTTCTCTGGGTAAAACACAACTGCATACAACTGGTACCACTCTCACGGTCTAAATCTGATGTCGTGAACTCACGGAAGATAACAATTACTAACTCGGACCAACCGTTCATACCTTACTAATTCCATAATTACACACCGAAATATATTCCTTGCAAGATCAATACTTTGTGAGTATTTTCCAACTTCGTTCTTAAGATTCTCAACGGTAATGATAACAATACTCTTAAGACTTTCTCACAAGGTTACTTCCTTAAAGTTAACTCTCTTGCTGCCTGAACAAATGGCCAACTATGCCACACTTTCCCAGAAGTCACGATTTCAAAACGCAAATCCTTCTTTCATTTACTTGCAATCTCGTCCTCCATTCACACAATACTCTCCACTCAGAGCAACACAAGGTAACAAAACGCAGATGATGGTCCCTAAGGGATTTCACAATTTACTCACACATTAATCGGTTAACCACTGCTGCAGAGTTTAAAACAAGTTTCCTCTTAATTCAAAGTCATCCCTTACTCAAACCATCAATCCGATTTGTTCTATCTTGGAATATCATTCTCAACTCGCGGCTTCTTAACTTATATTGCATTCACTAACCATGATCCACTCAAGGTAAAACTGACAAAGTCAAGACATGCAGTCGACACACTCCAACCAGTGACAAGGCAAAATTTCCAAACTCTGATGCGGTCACATGACAAAACTCCAGCGGAAAAGTTCATTTTCTGTTCAAACAACTCCATTAGTGGGAAGTCAATAATGACGACATTCTAATGCTTAAGGCACAACTCATACCTGATTTGTCCACAAGCAAAACCAACCACGCAACCATTAACGGTATCACAAAGTGGCGGATACAACAGGTCAGCATACAACCTTATTCTCTCTCTTGAGTCTCTTTGGAGAGAAATAATACAACAACATTCTTAGTCCAACAAAAGGTAGATTCTGAATATTCCGATTATTCACAAGTACAAAAGTTCTCTATACTTAAAAATAGATCGGGCAATGCATCCTCTTGAAGAACCTTCCCATCACTTCGTACACATTAACCGGGATTACTTAATAGAAAATTCGCAACCGACAATTCTCAACAACTATCTACAAAACCTTTCTGGTATAACTCATTCCTTGATTTACACTTAGTCCGTAATAAGTCATGATTTGCTTCTCGTTGTTTACTGCAATCTTATTTCTTAAGATACGATACCCACTGTTCTACAAAGTACGTTCCTTCACACTTGTCTCAAGAATAAGAATCCAACACGTACACTTGTGACCACGGTGCTACTACTACGCTTGTTCTTAATACCAAGGTGCAACTTTCTCATTTCGCATCCCACTACTAGGGTTCCCACGGGCGAACCATCCTTGATTACACTTCCTTAACTTAAGCCTCCACAACTACTCAATAGCTCTATTGCACACTCGTCCAAAAATACATCCCGTTATCACTTCCCCATAACATACTATTTCCACACCGCGTTTACTTCGCTCTCCATTGTAATCCTCTTATATCCAAATATAAAATCACCATACTAAGATTCCCTTAAATCCAAGGTACTTACTCTGTTTCTTAATACGAAATCCTCCCGGTCCGTGTCACTACACTTTCCGTTACTAAGTGAAGTTCATTCTTTCTCCAACACAATACCTTATACTGTTCCTTGGGTAGGTTAACAATTCCAATTTGGTCTCTTATTGAAAACAGAAATCCTGATGTATCATCTCGAACTTAATCTTTTTACATAACTGAGTATACGCAATTCATCACACACTCCTCATTCGGTACACACTTGTTTCACTTGAAGCATGTAAACACATTCTTGTGTTTCTTCGCACACTTCTCTACTTCTTTAGGTCCTCATAAAAGCTGAACGTCCTTAACTCTCAAATTTTAACCAGTTGGAAGATATTGTTCCGAACACATTCCTTTAGGTAGTCTCGTCCATTCAAGACACCTTAGCGACCTTAGAAACTGAAGCACCCATAACTATCTCACTTCCGGACATTACGTCACACATTCCACGAAACATCCTTTCTTTTCCATGGAACAAGATTTCTTGAAATCCTCGTTCATATCAGTGGTCAAACCAGCTCCAACCAGCGACTTCACATATTCCTCAATACCTTGACTAATCGTCCGATAGAGATTCTTAACTTTCGGACTCCCTCAATTCCAAAGGATTACTTGAACAACACATTACTCTTAAATTCCATTCTACCCAAGCACAACTTCTACTAAAACCTCACTGAGCTTACCAAAACTCCTTACTACTAACTCTTGGCTTGAGCCTACCCTCACAGCACAAGTTTCGACAACACTTCGGAGTCCTAGTGGTCGCTCAACCATAATTCTACCTATCACATACATAGCATTAGGTTGATCAGGCCCAACACTACATAGTATGATATTAAGTTTCATGCTGGCAATACACACTTAAGAGGCAGGAATAGATTTACTTATGATGTTTCAAGGCTAGGTCGAGGACACGACCTGCTCTGATACCAACTGTAAGGCCCTGTATAATATTTATCAAGAATAATACCATACAAGTGTTCTTAGTTGGTACTGACACATCAAAAGTGCCTAATGGAATAATTCACATACTTGTCCATTACTAAAACATAAATACAACATATGGCACAAGTCATGGAAACTAGCCCAAAAATAAAAAGTCTAAGAATAATATACAATTTCCTCAATTGTACAAGAAAATACTACACAGCGGAAATAAGCTTAACTAAGCTTCTCTTGAAACATCCCAGCATAGCTCCACTTGTAAATCAAACCTGCAAACCACGCCTGAAATAAAGCAACTATAGTGGGGTGAGATACATCAAATCTTAGTGAGTTCCCTATCTTATAGATTCTCTCGGCTTTACAAGGTTCTAGCCAAATCCTAACTCAAGTCAAAGGGGAAGGGAATTGACTTTGAGTACACAACTCACAATCTCACACTATATGGAAACATGTCATGAGTCTGTTAACTCAAAAAAATATGTCCTGAGCCTGTTAACTCAAGAATATCACTAATTGATAACTGGTACCAAGGCATCCCTCTATTCCCGTCCGCTTCTACGTCTAGAAGTCGACCCGAATCATGGATCCTTGTAGTTACTTGGCATACGAAATGGATTCGGGAACATCGGCCTGTTAACCGTGAACCGTCACTTCTTATGGCCTGTTAACCATCGCAAGTCTCTACCCATAGCATAGGCTCCATTCGTACGAAACACGGGAATCAAACCTGCCAAGTAATTGTGCCTGCACTTCAGAGGAACTCGAGACTCATGAAGGCCTCTCAAGGGCAACTCAACAGAAATGGTTACGATTACGTGATCATATACACAACGTGATTGCATTCGACAATCACAAGGCCATATTAGCCTTTAGGCCTCTCATGCCTTTAGGCCTCTTTTGCCTTTAACAATAAAGCATAACAATTACACATGTTCCATAATAGTGCTTCACTCATTTCTATACCATTTGTTTTGGAGTAAAGTTTCCTCACTCTTTCTATTTCATATTTTAAGCATGGATATCCTCTTGATAATGTTTAACAACGATATTAGGTAAAGTATATTACAATTTCACATTTGAATTACATATAATAATTTCCATCACAAGTTAAACAAAAGCATATAACAATTGTATAATATAATCACACATAATGATTTATCACATAAAAAATCCCTTTCGGGTTCCCTCCGATTCATTTAATCGGGTATCGAAAACAATACTTTTCACTTTCATCCCGTAGGATATTTCCACAGCTTTACATCGGCTGTAATTATGCCTCGATCGGATTTACGATCTAAAAGATATGGATTTCCACATATCACATAACATTATTTTCACTCATTTTCCCACTAAATAATTAATCCCACGTCATACTTAATATTTTCCCTTTTTATTGGGTAGAGGGTCGTCATAGCTTTCCAACGGTATAAAGAACGCTTAAAACGGACACTCGGGTCAAAAGATATGAATTTTTGAAAATATTATTTCTTTTCTCTTTTGTTCCAGGTCTCGCTAAGCGGGCCCCACCCGCGCGAAGCGCGCTCCTCGCTGCCTGGAAAGAGTGAAAATTCTCCAGACCGCGCTAAGCGCGCTCTGCGTTATGCAGAAAAATAAACTCAATTACTTATAATAGTTTTTTAATGAACAATTATGTAGAAATAGCATACAAATAATTGCTGCAATAATAGAGTGTGCTTAGAGTGAGATAGCATGAAACTTATGGTATTTTTTTAATAATGAAGAAATACCATGTTTTTTTTACATGAAAAGACAAATGTTTAGTAAAGTAATATAAATTGATTAGTTAATTAAAATTAAATAAATTAAGTATTAAATTAGTATTTTAAACAAGGCCGGCCAAGCGCAGGTGTAGCCTGTGCTGCAGCACTGGCCCCAAATTTTAAAGGGTCTATTTTTTTTTTTAATTTCCAACAAATATATATTTACACCCATTTTTTTAAAAAAGGTGTAAAATTATTGTTTTCAAAATTTATTTTACACCTATTTCTTAAAAAGAAGTCTGAAATCATATTATTTTTAAACAAAATCTATTTTACACCTGTTTCTTAAAAAGAAGTCTGAAATCATATTTTTTTTTAAAACAAAATCTATGCATTTTTATGATTTTTTTTAAAATTCGATATAAATTTATATTTAAAGACATATTTTTTAAAACTATAACAGGGCCTCTGGATTGGTTGGGCCGACCCTGATTTTAAATTATTTGAATTAGTAAGCAGTGAGATTTTTTGGGTGGATTAGTGAGATTAGTTTAATTAATTAAATTAAATAATAAGTAATTTAATAAATTATGTTATTAAAGTTAAAAAGTAAAGACATTCTTGTAATTTAAAAATATCAACACTTCTCTCTCTCTTCTATTTCTCCTCTCTTTTTTTAAAATCAAACATTGCAGTATGAATTAACTATAGTTTAATCTTTAACATAAAAACGGTAAATAACGCTATTGATTTGTTGATACGTTTTACCGCGATTACAATTGCTTACTTTTAAAAAAAAAATTAATCACGCTATTTTCATTAGTGATGTGACATTTCAGTTAAATATTATAAATTTGAATTTAGAAGTTAATTTTTAAAATGTCAGAAACAATGTTGGGATCATGTTTTTTTTTTTAATGAGATTATCATAAATAAAGAAAAGATGGAGTGCAAAAAAGAGGGGGGACTATACCAAAACCCTCAAAGGTTAAGTAAATCTAAAGAAAGGTAAACCAAGCTTATTCTTTACAAAATCAGCCCGAATACACAGAGGAATAGACGAAAAGAAAGTAGTATCCGTCAATGTGAGACCTAAGTTAGCAAGGGCATCTGCACAACTATTCCCTTCTCTAAATATATGCGAAACAACAAAATTCCAATTAGAAACTAAATTTATACAATTTAGCCACCTATTCCTAATCACCCAAGGCACACAAAAAGGAGGACTGAAAGCTCTAACAACCGCTATCGAGTCCGATTCCAACCAAATAATACTCCAATTTCTCTCATTAGCGAACTCAATTGCTAACATAGCACCCGAGAGTTCGGCAATGAGAGAATTCACAACACCTAGATGGGGCGTAAAAACACCCCAAAAAGAGCCATCGTTATCTCTAGCAATGCCACCACAAGCAGAAATACCCGACGAAGATAAGGACGCACCGTCATAATTCAACTTAACAAAATTTTATAAGGGTGGTTTCCACAAAACCTCCAAAATGTTCGGAGCATGCGGCGGCCGAATTGTAACTTTAAATCTTTTAAGAATCTCAAAATCATTCATAGAAAGATGAGGACCAACAGCAGAGGCATTGGCCGCAATAGAAACGGCAACCATAATAACAGAGAAAACATATGAGAGAGAAGTAGAGGTATCATTAAATCTCACCAAGTTATGGGCCCTCTAAATCGAGTTAAAGGTGAAGATGATGGCAACCGAGCACACCATCCTACTGTGTTCATTGCTCGCAGATCCGATTATACGCCAAACATCCGACCAACCAACAACTCCGAAAGAGATGTTAAGCATCCGAGAAAGCCAAACCCAAATCTTGGAGGCTAAAGAACAATAAAAAAAGATGAGGTTCAAATTCCTCATCCGAGCATCATAAATCACATTTGGACGGAAACGAGAAAGAGCGCTTTTTCAATTGTGCGTCCGTAGGTAAACGGTTATGAATAAGCCGCCACACCATGAATGACTTAGACAGAGGAATAGATTTGCTCCAAATTCACTTCCAATAATCTTTAGAAATCCCTCTACTTCTCTTGAACTCGTAAGCTAGCTTGAGGGAGAAATCTCCATTAGAAGAATAAATCCAATATCTCGTATCTAGAAGACTTTCGAAAGGGAGATGGTAATTAGAAATGCGTCTCTGGATAGACTCCGGAATGTTGACGGAAGCCAGAGAACAGTCCCATAAGCCATTGACAATGATTTCATCAACCTTTTGATTATCCACCAAAAGCGGAGCATCATCATCCAAGCACAGCGGAGTACCGCACCAAGAATCATACCATAAGCTAATAGATTTGCCATTGCCGATACACCAAGAAGAATTCTCCAAAACAGTAACCAATTCATGTTTTGCACTGGACCAAATAGAAGAAAAAACATGATGTTTAATGAAATTGTTCTTACGCATGACACGAATGCGAAGAAGACTAGCCCAGCTGTTCTTTGAATGAAGCAAGTCCCAAGCAAGATTCAAATTAAAAGCTTCGTTCAGCCTGCAAAGAGAGCGAATTCCAAGCCCACCTTCCGAACATGGTTGGCAGACTGAAGACCAAGCCACTGCAACGAGCTTGTTATTCACAATGTCGCCACACCAAATAAATCTACGAATTGCCTTTTCCAGATCCCGAAGCAGCGACAATGGCCAATTATAAACAAACATACTATGATGAATCATCCCAAGAATGGTGGATTTGACCAGCTCCACCCTACCGGTATAAGAAAGAAGCGAACCTTTCCACGTCGTCAATTTGTTAACGATTCTGTCCGCAATAGGCTGTAAGTGAACTCTTTTTGGTCTTCCAATGAAGAGTGGAACACCAAGATACACAAAAGGCAATGAGCCTTTTTGTCTCTTTAAGTAATCAGAAGAAACGATTATTAATCATTCCTAAAATTTTTATTTGTAACCTATTCATTATTACTACCCTGTCTAATTTTTTTCACTCCTTAAGTCATTTTCGGTTGACAAATCTTCTTCTTAACAAAATGAAACAAGGGATTGGATTTGATAAGATCAATATATACTTTTATTTTGACTTTAATTGAGCAAAGTCAATTTCTTACTTCATGGTATATGGTAGCAATTTATTTATTTTTTATGTTGTTATAACTTTTAATTTCAGTTATTCTAATAAAAATGCCTATGGACAATCCAAGTTAACCAACATATTACATACAAATGAACTATCTCTTTGTCTTCAAATGAATTTTATATGTAAACATAAATTAATTAAATTAATTGCAATCTAGATTATATAAATGAGAGATAGAGATATGACTAATTTGTTTAATTTTTAATTTTCTTTCCTATTATCATTAGTATTAATTTTAGGAATAGAACCAAATTTTATTGATAATAATGCCAACATGTTTATTTTATTAACAATTGTTTTTGGTAGATCAAAGTTTTAGAGCTACACTTTCTAATATGATTGTCATATCCCACTTTGTTTTTTTCAGACGCAAATATTGATAAAAATTTTTTGTAATTTTTTATCCTTTAGTGGTGTAAGGGCAATATGTCTGCCACACTCTTATTTTTTGTTGACATATTAGATTTTTAAATCCACAACCCTTAAGCATGTCCATCCCACTTCGTATTTTTCGAAATGTTGCAGAACTGACATGATCATTTATCACCCGAATCAAACATATCAATATTAATGGATTAGTCAAGAAGCATATATGACATGTTTGTTTTAACATTAAAAAATAGATTTTTTTATATTTTTATATATATATATATATATATATATATATATATATATATGTTCTTTTAAAATATTATAAGTTTTTTAAAATTCGTTTTTTCTAAATTTAATAATTAATGTTGATATCTTGTAACATAAATTTATATTATTGAAGTTTTTTTTTCAATATATAGACAAAATCGCAATTTTTTTTCAAAAAATTGTATTTCAAAAATGATTTTTATAAAAAAACTATTTGAAATAGCTTCAAAATTAAGAGATTTTTTGAAAATTTTATTCCAAAAGTATTTTAATAAAATGATATAAGAATTTAATTGATATACACTGACAGTGTAAAACTTTTTTACACTGTCAGTTAATCACAACCGTTAATTTATTTAAAATATTTGACTTTTATTTGAACCACTTAAAAAGTATTACCAACGGATGGTTGTGATGCATTGTCAGTGTAAAACTTTTTACACTGACAGTGCATAACAATTAATCTCATCATATAATACCTAAAATTACATTTTAAGAATAACTATTCAAATCAAATTTTTATTTTAACCTGATTTCTTTGTAAATTTTATACTATATTTTTTGTTGTTGGAAAATGAGCATGTTATTTTTTCTTCCTAAACACATAAATAATTAATAAATGTACATAATGTCAAACAACAAATAACACAAAAGAACAAGTTTGTAAGAGTGGATATAATCAAACTTGACTTGTGTTCAACAAAATCTGTCAAATTGTTTGTGGAGAATTTAATTGCTCTTGATCTTCCTCTCAACATCTTGATGTAATGCTTATATGCTATAATAATTCTTTTTAAGGATTTTAAACTATGCATTTAACTCTCTAATATGAGTAAAATATTAAAAAAAAAATATTATTCATCTATATTTAAAAAAAAATAAACTTTTTCATATAATAAAGAACAAGAATATATAACAAGAAAAATTCAAAATAGTTGTTATGTGTTTGGGTTGCAGTCGCTAAAACTTTTGTAATTTTGGTTAATTCAAGTGTTGTGATAGTGATTGTAATGGTTGCAGTATTAATTAATTATAATTTATTCTTTATCATAAAAACGGTAAATAACTGTTCTGGGTTGCCCCAATGACTAGGGATGACTCAATCCACTTCTGCTCCCATAACGACCCAATTGCCTAAGTCCTGTCAGTTAAGGGCAAAAGGAAGCATTTTACCTTGCTGCCCCTCTGTTGGAGAATGTAACACCCCAAAATAATTATAATATTTATTTAATTGATTTATTATGATTATTAGGTGTTTTTGTGAATTTGGTGAATATTATGATACATGGTGACTTTGTGTGGTGTTGTAGGGTAGTTTGAGTAAAGGGAATATTGAGGCATTTTGAATTAGTAATTAATTAAGATTATTTTATTAGTAATAATAATAGAATAATTTGAATAATTAGATTATTATCATCTTTATTATTTAAAATAATTAAGATAACCATTAAGGGTAAGAGGGTAATATTGAGAAGGTTAAGTGAGGATAATATGGGTAAATCATAATTAGGGTCCAAGGGGTAGGTTTGACAAAAAGGAAAAGTGGGAATTAGGGAAGTTATTCTGTGCAACCGTAAAAAGTAAAGAGAACGGAGAAAAGGAGGCTAGGGCACAGAGAGCGAGATAAGCAACTGTAGAACCCCAAAAAGGAGAATCTTTTGCTGGAAAATTCGAGGTATGAGGGGTTAATCCGGGTTAATATATCTAATATGGGTTTAAGGTAGAGTTAGGTTGTGTGTTATGTGTTTATGATGTTTTTTTTATGATGAATCTGTGATGAATTTTGTGGGTCTGTTTGATCGATTTCTGTTATGAATCTGGTATGTGTTGTTGTAATTGATGTGGAAAATTGTTGTTACTGTGATGAATATGTGAACAAAAACCAGATCTGTAAACTGAGAAAAAAATTAGGACTTGGTAATTAGAAGAAAACCGATGAAAATAATGAAGTAGGACTAGGACTTAGATCTGTGATGAATCGAAACAGTTTTGGGTCTGATTTTGGAAGATCGAAGGTGCTGGAATGGGAAGTTTTTCGTTCAGATGCGAAATTTGAGTTTTGGAGTGGTTTCTGGAAATATGCGTAACCGGGGGGGAGTATTACACGTATGAAGGGGATATCCCCAGGGTGCTACGCGTAGCATACGCACCCGTCCCTAGGGCCATCACGACCCTCTTCCAATTCGCGTAGTGTACACGTAAGGAGAGTAGGGTAATACGCGTATGGGATGCCATTACGCATATGGGAAGCTAGAAATGAAGGGGCATACACGTATGGGAAGCCATTACGCGTAGGGAATTCTTGGGAAAGGTGCATTATGTGTATGGACTAGCCATTACGCGTAATGGGACATTGGAAGGGATTTTTAAGAGGGAAACCTCTCTGGTGATACGCGTAACAAGGAAGGTGATACGCGTAAGGGAGGCCTGGGCAGGTGGCCCTACGCGTATGATACGTAGGCCAGTTGGCGAGGAAGTAGGCGATACGCGTATAGGGCATGGCCATACGCGTACGGGTAGGGCTGCTGACAGATTTGTTCATTTTTGCGATTTCTGTCACATTTTCGCCCGTGATACAGTTTCCTTGAAACTTAAGACTATGATGAGGTAATAAAACATGATTAAACTAGTAATGAGGGTGAATGGGATATAACCGGGAAGATTTTGACGTGACGATGATGACATGACGAATTGTGAGGTATAGTGACGAATCGTGATGAGTGCGAATTGGTGTTGCATTTATGATGGTGTTAATGATTCATGAATGATGATGTAACCTTGACGATTTTATGACAATGATTATTATGATGCTTTGCATCATGCAATCATGGCATAGTTAGGACTCCGGTCCATTTGGTGGCTTCAATCCCATAGTGTGGATTGAAGTGTTTTGTGACGTGCTCCGATTCTTGTGTAGAATGGATCCTATTGGTGGAGATCTTTGGAGGGTGATGGCCCAATGTCCATCAATTATGATGAATTGGTACCAAATGCATGAGTCTATGATGTTGCATTTGCATACTGTGTGACATTGCATTCTATTGATGTAATTGATGCATTAATGATGTTTGTGAATGATTTGGTGACGTTTGTGTGGATACTTATCCTTTGCTTATATCTTATATATTGATTCGTGATTACTCACCCTGCCTGTTTAAATGTTGCCTCCATGTGGGTAACGTGCAGGTGATCAGGCTTAGCTCTCTTGGCGCATGAAGAATTTAGCATTTTGAAGTATTTTGATTTCTTCGTCGATTAGTGGGTCTTGCTCTGATATGTAACATCGGGTCGGGGCGTTTGAGTCGAACGATTTACGTTCTTTTATTTGTTGGCATAATGATGTTTATGAGTTTTGTTTTAATAATTTTTTGGATTATAAACTGTTTTATATTTTGATTTTCGCTGCGTGATGTTTAAATAAATTCATGATGGTAAAATCTGTGTTATAGAGCAGGTGGTTATTTGATGTATTATGACGAAATGTGACGCCCATTTGGGGACTTTACTCTGATACAATTGTTGTATTTATTCGTGATGTTTGTTGGGTAGAAAAGGGTGTTATATTAGTGGTATCAGAGTAGGTCGGTCTGTCCGGCCAGGTTTTACATGATGTCAGGTCCCTGTCAGTCAACGAGTGTGTGTACACTGTCGATGTTTTGTTTCTTCTAACTTTGTTGGTGGTGTGCAGAATGGCTGGAAGAAATGATCGTGTTATCACTGATGCTTTGGAGTCACTTTGTCAAGCAATAGTTCAAAACAATCAGAATGGTTGAGCTCCAGACGAGTTTCCTGCTTTGGGGAAGTTCCAGAGGAACAATCCACTGACTTTTGTGGGTACTCATGATCCAGAGAGTGCACAGAAGTGGCTGAAGGTGATGGGGTGTACTGACGCACAACAAGTTCAGTTTGGAACTTATATGCTATCAGAGGAGGCTGAGGATTGGTGGGATAACACCCGCTAGAGACTGGAAGACGTTGGTACTGTGATAACCTGGGCTGTGTTCAAGCAGAAATTTTTGGGAAAGTATTTGAAGGTGTGAAAAACACAAGAAAAGGGGGTTCGAATTGGGTTTTTAAAATAAAAACTATTCTTTAAAAATAATCCTCTTTACAAATAATCTCCACTTCTTGATAATAAAGCAAGAGAAACTGAAAAGAAAGAACACAGTATGTTTATACTAGTTCACTTGAGAAATCCTCAAGTTAGTCTAGTCCACCCGCCAAGGAGATTTTTCCTCTCTTAAGCAAGGTCTTAATCCACTAATCAAACTGATTAATACAATGCACAAGCTAAACTGCAAGTGACTAACAATAATCTCTAAGACATACTAGTCCTAGACTTCTCAAGAATTCTGACCTAACCGGTCTCTTAAGGAAATCAAACAACTGTTTGAAAGTACAATGCACAAGCCAAACTGCAAGTGACTAACAATAATCTCTAAGACACACTAGTCCTAAACTTCTCAAGAATTCTGACCTAACTGGTCTCTTAAGGAAATCAAACAACAGTTTGAAAATACAATGTGTTTACAAAAAAATTTGCTTCTACACAAGCTGATATGTAAACAGATTTAAGAACAAAATGACTTAAGAATGATATGAACAATAGAGCGAATTACCAGTGAAAATTAGTCTTGTTAGTTACTCATTCTTGACGTCTTCAAGCCTTTATATAACCATGCATGATATGATCGTTGAAGGATATTTCTGACATTTCAGAATTATGGCGGCTTGAAAGAACATGGGGGACAAATAGTACATTTGCGTCCGCCCTAGCCGGAGTGGAGCAAAGTGTCCTCGTCGTACTGTTGTACTGTTGTACGACGTTTCTTAGTCTTCTCAACTTCCTGACTTCACAGGCTTCTGAGAGCATGAGTTAGAAGAAGGGAAAATGTAACTTGGGTCTTAAGAGCTTCAAGCCTTCAGAGTCTGTAGAGCTACATCTTTAGAGTCTTCAGCACTTGGTCTTTAGAACCCGTTGTCTAAGAAGCATAAATCTTCAGCATCTGGACTTAATCATCAGAACTTCTGTCTTCAGATCTTCAGAACTTGTCTTCTTTAGACATCATATCAGAGTCATACAGCTTCAGAGTCTTCTGAAGCAAATGCTACTATTCAACAGAACAAATGTAGCGCAGAAGCGGAACACTTTCTCTTCTAATAACTTAGCCACGCTATTTATCAGAAGCAGAATCTGCTTGTTAAATTCTCAAAAATAACAAACATTAGAATACCAAAATTGTTCATACAAACATACTTGTTTGTTATCATTAAAACTCAGAGGTATTATTGCAGAACCAAACCTTGTTCTAAGAATCTCCCCCTTTTTGATGATGACAAAACTATGTATTTTGATGACACAATTTTGTACATAACATAAAAAGGTAGCCGAAATAAGAAGGTTAAGAAATACTTATCCTTCAGATGAGAATCTCCCCTTGAATCTCAGACTAGATGAAGATCAAATATCTTGACTTGTGAACCTTCTGGGTGAACTCCCCCTGGTTGCAATAGGTCAGATATTGAGATCTTTAGAGTCTTGATTCAGTTTCCAGAAGTCAATTGTACTAATTGAGGTCACCAATTGAGATCTTGAAATATCAGAGCCAAAAACATTCAGATTCCATATCTCCTGAAAAAGAAAACAAAAAGACAAATCTAACAAAAACAAAAGTTTATTGGTTAGAATGTAAGCAGCTTGTTTTTCAGAAATTGATTATGAGAATCAAAATATCACGTTCTTTATACTTCTCCCTCTTTTTGTCAAAATAAAAAAGATGAAATTTCATTAAATCAAAAAGATCAGAAGATCAAAACAAACAGAATCCTAATGTTCAGAGCCAAAAAAAAAATCTAAGTGCTTAAGTGCCTAAGTTCCTAAGTTCCAGAGGATGAAGGATTTGTAGACAGCTTGGTCAGAATCTGTTGAAGCATATCCTAAAGAGAGTTGTTGACAACCTTATGCTCGACAATGATTTCTCTAAAGATCTTCTATTCTTCTTTCATTGCCTAATGATCTTCTTTGATTTATTCAATTGCACGTTCCAAACGCACAAGAACAGGTTCAGAGGAGGAAGCAACTAGAGCGGCTTGCTTAGTTTTCTCTGCATCTTCAGCTTCTTGTGCCAACCTGACAACTTAAGCATTTCTAGCGTCTTCTTCTGCTAGAAGCCTTGCTGCTTCAACAACTTTTTCTTCAGATTCTTTTTTCTTTGCAACAAGAAGCTTGAATTGCCTTATCATTTCTTTCTCTTCTTCTTTATCCTCCACCAGTTGAACTGAAGCAACTTTGGAAGCTTCTGAGAAATTTGAGATCCTCTCGAACTCAGAGTCTAACCATTTCTGAAACTCTTCCCAAGAACACTCAAGCTCCACAGGTTTGGTGCTTGTGCTAGCTTCTGATCTTAATTTAGCTACCATTTTCAAAGCCTTATTACAAAACAAATTAATGTATTCATCAAGGGTTTTAGGAAGGGGCTTTTCATAAATAACCAAGGCAAGGTTAGGTTCAGCAGAAATTGTTTCAAAAGGTATTTGCTCAAGAAGATCTGAGATTGTATACGGCTCAGAGGTGACAATTTCAAAAGAACCATAAATTATTTCTTCAGAGAGGTTGGGGGAATGAGGATCAGCGTGTTGTGACTCAGAGTCAACAATGTTTGTTCGTGGTTGATTGAAAGCAAATTGTAGTAGTGAAATTTTGGTACCAGATATGTGATGTTACGTGTGATGTCACAACAACACACTCTGCAATGGACAATGTAAAACAACAGAAGAGTACACAAAGAATTGTTCACCCAATTCAGTTAAACAACTTACTCTGGGGGCTACCAAGCCAGGAAGGAATTTCACTATCAGTAGAATTAATTTACAGACTCAACAACCCAGTTGACATCTCCTAAACTTAATCTCTACCTAATGAACTTTCTACCTAAGAGACCACTTAGGTATGAGACCACTACTCACTTCATAAAACACCTCAAAGATCACACTTTGAGAAACACCTTGATCCTGCTTACAAGCTTTGATCAAGTAACAACACTCTCTTGCTTCACAGCTCTAAGAGAGTACACTTTACAACTCACCAATTCAACCTAGAATGGCTTACAAAAACTCGTACAAAGACAATGAATGACCCTCATTCTATGCTCTCTATCTTATGTACTTTCTTCAAAGGATTGATGCGTTTTAAATAGCTCTTTGATCTGGACTTGGACCTCCTACAATATCTGACCTGATTTGTTATTTAAAACTGAATCTTCGACAGATTTTCTCTCTCAAAATCTTCTTAAATCTTCAGCCTTTAAACTCTCCTACAAATCTGCATCAATTCTGTTTGTAACAAAAAATATCTCCTCCAAGATATTCGCATCCAATTACTCTGCCATCTCTTCCAAAATCCAGCTAAAACGCTTAACCCTAAAAACATCTCAAACCTGATGTTTTACTGATCTGCATATCTGATGTCATGACATCGCATGTGACATCAGACTTCACAACTTCAACAAGCTAAACACTTAACATTATTCAATGTTAAGACTCAATGTTAAGACATCACCCATGTGACATCAACATTGAACACTTTGTTTTACCAAAATTCTAGCCAATCCAAGAACCAACAAGTTGATTTTGAGAGAGTGGTGAGATAGGTGTATTGAGTTGGTGGCAATACGCGTAGCATACGCGTATGAGATGGTGGGCAATACGCATAAGAGAAGGTAATACACGTAATGGAAGTGGAGAAAGAAGTGCATACATGTAAGGGAAGGTGAGTACGTGTATGGGTAGTGTCTTACGCGTATAGGCTAGCCATTACGCGTAAGGGATAATCTGAAGAAGAATTGATAGGAAAGCCCTCTTTTTTTGTACGCGTAATTAAGGGTGCAGTAAGCGTATAGGATGGCATAATAGTTAAGCCATACGCGTAACAGGAGGGGCATTACGCGTATTTGCCGTGGCGTGGGTAGGTTTTCCTGTTTTTTTGCGATTTCTGTCCCGATTTCGCTTGTGATGTGGTTTCTTTGAGACGTAGGGCTATGACAAGGTAATAAGACAGTAGTAATCTAGTAATGATGATGAATGGGATAAAAATGGGAATTTTAATGTGACGATTATAATATGAGGAATTGTGAGGTCTAGTGACGAATCGTGGCGAGTGAGAATGATGCTTGGTGATGATTATAATAAGACGAATTGTGATGAATGTGAAATGATGTTGTTTTATGATGAATTGATGGTGATCCGTGAACGATGTGATAACATGGTGATTTATGATGATTTGTGATGTATGTTAATAATATGTGACCATGATGATTTATGATGAATTATGATGCATGATTTGAATTGTGATGATGATTTGATTTATGATGATGATGCAATTGACGAATTTGTGACGATGATGATTATGACGTTTGCATCATGCATTCATAGCATTGTAGGGCTTCGGTCCAGTGTGGCTTCAATCCCATTGTGCGTATTAAAGTGTTTTGTGACGTGCTCCAGTTCTTTTGTAGAATCAATCCTATTGGTAGGGATCTTTAAAGGGTGATGGCCCAGTGTCCATCAATTATGATGAATTGGTACCACATGCATGAGTTTATAAGGTTGCATTGCATTCTATGGATGAATTTGATGTGTTGATGACTTGATGATGTATTGTGTTACTGCTTTATCTTCGCTTATATCTTATATATTTATTCGCGATTACTCACCCTGCCTGTTTGAATGTTGCCTCCACGTGGGTAACGTGCAGATGTTTCAGGATTAGCTTTTGGCGCGTGAAGAGCTTACTTGAAGTGCTTTTGGTTATTTTTGGTCGAGTAGAGGGTCTTGCTCTGATATGTGGCATCGGGTCGGGGTGTTGAGTCGAACCATCGCGTTCTTGTATTTGATGATATTATGACGTGTTGAGTTGTTTAAAACTTTGATGTTATAAATGATAATGAAGTTTTTATGAAATTCTCCGCTGCGAAGTATTTGAGTTAATCATGATGTCTTTTGACGAAATGTGACGCCCATGTGGCATTTTTACTTTGATAAAATGGTGTTTTTATTCGCGATGTTTGTTGGGTAGAAAAAGGGTGTTACAGATGGGATGCCTCCCCCGAAAGCATCAATAAGTTTAGGGCGCTGGAGTTTCAAAAGAATAAACTCCTTAAATCTGAGGAGATTTTGTGGCGCCAGAGAAGCAGAGTGTTGTGGTTAAGACATGGAGATAAGAACAACAAGTTCTTCCATGGAAAAGCTAGTATGCAAAAACACACAAATACCATAAAGAAGATAATGGATGAAAGTGGGAACTGGTGGAGGGGAGAGGACCAATGTGAGCGAGTGTTGACTCAGTATTTTGCTTATCTATTTTCCTCCTCAATGCCCAATGACATTGATGATATTTGTGCTGTAGTGAGGGGTAGATTAAAGCCTGAACATTTCAGTTGGTGTGAGAGCAAGTTTTCTGAGGTGGAAGTCAAAGCTGCACTGTTTCAAATACACCCTTTAAAGGCCCTTGGGCCTGATGGCTTACCTGCTCTTTTCTTCCAAAAATATTGGAGCACGGTGGGTAAAGATGTCAGCTTTCTGGCCCTTAAGGTCCTTAACGAAGGTGCTGATCCTCGAGAGATAAACAATACTCTCATCTGTTTGATCCCTAAGTGCAAACATCAAGCAAAGGCAAGGGACTTTCGTCCCATCAGCCTCTGTAACGTGATTATGAAGACCAACACCAAAACCATCGCCAACAGAATCAAAACTATTCTCCCGGAAATCATCGACGAAGAGCGGACCGCTTTTGTCAAGGGTCGTCTTATTACGGAAAATTCCTTGGTGGCCCTGGAGTGTTTCCATTGGCTGAAGAAGAAGACGAAGGGGGAAAAAGGGGATTATGGCTTTGAAGCTGGACATGTCACAAGCATATGATAGACTTGAATGGTCCTTCATAGTTAATGTTTTATTAGCTATGGGGTTCCCGCAGGGCTTAGTAAAAGTGATCAACAATTGCATCTCAACAGTTTCCTACAGAGTCCATATCAATGGTCAGCCTGGGATCAGTTTTACTCCAGAAAGGGGTCTCCGACAAGGAGATCCGCTTTCTCCTTATTTGTTCATTTTGTGTGCTAACATTTTTTCAGGTTTAATCAAGAAAGAGATGGCGAAAAATCAGCTCCACGGGATTCAAGTTGCTCGCAAAGCTCCAACCATCACACATCTATTTTTTGTAGACGATAATTTGCTATGTGCCAAGGCAAATCTTCAAGAAGCATCCATAATTCTGTCTGTGCTAGAGCAATATCAACTTTCCTCGGGCCAGGTGGTGAACCACGAAAAATCCGAGGTCTCTTTTAGCAGAAATGTCAGCAATGAGAACCAAGAAGAGTTAAGGGGGAAGCTTGGGGTCACAACGGTTCCTCGCCATTTGAAATACTTGGGTCTTCCTGTTGTGTTCGGCAGATCTAAGCGGCTGATCTTCAAAATGGTGGTGTCATACCTAATTTTTGACCATAATATTCCACCACCTCGGTGCATCGTCCTGCATAACATCTTTAGGTCATAAGGTCTTGTGTGCATGTTTATCACGGCTAACCAGCTTGTGCAGGTACAATAATTTCAAGTGTGGATGGTATTAGTTCTCACAGTCAAGTACTTCAAGATGTGATCTTGGGTTCTAGTTCAAAAGTTCCTATGGTTTTCTAGTGGGTCATTTTCCTTGATATTTCTCAAAGGTCTCAGTGCATACTCCCAAAGAGAATCAAGGCGTTGAATGTGGCCATGTGGAAACTGGCTAGGGTTTTATAGCATTTAAATTTCAAGTTGTATCTTTATTGGCAAGAATTTCTTAAGGCTTGGTCCCTCATCACTGTTTCAACTGAATACTTGGAATTAGATTTTTTCTAAAGTCGTTTCTTCGACAGTGCGAGAAAGACTTTGTCTTTATTCATGAAGTTGGATCAATCATTTCAGGAAATGAGTTTGGATTTTTTTTTTATTGGTGGTAAAGTTTGGATAAAGATTTGGTTTGAGTTTAGGCAAGAAGTTTCTATGTAAAGTTCATGCTTTGTTCATAAGATTTAAATTGAGAATGACAAACTCAAACAAATTCCAAGGTACAAATTTAAGTCATCGAGAAAGTTCAAATTTTGAAAAGAGTTACAAGATTAAATTTCAAATTCAAGATTCAATTCAAGATTCAAAAGTGTTCAAGAATTCCTTGCAAATCAAATTCATTTTAACTTTCAAAAGATGAAGGATTACAAGATTCAAAGAATTCAAAGTTCAATGTTCTTTTACAAATTAATTCAGAGAGCTCCCTCCAATTCATGGTGTCTTCCTACTGTGATTCATGTTGTAGAACGAGGTTCACTTTTCTAATTTTTACACTGACCATCACGTGCCACCACAACCACGTGTAAAATGCAATGCATGGGAGACTCAAACTTATTTCTACAATTATGTTCACCTGCCTTTCATTTGTTTCCTGTCCCTATCTCGGATTGGCTCCCTAGTTTGTCTTTTTTAGGAAACTGCTTTCGTGTTTTGGCTACTAGCCTTTGGGGGATATTACGATGCGATTTATTCAGTTTTTTTGACATCTATGTCCGTGGTCTTTTTTTTTCCCCGTTTTTTTCCTGGTTGTGCGTCGCACCCTTGAGGTTTCTTGGCTGCTAACTTGTGGTTAAATGATTTCTGTTCTTGCACTCCGAGTTGCGTATCACACCATGAAGCAAGTCACGCCCTCACCGCTTCATTAGACTAAACCGTCAGCTGTGAAGGTTCACGTGATCAAGACCAGTATTTCCAAAATAAGCTGCAAGACGAAATCAAACATCATCAAAATTCAAATCTCAAACATTTCCAAATACAATTAGACAGGTCTCAAAACTGCAATCAATGTTCTTTCAACAAGGAAATGAATACCATATGGAAGCTTCAAGGTTAGAAAATCAGGTTCCAATAAATGTTCTCAAACAAAATCGCACATTTGCGGTAAGTTTCGACACAACCATACATGATCAGATGAGAATGGAAACATATTCAGGGCAAAAGATCACGACTTATAATAGCTTGTTCCTTTTCAAAACACTCCACCAACATAATCAGACGAAATGGAAATTGGAGTTATCAACAGCATTTAATTGGGGTTTTAACTCTCAAGTCTATAAATTGAGGCGATAGCAGTGTAAAAAAGGGGGGAGTAAGAACAAACACACGAATTGAAGAAAAGTCACAATACACACAGTTCTGAATACACAGCACCACAAATTAGAAAAAGCCTCATTGCACATCAGCATACGCAAACTACAAGTGCAGTAGTACGATATACACAGCCAGAACCCTCTCACGACGAAAAATCATCAGCTACATCACACGAACCAACAGTAAAAACGCAAGGAGATCTTCGTACCTGTAAACGCGAGGACCTCTGGTTTTCTTATTCGCGTCGCCGCCGAAGACGCATCGGACGAACTCCGATAGGTATTTTCGCTTAACTCTGCCCTTTGTATCGGATATGTGGTGATTAATTTTTGTTTGCTGCTGCTAAATCTGTGTGAATCCCCCTTGAGCGCGATGTTTGTTTTACGCCGGTGTTTGGTTCCGTGAGATGAGACCGCGGATGAGAGTGAGTCTCGAGCGAGAATGAGTAGCGGTGTGGTGGATCCCTTCATTTTCTATGACGGCCACGCAAAGAAGAAGAGGAAACATCGCGACGGAGAGAACGAATCGAGAGAGTGATGGTGCGTTTGTTTCTCTTTTCTGGTGAGGAACATGTATGTGAGTGAGAGAGAGAACATTGGACAAATAGAAAGGGGGTAGCGGAATGAGGATGAACTCTGTGAGAATGAATAGAGATACTGAGAATTTAATTTGAGTTTAGTTTGTGACTCTCCCATGTACCATGTTTGTTGTTTCTCATGGGCCGAGCCCATTTCCTTTTTCGTTGTTTTTTTCTTCTTTCTTTGTTAGTCATATATTTTGTTCTCTTATTTAGTTTTTTTTTGTTAATTTGTTAGTATATTTATGTCATAATTAGTTAATTTTAAGACTTATTTTCTTTTTTAACTTATTTGTTACAATTAAAGAAAACTCAAAGTTTTTCAGTAGTTTATTTATTTTAAGTATTTTTTGTTAGAATTCATAGATTTAGTTTCAATTTAATTTAACTATTTTTTTTGGTGTGTTTGTAATTCAAAATTCCTTGTTGGGTGGACTTGACTTCGATTTTGTAGTTTTGGCCATTCTTATCTTCATATCTTGCGCACTTCATGATTTTACTCCCTTGCCTGAGGTTTATCCTTTGCTCCGCATTGTTGGTTGTAGACCTTGAATTCCAAAGGAAAGGATCCTACCCTTGTTAACTTCCATGTCACAACTTAGCCTAAACTTTAGGTCCTTCCCATTTATCCTAACCTTAGGATCGGAGTCACCGTACTCTATACATGTGTTCTACCATGGACACTTACTCATCTACTCTTTTAACTTAATTTTAACTTTAGAGTCACTGTACTCTATGTAGTGTCTTGCCATAGACGTTACCTCCCCCTAGAACCTTGACCACCGTCAAGAGTTCCTCACCCTCTTTGAGGGGAACTACGAATACTCTGATTCCACTCCCGTCGGGATACGTAGGCACAAGATGCGATGTCTTGGCAAGTATACTTAGATACTAACCCCTAGGTCTTTACCTTAGCAGATACCCTTAGCAAGCAAGTAATATATAACATAAATACTAACAAGAGGTTCCTGTAGAGTACTACAGACGTTTAGGATGCTAATACCTTCCCTAGGCGTAACCAACCCCCGAACTTAGATTCTCTTAACTTAGGTTTTTTCGATCTTTAACCTTTCCTTTGGATAAATCAAAGACGGTGGTGAACTTTAAAAATTGTGATTCAAGTTAATCCAATAGCTTGGTATCCGATTCTTACCGTGACAGGTGGTAGATAGGGTTCGGAAGAAAGTAAAAGGGTGGAAAAAGAAGCACCTCTCTAGAGTTGGCAAAGAAGTCTTGATAAAAGCGATAGCACAAGCTATTTCAACCTACGTAATGAGTTGTTATAAGCTACCGGAGGCAACTTGCAATGAAATTGAGGCAAGAATGGCTAAATTCTGGTGGGGTGCCCAAAGTGATGCTAAGAAAATTCATTAGCTAAGTTGGAAAAAGCTAGCAAAAAGCAAGGGGGAATGGGGATATCAATTGAAGAGAGTACCATTGGCTACAACCCAAGTTTCGCGTGGAGAAGTATATTGAGTACGAGAAATTTAGTGAACAAAGGTTCGAGATGGAGAATAGGGAGTGGGAGCAAGGTGAAGGCTTGTACTGATAGATGGATTCCAACATACCCTGGTTTCAAAATTTTTAGACTTGTGAGAGGCTTGTAGCAGAATATCAGAGTTGAGAATTTCATTGACTACGACCTCAAAGTTTGGAATAAGGAGTTGATTGAGAACAATTTCGACCTTGAAGATGCAAAAAACATTTGCAGTATTCCTCTTTCGTCCAGAAATTGTGAGGACAAAATTATTTGGCACTGGGAGAAGGACGGAGAATACTTAGTCAAGACTGCTTATCATCTTTGTAAATCTATGAATGATGTTTCGAAGCCGGGACCTTCCAGTAATGCTTATCATGAGCTATGGCGTGAGATTTGGAGGGAAAATTTCCATGTCAGAACGCGTAACTTCATTTGGAGATTGGCCAAGAACATTCTCCCTTCTAAGGAAAATCTGTGTCGTAAAGGTATTCTTTTATACCTTTCTTGTCCCTTCTGCAATTCTGAGGTGGAACCTTGTAAACATTTGTTCATGGATTGTTATTTTGCAAAGCAAGCTCTTTTTTCTCGGTTCTGGGGTATAAAATTCCAACTGCATGAGTATCTAGGACTAGTTACTTCAGGTTCTTAAATGTGGGGACACTTGGTGTGTGCAACTGTTATGCACTTTGTTGCAAAATGTGTGGAAGGCTCGCAATTCACTTGTCCATGATCATAAGAGTGTGGAACCTCGTCAAGTGGCGTTGGAGGCCTTGTTGTTCATTGAGGAGTTTAACTTATCTAATGTGGACCGTGACAGCAGGAGATTAGTTAGGAAAAACTCTGGTTCGAATGACTTTGCTGGAAATGCTTGTGTTCTACAGGTGGATGCGGGGTTTGATGCTGATAATAGGACCTGCTTTAGATGTGTGCTGAGGAATTTTTCCTCTGAGATTATCTTGGCTGCGAGCAAAAAAGATGAGTGCGAGGTTTCTCCAATAGTGGCTGAAATCCTTGCTATCAGATGGGCTCTGAAGTTGGCGATTGGTCTAAAGGTGAACAAAATTATTATCCAATCCGATTACATGTCTATCGTGGACTGCATTAATGGTCTCATTGGCTATTCTGATTTTGATCTATTAGCTGGTGATTGTAGACAGCTGCTTGAGTCTTTTAGTTTCAGTAGTGTTATGTTTATTAATAGGGAATGTAATAGTGATGCTCATAACATTGTCTGTTTGGGTAAATCTTTTGGTTCAAGAACCTGGATAGGTGGATACCCTCTTGTAGACCTTGAAGGTCAAAACCTTGTTGCTTATGTTCTGTAATACAATTGTTTCTTTTTCCGTAAAAAAAAAGATTGAAGAGAAGTAGAGAAAAGAGACCAAATAATAGTGGACCCACATCTTTTCTTATTCTCTCTAATTTGAGAAGAAAGGAGATGAAAAAGTGGGAGGGAGACTAAATAATGGTGGGATCCACACCTTTTCTTATTCTCTATAATTTGAGAAGAAAGGATATGAAAAACGTGCTTCCATTTTTATCCCAATTACTAAAATATTTTTTTTATGAACAATTATGCAGAGATATCATACAAATAATTGCTGCAATAGTAGATTGTGCTTAGAGTGAGATAGCATGAAACGTATGGTATTTTTTTAATAATGAAGAAATATCAGGTTGTTTTATATGAAAAGACAAATTTTTAGTAAAAATAATATAAATTAATTAGTTAATTAAAATTAAATAAAAATGTGAATGTATTAAATAAATTAAGAATTAAATTAGTATTTTAAATTATTTGAATTAGTAAGCAGAGAGATTTTTTGGGTGGATTAGTGAGATTAATTAAATTAATTAAATTAAATAATAAGTAATTTAATAAATTATGTTATTAAAGCTTAAAAAGTAAGGCCATTCTTGTATTTTTAAAAATATCAACATTTCTCTCTCTTCTATTTTCTTTATTTTTTTAAAAATCAATCATTGGAGTATGAATTAACTATAGTTTAATTTTTAACATAAAAACGGTAAATAACGATATTAATATCGCTATTTATTTATGTCTTTTATCGCAGTTACGATCGCTTACCTTTTTTTATTTAATTTTTAATCACGCCATTTTCATTAGGGATATGACATTTCAATTAAACATTACAAATTTGAATTTAGAAGTTGCTTTTAATATGTCAGAAACAATGTTGGAATCATGTTTTGTCCCTTTAAGCAATCAGAAAAAACGATTGTTAATCATTTCTAAAAATTTTATTTGTAACTTATTCATTATTATTACTCTATCTTATTTTTTTCACTCCTCGAGTCATTTTCTGTTGACAAATTTTCTTCTTAACAAAATGAAAAAAGGAATTAGATTTGATAAGATCAATGAATACTTCTATTTTGACTTTAATTTACTAAAGTCAATTTCTTACTTCATAGTACATGGTAGCCATTTATTTATTTTTAATGTTGTTATAACTTTTAAATTCAATTATTCTAATAAAAATGCCTATGGACAATCCAAGTTAACCAACATATTACATGCAAATGAACTCTCTCTTTGTCTTTATATGAATTTTATGTGTAAATATAAAATAATTAAATTAATTGCAATCTAAATTATATAAATGAGAGATAGAGATATGATTAATTTGTTTAATTTTTAATTTTCTTTGCTATTATCATTAGTATTAATTTTGGGAATAGAACCAAATTTTATTGATACTAATGCCAACATGTCTATTTTATTAACATTTTTTGGTAGATCAAAGTTTTAGATCTACACTTTCTAATATGATTGTCTCTCAAGCGAATGAGGTTGCTCATGCTCTGGCACAGGTGGCATCATCTCTTGCTAGTGTCTCCAATTTCAATGATGTACCTACATGTATCCGTGACATTATATTTAGTGAAATGAATTAAGTTTTTCCTGTAAAAAAAATGATTGTCTCTCTTCACTCTGTTTTTTCAGACGCGAATATTGATAAAAAAATTGTAATTTTTTTATCCTGTAGTGGTGTAAGGTCGATATGTCTGCCACACTCTCTGACATATTAGATTTTTAAATCCACACCCTCAACCATGTCCTTCCCACTTCGTTTTTTTCGAAATATTGCAGAACTGACATGCTCATTTATCACCCTAATCAAACATATCAATATTAATGAATTAGTCAAGAAGCATTTATGACATGTTTGTTTTAAATTATATATATATATATATATATATATATATATATATATATATATATATATATATATATATATATATATATATATATATATATATATATATATATATATATATATATATAAATGTTCTTTTAAAATATTATAAATTTTTTTAAATTCGTTTTTTAAATTGAAAATTTAATGTTGATATCCTGTAACATAAATTTACATTATTGAATATCAAAATATAGACAAAATCACAATTTTTTCAAAAAGTTGTATCTCAAAAATGATATTTATGAAAAAACTTTTTGAAATAACTTCAAAATTAATAATTTTTTTGAAATTTTTATTCCAAAAGTATTTTAATAAAATGATAAAATACCTAAAATTATATTTTAAGAATAACTATTCAAATCAAATTTTCATTTTAACCTAATTTCTTTGTAAATTTTATATTATGTTTTTTGTTGTTGGAAAATGAGAATGTTATTTTTTCCTAAACGCATAAATAATTAATAAATGTAGACAATGTCAAGCAGCAAATAACACAAAAGAACAAGTTTGTAAGAGTGGATATAATAAAACTTGACTCGTGTTCAACAAAATCGGTCAAATTGATTGTGGAGAATTTCATTGCTCTTGATCTTCCTCTCAACATCTTGATGTAATGTTTATATACTATAATCATTCTTTTTAAGGATTTTAAACTATGCATTTATCTCTCTAATATGAGTAAAATATAAAAAAAATATATTATTCAACTATATTTAAAAAAAAATAAACATTTTCATATAATAAAGAACAAGAATATATGACATGAAAAATCCAAAATAGTTGTCACGTGTTTGGGTTGCAGTCGCCAAAGTTTTTGTAATTTTGGTTAATTCAAGTGTTGTGATACTAATTGTAATGGTTGCAGTATGAATTAATTATAATTTATTCTTTATCATAAAAACGGTAAATAACGATATTGATATCGCCATTTGTCGATATCAGTTTGTCTTGAACGATTTTACAATCGCCGACAATTTTATATAATTTTAGTCACGCTATTTTCATTATTGATGTGACATTTCAGTTAGACATCAGAAGAAGGAATTGAGATGCAGTTTGCAACAAAACATCTATGTAATCTTTTATTAATTATCATTCATGAAATTATCATCTGTATCTTATTCATTTTACCCTATCTAATCTTTTTTCACTTCTCAAGGTCATTTTCTGTTGACAAAATGAAACAAACTGCAAAATCAACTGGTATAGATACACTTACTGCAGAAAAGGAATTAGATTTGATAAGATCAATGATCAAAATGGGTATTTTTTCTTTGACTTTAGTTGACTAAATTCAGTTTCTTCCTTTATATGGTTGCAATTTATTTATTTTGTGTTGTTATAACTTTTAATTTCAGTTATTCTAATAAAAAAGCTTATGGACCGTCCAAGTTAAAGCCAATATATTACATGCAAATGAACTCTCTCGTTGTCTTTAGGTGAATTTTATATATAAACATAAAAAAATTAAATTAATTGCAATCTAGATTACATTATAACATAATAATTTTATAAATGAGAGATAGAATCAAATTATATTGATAATAGTAAATATAGGGTGAAAAATGGGTCCAGCCCGTCAGACATGTATATTTTATCACCAATTTTTGTGTGGGGTAGATCAAAATTTTAAATTTACACTTTCTAATATGTCTGATTCCCTATTTCATTTTTTCACACACGGATATTAATTTATTTATTTTTTGTAATTTTTAGTTTTTAGTGTTACAAGGTCCACATGTCCGCCACATCCTCATTTTTCGTTGACATATTAGATTTTAAAACTCACACTCTCAACTATGTCTATCCCGCTTCGGGTTTTCAAAATATTGTAGAACGGACATGCTCATTTGTCGCACATATCATACATATCAATAGTAATGGATTAGTAAAAAGGATGTAGGGGATTTTTATTTTAACTTTAATTTTTCTTTATAATTTTAAAAATAAGTTTTAAAAAAGTAATTTTTTAAAATATTATAATTATTTTTAAATTCATTTTTTCTAAATTGAAAATTTAATTTTGATATCCTGTAACATATAACATACATTATTGAAAATCTAAATATAGTCAAAATCGCAAAAATAATACATTTCAGATGTTAGAATAAGAAAGCAATACATGAAAAAGAACTATAATCACAAAGTTTACCTTTGTTGTTGTTTTCTTGGTGTTGTCTTTGCTTTCTTCTTCTACAGCTTCCTTCTCAGCAGGAGTAGGTTTCTTGGACTGGAATTCTTACAGCTTCAAAGAAAATTAATGCAATTAGCATAAGCCAAGTACAAAACCTAAATAAAGAAAATGGATAAGAGAAGTGGTGTCGAAGAACCTCTCATTCCACACCTTCATATATTAGAGACTCCACACAAACGTGTTCTATGCCAATATGAAGGTGGCCTTTGAAATTGTCCAGAGTGTACTTAGTTGGAACCACTCGCTAAGCATGTTTTTGTGATTCCTGTCGAAGGATTTTCCACAAAATCTCCACAGAATAACCAGTATGGAAATTGAGGGTTAAAGGCCACACCAAAATCAGCACTTGGCAGTGGAGGGAATTTTGGAGGATATAAATTAAAAACTAACTCGTATAGTTGATCAGGTCAAACGTACGAAGGAAGTTTTAATTCCTCTAATTTCTTTGTAAATTTTTCTTTTAAAGTGACTGCTACTTCGCTAATGGTTCGACTAAGATCATATGGCCTGTAAGCAGTTTCAAAGTACTTCTGGATTGCTTGGATTTCTTTGTTATGTGTCGAAGTACCTTTCTTCACTTTTTCCTGCACAAGGGCAAAGGCTCGAGTTAGATGGAGGTTGAAGGCAGCTACATCAAAAAATTCTGCAGTATAGTACTCTCTCCACCAAGTGTTGAACTCTTTGGTGCAAAGGAAAGATGGTTTGATAGCCACATGATTGAACTCTGTAAGGTCAGTGCATTTGGCCAATAATTTGGTACATTCTGCCTCATTGTGCCATACGTTGTACTGAATCAACTAACCTTTTTTGGGGAAGAGTGGTTTTCGTTTAATTTGGATGAGGCCAAACTGTCGAGCAACGGGGTTTGGTTGGTAACTAACGAGAGTGACTTGAAGTTTTGAGGGATTGAGTCTTGAAGCCAACAATCTTGGTGTAAGAAAAGATTCCCAGATATCAACAAATTCTGCTTCTTGTTCTTTCGACTCAGGAGGAAATTTTTTGGTAAACCATTCAGGGCCTACCTTCCTATCTGCAAAAGGGACCATGCTGGGCGAGAAATTGTAGCATTTTGCAAACATCATCACATAGCTGGTGAATGTTTGCTGAAGGTTTGGTCCTTCGTCGCTGGGAGTTAACAAAGCAAGCCTCGTACCTTCAACCCTCATGTTTTTTACTTCGATGGATTCTACGTTGATAGGATTACGAACAGGGAGATATGCTTCAAATGTTTCATTTAACCATAGTTGTAACAACCAAAAGGGTCTAGAAAGAAGTAGGTTTCCTCTCGACTTGATTGTTTTTAGCGTTGTAACGCCTTCCCCAAGGGATTCATAAAGAATGGCTAGAATCATTTCACTCAGACATATATCATGTCCAGCATGTAATTGATCGGCCATTGTTAGGTATCTCTTCGCCACCTGAAGGGACCTTGGGCAAAAAACGCAGCGAGAAAGCCAAAGAGCCAGAAATGAAACATGTTCTTGATCAGAAACTTCCTCAGTTTCTTTATCGTGGTAGTAAGCTATATAAGTGGTGAAAGCTGCTTGGTTGTGTCGAAGCCTATGGAGTCATTATCTAAGAGGTTAGGATCATAATCTACTCCAATAGGTTTGAGGTCTGTGGTGGCAGCAACGTCGAACAAGGTGGGAGTCACCATTCCACAAGGGAGTTTGAAGTTGTTGTGAGTTATATCCCAGAAATAGAGGGCAGCGATCAGCATGGATGGGCAATAACCGGGCCCCACCTTCGACAACTTAATTATATCGAAGATTCCCATGTTTTTCCAGACTTGGGATTTTACTTTTTCTATTTTTTCTAACCAAGCGAGATAATCAGAGAGGTCTTTAAACAATGGGCATGAACTAAATACCCTAAAACTACTATTCATATACTCTAAGTTAATTGGGTCTCTAGAAGCTATAGTCGAAGGAGAAGCTTGACCATCAACCTTTACTTTCTCATGAGCCTTAAGCTCTTCATTAGTCCTATGTTTTTTTACCATTGGCTATGGGTTTATAACGATGGTAAGCAGGAAAGAATTCCTTAATAGCAGCAAGGTTAGGAAGAGGACCTAACATAGCGTCTGTCTTACCAAAAACGAGGATATGAATGAGTACCTGAGATTGGTAGATTTTGCGCTTCTCATCCTCAAGAGGTGGCTTAGGGGTGTATTGCTAGTTTCCTACCACGTTGGGACCCAACATTTTGTGGACTGGAGCCAGCTCTTTAGATCTCTTGGACTCTTTAGTGTTCTTGCTTGTCTCTTTGGAGATCTTGGTTGAAGAGGCCATTGATGGAGTGGGTTTGCAGAAAGAATATTTGAAAAAATACGCTTAAGGGAGTTCAGAGAGTAAAAAGTGTGAAAATGGTGTTTTCCACTATTTTGTAGATGGATGAAGTGGATACGGTAACTGTACACATTAACGGTGATAAAAATCATGGGACGCGTGTCATGTGAGGGTTGTGTGATGATACGGTAGCAGTTAAAACCTGACCCACGATCTCCTAGGGACTAGATGTGTGATGATTGAAAAAGATTCATGCATGGGTTTGAGGAGATGTTTTGGGAAAGTTGTCATGATGATGATGATGTCATAGCAGTCCAAAGGTCTCTGGCGTCGAATAAAACACTTCAAAAAATGTAATTCTCTCTATTTCAATCGAAAATGACATTTTTGGGGGGAAATTTGTTGACTGGGAATTTCGACGCCAAGCTTTCATTTGAGATATTAAGTGAAAATCAAGTTTCTTGAATCTTGCTGACTTTGACAGGAGCTTGTGTGAAGTTTGGTCGAAGTAATTTCCATGAGGAAGACGTGTTTGGACAATACTTATACATATTTTCTAAGTATGGAAAGTTACTTCGAAGGAGGATGTCTGAAGCCTTCCATTGCCAGAAGATTTAAAATTCAAAATACGGATAAATAATTGTCTTTTGTCCTTATCCATTTCTCAGGAGAGACGCGTGGAGAACTATGGCGAAACGAAGACATGCAGGGCAAAACGTGTCAATTTTTAAAAAAATGTCCGTTGAAAGACATTTATTCCGACATGTTATAAATAAGGGTCTTAGTGTTAGTATTTTCGCGTGTTCAATTGTTGTACAATACTAAAAAATGTACTCAAAGTATGTAAGTCAAGTGAGAAAAGAGTTATCATTGAGAATGTATGTCTGAAACACGACATTTTATTTCTTTTCAATAGAAATTTACTTTCATTTATCAATTGTTCTTTATTGCACTTTTACTTTGAAGTTCTTTTCTTCATTGCATTGTCTTTATCAACTTTTATAAAGTTTATCTATTTCAAAACAATCAAAACAACCTTTTATATAAATGAATACTATCGAAGTGTTCTTCAATTTTCCAAAAATATATTAAAACAATAGCTATGTCCTTAGGATTCACTGTTTGATCCTGCAAGTAAACAAAATTTTTGGAAGATCAGCAGTTGTTTACCAATTCTCACGGTAAACACAGTGTTAAATTTGTGTCTGACATTAACTATGAGCTCGTCATATCTTCGGCGACATTAACTATGAACTTGGTGTATCTTCGTCGTTGCCCTTGCAGGTATCGTGTTAGCGGCGGGGGATAGTAGATATGTTAGATCGGAAGCCTAACCATGAATCTACAACGTTATCTTCGAGGAACTAATCTCTATTTTCTAGCACTTCTATCACAAATATGGATATGGATTTAGGACCCTTTCTTCTTCTTTTTCGTAGAGTTTCCAAGGGAAATCAGAGATTTGCAGATCTGGCGAATCGTAACTGAAATAATAACCGTTTGGATCGAATGAGACGGATCTCCACATTTGGATTTGAATTCTCTCAATTCAATGACGTGAGGAGGTTACGAACTGGTAATTCGGAGATTGAATATAAAATAAGAGAAATCCAGATCTAGAACTTCCATGTTCGTGCGATGGTGTTGGAAAGCAAACGTGAATTCGTGGAAATCGTATGAATCAGAATTCGATCTCACAGACGACAATACTGTTCCATTTAGGAACTAGGAATGAAAGCTGTTGGATAACTAACGATTTTGAACTGTCGTGTTGATCTCCTTTACGGCGGCGCAGGGTGGACCTACATAGTTATCACTCCAACACCCAAGTCAGTTCAAGATTCAAAATGAGTGTATTGAAAAATGGAGATCATTGAATATACATTGTTCTTTGCGTGTGGACTGATTTTATACCTTGTGTCAAGTGGAATGGATTTGAGATGAATTAGGCCTTTTGCCGATCCAAAACGTAAACTTTCTGTAAAACTATCATCCACAAAGTGAGTTGGAGTGAGACTATTGACAACAAAATTTCGGTAAAACCTATCTTGTTCTTGAAGTGAGATTCATCCACGAAGTGAGTTGTCCGTGTCATTTTAACAAATCCTAGGAGGGGTGAGTGTAATTTTATCGAAAATTTAAAATTAATAAAAAAATTAAATTAACTAAAAGAAATATATTTAAAAATAAATAACTACATTAATTAATTATAAAATTAAAATAAACTAATATATGAATTAAAGACTAAAAATTTAATTAAACCTATAACATTTGATAAACACAAGTGTTCTTTACAATTCAGATGTATTACAACCAAGAGTTAAATAGCTAAGTTAAATTAATGAACCTTTATAATTATCTTTTAAATTAACCCAGGTTGGTGAGCATGATTACCAACCTATAGTATGATTACCAACATATCAAACGAGGACAATGACAGTTTGTTTCTTTTCAAATTTTGTACTTATTATTTTTCAAGAGCATTAAGTCTTTATATATATAAGTAGTAATGCATAGCAGAGCTACTAATATAGGTATTCAGATCCAGAGATAGAACAACACACATCAAAATGGCTGGTGGAGGATTCACCATTGATGCACCTTCCAATGTCTTCAATGGAAAAATAACACTCTCAGTTGTCATTACTTGCATCGTTGCTGCATCCAGTGGACTCATTTTCGGATATGATGTCGGAATTTCAGGAGGTGTTACAACAATGGTGCCATTTCTTCAAAAATTCTTCCCAGACATTCTAAGAAAATCAGCTGGTACTGAAGTAAACATGTATTGTGTGTATGACAGTCAACTGTTGACATTATTTACGTCTTCTCTGTATCTTGCTGGATTAGTTTCGATTCTCTTAGCAAGCAAAGTCACTGCAACTATCGGTCGAAGAAACACCATCATGTTGGGTGGAGCCATCTTTTTTGCTGGTGCTTCCATCAATGGAGGTTCTGAAAATATTGCCATGCTCATCGTTGGTCGGATCCTTCTCGGGTTCGGAGTTGGTTTCACTAATCAAGTAAGTTAACACATTTAATAATACTAGTCCAACATAAAATTACGATGACGATGTCACTAACGATTATTTTATAATGGTCTAAGGCGACGCCGCTATACCTTTCAGAAATCGCTCCTCCGAAATGGCGAGGTGCTTTCAGCACAGGCTTTCAGTTCTTTGCAGGCATCGGCGTGGTTGCAGCCCTCTGCATAAATTACGTGACTGCGAAACACGCGTGGGGCTGGCGACTCTCTCTTGGGCTAGCAGCGGTTCCTGCAGCCGTGATGATGATTGGCGCGTTCCTCATACGGACACACCCAGCAGCTTGGTTGAACGCGGCAAGATAGACCAAGCCAGAAAAGCATTGATCAAAGTCAGAGGATCTTCCATTGATATTGAACCTGAATTAGAAAAACTCATTAAGTTTACAGCAATCGCGAAATCAGTGCAACAAGAGCCTTTTACGACGATATTTAAGAGACAGTATCGACCTCACTTGATCATGGCGTTCGCGATCCCGTTGTTCCAACAGTTTACTGGGATCAACATTGTAGCTTTCTATTCTCCTAACCTCTTTCAATCTGTGGGTTTGGGACATAACGGTGCTCTATTTTCCGCTCTTATACTTGGACTCGTCAATCTTGCTTCTATCTTAGTCTCCACAGCTTTTGTTGATCGGTTTGGTCGAAGATTCTTGTTCATTTTAGGTGGCATTGTAATGCTTGTTTGCCTGGTAAGCAAATCAAGCACAGACTTTGCATTTTTCATTTTCGAAATTTCATTCGTTAGTTCAACTATAATTCGTGTTTCAACTTCGAAAGATTGCAGTGTCTGTTTTGCTAGCTATGGTGACCGGTGTTCATGGCACAAAGGAGATATCAAAGCAAAATGCAAAATTGGTATTGGTTTTACTATGTTTCTATGCTGCAGGTTTTGGTTTTTCGTGGGGGCCACTTACCTGGTTAATTCCGAGTGAAATTTTTCCCTTGAAAATCAGATCAACAGGACAAAGTATAGCAGTTGGAGTACAATTCATAACCTTGTCTGTGTTGTCACAGACATTCTTAACAATGCTATGTCATTTCAAGTTTGGTGCTTTCTTGTTCTATGCATTTTGGGTTGCAGTGATGACTCTATTTATTATCTTTTTCTTGCCCGAGACCAAAGGAATTGCTTTGGAGTCGATGTACATCATATGGGGAAAACATTGGTTTTGGTGGCGGTTTGTTAAAGGAGAAGTTGACAAGAACAATATTCCATGAAGTAAATTTTAGTACTATAACTAAATAGTTAATGCAAAGTTATTTGTAAGCAAATTAAAAGATGATGATTGTGTTGATGTAGAAAAACTCTAGCAAAATAAATGCTTACCAGATTATATTAGTGTGTATTATATAAGTTTAGACAATCAAATTTTGTGTTGGGATATGCTTAGATGGGTTTTCAAGTTTATGACAGAAACATATAGATTTAGTCATTTGTATAGAGGCTATCAAGGGTGAAGTGAAAGTGTAGTGTATTCTTACCAACACACTAAGCATTTCTAGATTTGCAGTTCTATCATATTGTATGCTAAACACGCCGTTACATCGTTTTGCATCACATGACGACAGAGTTGTGACAAGTTGTTTCTTTGTCGTCGGGAAATGGCAGTTTCATTGTACATGAAAACATATCTTGGGGTGCTTCTTCTATTAGTTATGTCACCATACTAATCATAAATATGAATAACTTATCAATCATGCCTTCTTCCCCCTCACAGAAGCTGAAAATAGTAGGGCAAGTCTCATGTTTCCCTTGAGGTACCTAAGTATTCTTTTTGGAGCCACTAGGTGTAAATTTTGAGGCTCACTAATGAACCTGCTGATTATACTCACTACATAGCAAATGCCAGGTTTCCTATTCCATAAGCACCTCAATGATCCCACAATCAGCTCGTACATGGTTGCTTCTACCATTTCTCCATTAATGCATTCATCAAGGTTTACATTTGTTTTAGATAGATTTCTGAATGTGTTGCAATCAGACATTTCAAACCTATCTAATATCTCTTTCACATACTTCTGTTGACGCATAACCATGCCTTTCTTGACTTTCAAAAACGCCACTATTAGAAATAATAATTTATATTCTCAAACTTAGTCATTATGTTTGTTAGAGGGTATTTTAGTATTTTATTTGTTGCTTTTGTAACCCTAGTTTTAGCTTATAAATAGACTAGTGGTAGTTAGTGATTTTGTAATCCTTTGTAGCCGTCATTCTATTATAATATATTCTACTCCTTTTCATCCATTATTCACCTTGTACACCAACAATTGGTATCTAGAGCTCCGGTTCGGATCCACGGGGAAACACGGGAAACACGAGTGAAACGTGAGGCGTTGTGTGATTGATTTTTGGTTCTTGAATTCGTGTTGAATCTTGAACAAAAATCTGAACAGAATTTTTGATTCTGTGGGTTGGGAAACACTGTGTTTGGTAAGTTCTGAGTGACTGTACAAGGTTGAAGATGATGAACGGAAACGATGGCATGAACACCAAGCTTCCAGTATTTGATGGCAAAAACTGGACTCGTTGGATGATTCAGATGCGTGTACTATTCGGTGCTCAAGATGTTCTGGATCTTGTCACTGAAGGTTACGTTCCAGTAGCAGCAGATGCAACAGAGGAACAAAAGAACGCGCAGAAGGATACAAGGAAGAAAGATCAGAAAGCATTGTTTTACATCCATCAGTGTGTGGATGCAAATGTGTTTGAGAAAATCCCTGATTCAACAACGGCAAAGGCTGCGTGGGACACACTGGTCAGATGTTACGGTGGTGACGCATCAGTGAAGAAGGTGAAGCTTCAGTCTCTACGTAAGCAGTATGAGAATCTCAACATGAAGAACAATGAGAAAGTTTCTGAGTACATCTCCAGAATGATTCTGATCACTAATGAGACGAAAGCTTGTGGAGAAACTCTTTCTGAACAAGTAATTATTGAGAAGGTATTGAGATCCCTTACTCCTCAGTTTGATTACATTTTGGTAGCAATAGAACATTCTAAAGATCTGAGCACCATGAGAATTGAAGAGCTGCAAAGCAGTCTAGAAGCGCAAGAGTTGCGTCTGACTGAGAGAACTTCTAAAAGGGAAGTAGAGCAGCAGGCTCTGAAAGCAGTTTCTGATAAGAAGCATCAGAAGCAGTCTTGGTCAGAAGCCAGGAGAAGATCTGATGGTGGTCAGAAGTCAGAAACCTCAACTTCTGATAGGCAAAAGAATGCTCAGAAGGGAAAAGAGAAGTATGACAAGAAGAAGATCCAATGTTACTGTTGCAAGAAGTTTGGTCACTTTGTTAGAGATTGTTGGTCAAACAAAGATTTTGAATTTCTCTTTTGAGGTACACTCTTCACTTCCACCAGTCCCCAAAACCTTTATTGATTTATCATTCACATTCTAAATCAAGATTTTGAATTTCTTAAACATTGCAAGTGCTCCACTTTTAAATTTTATGGTATAATTTTCATCAGCAAAACTTATGAAATACATTCTTCTATCTATTGATGATACTTCAAAAGGGAAACATATATCGGAATGCACAACCTTTAGAGAATCGTTTGGTCTCTTAGGATGCAAAAGCTAGACTACTTTGTTTGTCTCTTAAACGAGTTTCACATGTCATTGTGTTTGCATTAAGGTTAGGTTGGCCATACACTAAAGTTTTATAGCTCAAGTCATTTAGGCTTCTAAAATTTAGATGATCATATCTTATATGCCACATCCACTAAGGTTTCTTAATGCTTGACATGCACACCTCCATTAGATTATGAATGCTACATTTGAATGTCCTGTTCTTTGACAATTTTGACTTCAGTATCATCTTTTTCTATGCATCAAACAGATGGAGTGTGTCACCACTAATGGTTACTGAAAAACCCTTTTATATTAGTTGTCCTATACTTAGTGGGTTGCACATCATTGTAGTACATAAAATACATTTTTAATAAGTGTATTCTTCCCATCCTTTCTTCTAATTACAATGTCAGTTATGTCTTTTGCTGCAAGGCCACTTCTACTTGCAAGTCTAACATTGGTTTTCTAGATTTAGTTAAAATTTGTGAGCCAATCTTTGTATCCATTCATGAGATTTGAACACACTGAGTCAAGATACCATAACTCACATATAGGATTTCCTTCATAGGTGATAAAAATCATGGGACGTGTGTCACGTGAGGGTTGTGTGATGATACGGTAGCAGTTAAAACCTGACCCACGATCTCCTAGGGACTAGATGTGTGATGATTAAAAAAGATTCATGCATGGGTTTGAGGAGATGTTTTGGGAAAGTTGTCATGATAATGATGATGTCATAGCAGTCCAAAGGTCTCTGGCGTCGAATAAAACACTTCAAAAAATGCCATTCTCTCTATTTCAATCGAAAATGACATTTTTGGGGGACAATTTGTTGACTGGGAATTTTGATGCCAAGCTTTCATTTAAGATATTAAGTGAAAATCAAGTTTCTTGAATCTTGCTGACTTTGACAGGAGCTTGTGTGAAGTTTGGTCGAAGTAGTTTCCATGAGGGAAACATGTTTGAACAATACTTATAAATATTTTCTAAGTATGGAAAGTTACTTCGACGGAGGATGTCTGAAGCCTTCCTTTGTCAGAAGATTTAAAATTCAAAATACGGATAAATAATTGTCTTTTTACTTATCCATTTCTCAGGAGAGACACATGGAGAACTATGGCGAAACAAAGATATGCAGGGCAAAACATGTCAATTTTAAAAAAAATGTCCGTTGAAAGACAGTTATTTCGACATGTTATAAATAAGGGTCTTAGTGTTTGTATTTCCGCGTGTTCAATTGTTGTACAATACTAAAAAATGTACTCAAAGTATCTAAGTTAAGTGAGAAAAGAGTTATCATTGAGAATGTATGTCTGAAACACGACATTTTATTTCTTTTCAATAGAAATTTACTTTCATTTATCAATTGTTCTTTATTGCACTTTTACTTTGAAGTTCTTTTCTTCATTGCATTGTCTTTATCAACTTTTATAAAGTTTATCTATTTCAAAATAATCAAAACAACCTTTTATATAAATGAATACTATCGAAGTGTTCTTCAATTTTCCAAAAATATATTAAAACAATAGCTATGTCCTTAGGATTCACTGCTTGATCCTGCAAGTAAACCAAATTTTTGGAAGATCAGTGGTTGTTTACCAATTCTCACGGTAAACACAGTGTTGAATTTGTGTCTGACATTAACTATGAACTCGTCATATCTTCGGCGACATTAACTATGAACTTGGTGTATCTTCTTCGTTGCCCTAGCAGGTATCGTGTTAGCGGCGGGGGATAGTAGATATGTTAGATTGGAAGCCTAACCATGAATCTACAACGTTATCTTCGAGGAACTAATCTCTATTTTCTAGCACTTCTATCACAAATATGGATATGGATTTAGGACCCTTTCTTATTCTTTTTCGTAGAGTTTCCAAGGGAAATCAGAGATTTAGAGATCTGGCGAATCGTCACTGAAACAATAACCGTTTGGATCGAATGAGACGGATCTCCACATTTGGATTTGAATTCTCTCAATTCAATGACGTGAGGAGGTTACGAACTGGTAATTCGGAAATTGAATATAAAATCAGAGAAATCCAGATCTAGAACTTCCATGTTCGTGCGATGGTGTTGGAAAGCAAACGTGAATTCGTGGAAATCGTATGAATCAGAATTCGATCCCACGGACGACATCATTGTTCCATTTAGGAACTAGGAATGAAAGCTGTTGGATAACTAACGATTTTGAACTGTGGTGTTGATCTCCTTTACGGCGGCCCAGGGTGGATCTACATAGTTATCACTCCAACACCCAAGTCAGTTCAACATTCAAGATGAGTGTATTGAAAAATGGAGATCATTGAATGTACATTGTTCTTTGTGTGTGGACTGATTTTATACCTTGTGTCAAGTGGAATGGATTTGAGATGAATTAGGCCTTTTGTTGATCCAAAACGCAAACTTTCCGTAAAACTATCATCCACAAAGTGAGTTGGAGTGAGACTATTGACAACAAAGTTTCGGTAAAACCTATCTTGTTCTTGAAGTGAGATTCATCCACGAAGTGAGTTGTCCGTGTCATTTTAACAAATCCTAGGAGGGGTGAGTGTAATTTTATCGAAAATTTAAAATTAATAAAAAAATTAAATTAACTAAAAGAAATATATTTAAAAATAAATAACTACATTAATTAATTATAAAAGTAAAATAAACTAATATATGAATTAAAGACTAAAAATTTAATTAAACCTATAACATTTGATAAACACAAGTGTTCTTTACAATTCAGATGTATTACAACCAAGAGTTAAATAGCTAAGTTAAATTAATGAACCTTTATAATTATCTTTTAAATTAACCCAGGTTGGTGAGCATGATTACCAACCTATAGTATGATTACCAACATATCAAACGAGGACAATGACAGTTTGTTTCTTTTCAAATTTTGTACTTATTATTTTTCAAGAGCATTAAGTCTTTATATATATAAGTAGTAATGCATAGCAGAGCTACTAATATAGGAATTCAGATCCAGAGATAGAACAACACACATCAAAATGGCTGGTGGAGGATTCACCATTGATGCACCTTCCAATGTTTTCAATGGAAAAATAACACTCTCAGTCGTCATTACTTGCATCGTTGCTGCATCCAGTGGACTCATTTTCGGATATGATGTCGGAATTTCAGGAGGTGTTACAACAATGGTGCCATTTCTTCAAAAAATTTTCCCAGACATTCTAAGAAAATCAGCTGGTACTGAAGTAAACATGTATTGTGTGTATGACAGTCAACTGTTGACATTATTCACGTCTTCTCTGTATCTAGCTGGTTTAGTTTCAATTCTCTTAGCAAGCAAAGTCACTGCAACTATCGGTCGGAGAAACACGATCATGTTGGGTGGTGCCATCTTTTTTGCTGGTGCTTCCATCAATGGAGGTTCTGAAAATATTGCCATGCTCATCGTTGGTCGGATCCTTCTCGGCTTCGGAGTTGGTTTCACTAATCAAGTAAGTTAACAAATTTAACAATTCTAATCCAACATAAAATTGCCTAATTATGATGAAGATGGCACTAACGATTATTTTATAATGGTCTAAGGCGACGCCTCTATACCTTTCAGAAATCGCTCCGCCGAAATGGCGAGGTGCTTTCAGCACAGGCTTTCAGTTCTTTGCAGGCATCGGCGTGGTTGCAGCCCTCTGCATAAATTACGTGACTGCCAAGCACGCGTGGGGCTGGCGACTCTCTCTTGGGCTAGCAGCGGTTCCTGCAGCCGTGATGATGATTGGCGCGTTCCTCATAACGGACACACCCAGCAGCTTGGTTGAACGCGGCAAGATAGACCAAGCCAGAAAAGCATTGATCAAAGTCAGAGGATCTTCCATTGATATTGAACCTGAATTAGAAGAACTCATTAAGCTTACAGAAATCGCGAAATCAGTGCAACAAGAGCCTTTTACGACGATATTTAAGAGACAGTATCGACCTCACTTGATCATGGTGTTCGCGATCCCGTTGTTCCAACAGTTTACTGGGATCAACATTGTAGCTTTCTATTCACCTAACCTCTTTCAATCTGTGGGTTTGGGACATAACGGTGCTCTACTTTCCGCTCTTATACTTGGACTCGTCAATCTTGCTTCTATCTTAGTCTCCACAGCTTTTGTTGATCGGTTTGGTAGAAGATTCTTGTTCATTTTAGGTGGCATTGTAATGCTTGTTTGCCTGGTAAGCAAATTAAGCACAGATCTTGCATTTTTGTTTTTCTAAATTTCATTCGTTAGTTCATCTATAATTTGTGGTTTCACTTCGAAAGATTGCAGTGTCTGCTTTGCTAGCTATGGTGACTGGTGTTCATGGCACAAAGGAGATATCAAAGCAAAATGCAAAATTGGTATTGGTTTTACTATGTTTCTATGCTGCAGGTTTTGGTTTTTCGTGGGGGCCACTTACCTGGTTAATTCCGAGTGAAATTTTTCCCTTGAAAATCAGATCAACAGGACAAAGTATAGCAGTTGGAGTACAATTCATAACCTTGTCTGTGTTGTCACAGACATTCTTAACAATGCTATGTCATTTCAAGTTTGGTGCTTTCTTGTTCTATGCATTTTGGGTTGCAGTGATGACTCTATTTATTATCTTTTTCTTGCCTGAGACTAAAGGAATTGCTTTGGAGTCGATGTACATCATATGGGAAAAACATTGGTTTTGGCGGCGGTTTGTTAAAGGAGAAGTTGACAAGAACAATCTTCCATGAAGTAAATTATAGTACTATAACTAAATAGTTAATGCAAAGTTATTTATAAGCAAATTAAAAGATGATGATTTTGTTGATATAGAAAAACTCTAGCAAAATAAATGCTTACCAGATTATATTAGTGTGTATTATATAAGTTTAGACAATCAAATTTTGTGTTGGGATATGCTTAGATGGGTTTTCAAGTTTATGACAGAAACATATAGATTTAGTCATTTGTATAGAGGCTATCAAGGGTGAAGTGAAAGTGTAGTGTATTCTTACCAACACACTAAGCATTTCTAGATTTGCAGTTCTATCATATTGTATGCTAAACACTCCGTTACATCGTTTTGCATCACATGACGACAGAGTTGTGACAAGTTGTTTCTTTGTACATCGGGAAATGGTAGTTTCATTGTACATGAAAACATATCTTGGGGTGCTTCTTCTATTAGTTACGTCACCATACTAATCATAAATATGAATAACTTATCAATCATGCCTTCTTCCCCCTCACAGAAGCTGAAAATAGTAGGGCAAGTCTCATGTTTCCCTTTAGGTACCTAAGTATTCTTTTTGGAGCCACTAGGTGTAAATTTTGAGGCTCACTAATGAACCTGCTGATTATACTCACTACATAGCAAATGCCAGGTTTCCTATTCCATAAGCACCTCAATGATCCCACAATCAGCTTGTACATGGTTGCTTCTACCATTTCTCCATTAATGCATTCATCAAGGTTTACATTTGTTTCAGATAGAATTCTGAATGTGTTGCAATCAGACATTTCAAACCTATCTAATATCTCTTTCACATACTTCTGTTGACGCATAACCATGCCTTTCTTGACTTTCAAAAACGCCACATCAAGTAAGTATTAGAGCTTACCTAAGTCACTCATCTTAAACTCGGCTTTCATTTTGTCTTTTAGAGTTTCAATTTCTTGTGAATGATTTATATTTAAGAGCATGTCATCCACATACAAGCATTATCAACTTTATTGTAGTAGTTAAGCTTTGCATATAGACTACATACACAATTGCGCACCTTCTGAATCCTAATTGAATAAAAAAATCAGTACTACTAGTGATTGCTACTACTAGTCTTACTGTCTCAAATCTAGCAACAAAAGAAAATAACTCATTATAATCAACACCTTATTTTTGAAAGAAGCCTCAAGCTATGAACTTTGTCTTATGCTTTGAAAATTGAGTCACGTGGATTCATTTTTATTTTGGATACCCACTTCACATCAATAATATTTTTTTCTTTCAGGTAAATTGGCTATCTCCCAACACAGATTCTTCTCTATTGATATGAGTTCCTCCATCATTGCCTCCCTCTAAACCTTGATATTCATTGCCTCATCATGGCTGGTTTGCTCAAAATCAGCTAATAGAGAAAAATGTATAAGATCACCATTACTACTAACTGCAATGTCAGATAATAGCTCACAATATCCAATTTACTAGGAAGTTGCTTTGTTCTCTATTGTCTCACATATGTTTGGATCTCTATTGATCCATTATTTCCAACTTCAGTGCCTTCAACATCCATTTTTTCATCTGAACCTTCACTTTGAGTAAGTTATACAAAAACATGACTAATATCACTTTCTTTATCTGAAGTGTTTTGCCACTTCCATGCCTCTGATTATTGGGAATCACATACCTCCCGATGTGCACACTCTTATCCATAAGATTGTACAATTTATAGGCACCTGAAAAATAATATCCTATGAATACCATGCTTTCACTTTTGTCATTCAACCTACTTTTTTTTTTATAAGCAATTGTATTAAAAGAAGAAATAGGGTTTCTCCAACCCAATACAAAGGATCAAAAAACGGCTAAAAAGCCACAGAAAAGGAAATATTACAGAAAATCAGATGGACATTTAATCTATTCATACAGACTACATTTAACACTACCAATCTCTAACCATCTCCAAGCTAAGATCAAAATGCGATAGAAGAGAGCATCGATATCACAAACCTCATCACCAAATATAATGTTGTTTCTTAAAGACCAAATGCTCCACACCGTAATGTACCAAACAAAATTAGTCATTCCTTCCATAGAAGAAACGCAAAACAGCGAACTCCAAGCCTTAGCATGAGATAAGATTGAGTCGGCGAGAATCGGAGGGACACCCAACCAAGAGTAAATCTTAATCCACAGTTGCTTAATTTTTGGGCAAGACAAAAAAAGGTGAGAAACATCTTCATCTTCCATGAAACAAAAAACACAAACTCTGTCATGAACAGAAGAAATCATCCCTCTAGCAGGCAAGTTATTACGGGTCGGCAATCTATTAAGCATCAATCTCCAAATAAAGGCTTTAATTTTCATAGGAATATAGGATCTCCACATCTCCTGAAAAACTGCTAAAATCTCGTTAGAAATGTCAAGACCTCTTAAAACCGAACAGCTCAAATTATAGTAATCCTTGACAGAAAAAATGGAACTCTTATTCAACTTCCACAACCAAGAGTCTTCCTCCAGCTTCTTCATCGTAACAGCACTGACGATAATAAAGAGAGCCTGAACAGCTCTGCCATCAAGAACCATGGGGTCAGGCCAAAGAAGGCTGAGGTTCCGCTGCCAAGTTTCGTTGGACCGCTGTCCCAGGTCTGCAACACTGCAGTTTTGAAAGTCGGAAGCGGCAAACAGAACCGGAAAAACGAATTTTAAATCAAAATCTCCGCACCAGGTGTGCTGCCAGAAAAGGATTGTATCTCCTCTCCCAACTATAGGGTGCACACAGTCAGAAAATTGAGTAGAAGGATTAATGGTTTTTAGAGATAACACGTCCCTCATCCACATGGAGAATTTAGAGAAGTTGCCATCGGTCTAAGCACTCAAAACAAGATTATGTAAGCTACCATACCTACTGCATAATAACTTCCTTCAGATGTCGTTCCTTTCGTTGAGGAATTTCCAAAGCCATTTTGCGACTAACGCCTTGTTAAACAACCCTACGTGTTTAATCCCTAAGCCACCTCCCTCTTTAGACTTACAAATGGAGTCTCAATTCACCCAAGCTAATTTCTTCTTTTCCACCGATCCCGACCACAAAAAGCGACACTGAATCGAAATGATTTTTTTAACGATTTTGGAAGGCGCCTTATAGAAGGACAGGCTATGAATAGGCACAGTAGACAAAACTGGATTAATCAGAGTAATTCTTCCTCCTAACGAAAGATTCCTACTAACCCAAGAGGAGAGTCTTGTTTTGAGCGACGAAAGGACCGGATTCCAAAACGAAAGCCTTCGGTGGTTTCCTCCAATAACAATTCCAAGGAATTTAAAAGCCAACATCCCAGCCTTACAGAAAAGAAAAGATTCGGCAGCGTTAAGAAAAGATTGATGAAGGCCGAATCCATACAAACAACTTTTGGAAAAATTTATCTGCAGTCCCGAAATTATCTCAAACCCACGGAGGATAGACTTCAGGGCCCAAAGATTATGGACCTCACCATCACATATCATAATGGTATCGTCGGCAAACTGAAGGAGCTCAATAGAATCCACACCATTAAAACAAAAACCAGTCAGGAGATTTCTGTCCGATGCTCTTCTGACCAAAAGAGAAAGAACTTCAGCCACAATAGAGAAAAGGAACGGGGCCAATAGATCCCCCTGTTTCAGCCCTCTAGAAACCTTAAAGTCCTTTGAGGGACTTCCATTTATAAGGAAGGAAATGTAACTAGAACAAACGACACCTTTGATCCACTTAATCCAGTTAGGCCCAAAATTCATAGCTTCCAAAATGGAGATCATGAAATCCCAATCAACGCAATCGTAAACTTGCACAAAATCTACCTTGAACAACAAGCATTTACGCTTCTTTCTTTTAGCTAGATCAAGAATTTCGTTAGCTACAAGGACACCATCTAAAAGGTTTCTACCGGGGATGAAAGCTGTTTGTGACGGCGAAATTAGTTTGTTTATAACCGAAGAGAGTCTCCTAGCAAGCATCTTGGAAACCACCTTAGAAACGCAGCCCACTAAGCTTATTGGTCTAAAATCAACAAAATGTTGTGGGCTATCGACCTTAGGGACCAAAGCCAAGAATGATGAGGTGAAAACTTTTGGGAGAGAGCCTGTGGAGAAGAAATGGCTAACACAGTTGGAAAATTCAGGCCCCACAATATCCCAAGCGGCCTTAATGAAATTAAACGAGTAACCATCTGGGCCTGGAGATTTGTCCCCGTCGCAAGCAAACACAAATTCACGAATATCTTCATTAAAAAAAACTGAATCCAACCTTTCTCTATCAATATCATTTAACTTCAGGATATCATTTAGGTCCAAAAAAGGTCTTTTAGCAGCAGACTTTTGGAATTTAGCACTGAAGAAATCGAATGCAGCTTCCTTGATAAGCAGAGGATCCTCTACTAAATCTTCACGAGGGCCAATTGCAGAAATTGAATTAAGCATAGTTCTGGATTTAAGACTGGCATGTAAAAATCTAGAGTTAACGTCACCATCCCTTGCCCATTTAGTCCGAGATTTTTGAAAAACCATGCTCTCTTTGATACGAAGACTACTCCAAAATTGTTCCTGAAGTTCCAACCTTTTCTTGAGGAAGTCAGACGACTCAGGAAAATTGAAGATGCCAAATCTAATTCCAAGTCATTGATATTCTCCACACAATCTTCCAACTTGAGATCGATTCAACCAAACACATGAAGGTTCCACCATCTCAACCTCTTCTTTAAAGACTTGAACTTTTCCTTTAACACGAAGGATGGGGATCCAAGAAATTCTACCGAGTTCCACTTATTTTTAACAAAATCCAAAAACTCTTTATGCTTAAGCCAAGCATTGAAAATTCTGAATGGTTTCGGGCCCGAATTACTCGAATTAGATTTAATCCAAATCGGACGGTGATCAGACACGTCACGATTGCCAACAAGCTGGGCTTTGAGCTCCCAGGATTCAACAAGAGACTCGTATACCAGAAATCTGTCAAGTTTACTACCGCTCTTCCCATTGGAATTAAACCAGGAAAATCTATTACCCACAAAGGGAAGATCAACCAAGTCCAACTCATTAAGGAACGAATCAAACTCCAAGCAATCCTGATTACTACAAACACCTTGACCATTCCTTTCCTCTCTAGATTTGACAGAATTAAAGTCGCCCCCGACCAGCCAAAACCCATCCTGGCACCTGTTCTTAAAGGCCAAAATGTCGGACCAAAGAGATCTCTTCTCCCTCATCCCACAAGGCAAATAAACATTCACTACGAATAAATTCAAACCTCTCCAAATAAGATTACAACACAGGAAACCTTTACCTCTATAACTGGATATTGGGGTGAATGAATCTGTCCTCCATATAGTAAGAATTCCTCCCAAAAGGCCTTCAGAATCAATTGCTGACCAACCACAACCTTGGTCACCCCACAGACCCTTGACAAGCCTATCATTCATCTTCTTTATCTTAGTTTCTTGAATAAGACACAAATCAGCACTTCCTCTTAGAAAAGTTTGACAAATTCTTCTTCTTTTCAAATGAGTACTGCAGCCACGAACGTTATAGGTCACCAAAATCATGACTTCTTGCTTTCAACAACTTTCAAACCAGCTAGAACCTTCTTATCCCTGTCCTCCAACAATTTGATAATCCCTTTAAAAGCTTCTTCATCTTCATCTGCTTCTATGCTCAGGATTTTCATAGTTTCCCACACTTTCTGAGGAACACGATCCAAATTCTTATTACATCTAACATTGCTTCTGACCACATCCGAATCGTCCACAGACGGACAAACAGACAAATCCTGAAGCCTAGAGGGTCCGCCCTTATCTTTGCTCGAAGAAAGTTTAGAGAATTTCTTAGCCTTCTTATTTTTGATTTGCTTCACTCCCTTTGGCACAACAGCGGAAGAATTGAGCAAGGTAGAATAGAAAGACGGAGAGAAGGGGATCTGGAATTCTTTGTAAATCTCAGAAAAAAGTTTTTTCTTTTTAACCTTAGGCCCAATAAAAGGCCCAACCTGCACAACTGGAGAGTTCGAAATAGGGTCCGAATCCAGAATGGTCTCAAAAACAATTTGGTCCAACCCACGTGAAGAAATTAAATCCAAATTATGTGCCACGTCACCCCCAGATGAAGACGAACCATCTGGTTGGGAATGGACCCTCCCAAAAGACTTGGTCTTATCCAGACCAGGGTTAACGCAAGCGGTTAGTGACCTATTAGGAGAAAGCAACGCCTTGGGACAATCAATCAACCTACTTCTTTGATCAGGTATGTGCTTAAAACATACTGATTCATACCCTTTGAGATACTTCAAATTGGCACTTTCATTTTCAGCTTCTTCGTGGAGCATTTTTTAATACATAAGTGGTTGTTTTGACTACTTCTCCCTAGAACATATGTGGCCATGTCTAGTATGGTCATGTTTTTTCTCTCTGCTAGACCATTATGTTTAACAGTACAATGTAAGGTTATTTCATGTATTATAGATTCAGGGCCGACCCTAGGGGTAGGCCAGCAAGGCTACCGACTAGGGCCTCACTTTTTAAAAAATATTTATATAGTTTTAATTAATTGATATTTTTTTAAAATTATTTTCTATACAAATTATATAATAGTATCAATTAAAAATTTATACCAATAAGAACCATTTAAGATATATGATGTATAATTGATTAATTTATAAATTAAGATCATCTTAAATTTTTGGAGTAATCAAGGTTTAATTGCCAACAATAAATCATGGCTCTATTTTATTATTGTTTAAACATAATCAATACTTTTTAGATTCTTTTTAGCTACGATTTAATCGTGAAATTTTTTTAATTCTATCTGATAATCTCTCTTACACACCATTAAAGAAGGTCATGTTAAAAGTCACACTTATAAATAATAAACTTTTAAATTCTTTTATACAAAAGAATACTTGAAATTTAAGTTTTTTTAAGAACTTTGGTAATATTTTTTTAATTATACCTTTTTAAAATAATTAGCAGAGTATTTAGATGTGTTGATTTCATTATCAATTGAAAATAAAATATTAAATAAAATTGATTAAATTTTAAAAAATCTAAAAAAAATTCATTAATCTAAAATAAAAATATATTTATTATATTAAAATATTTAATTTAAATTTTTGCCTTAAGCCTCAAGACGTGTTGGGTCGGCCTTGTATAGATTCACTAATGCAAAATGACTCAAACTCTTTTGTGGTACACTCTTCACTTCCATCAGTCCTCAAAACCTTTATTGATTTATCATTCACATTCTAAATCAAGATTTTGAATTTCTTAAATATTGCAAGTGCTCCACTTTTAAATTTTATGGTATAATGTTCATCAGTAAAACTTATGAAATACATTCTTCTATCTATTGATGATACTTCAAAAGGGAAACATATATCGGAATGCACAACCTTTAGAGAATCGTTTAATCTCTTAGGATGCAAAAGTTAGACTACTTTGTTTGTCTCTTAAACGAGTTTCACATGTCATTGTGTTTGCATTAAGGTTAGGTTGGCCATACACTAAAGTTTTATAGCTCAAGTCATTTAGGCTTCTAAAATTTAGATGATCATACCTTATATGCCACATCCACTCAGGTTTCTCAATGCTTGACATGCACACCTCCATTAGATTATGAATGCTACATTTGAATATCCTGTTCTTTGACAATTTTGACTTCAGTATCATCTTTTTCTATGCATCAAACAGATGGAGTGTGTCACCACTAATGGTTACTGAAAAACCCTTTTATATCAGTTGTCCTATACTTAGTGGGCTGCACATCATTGTAGTACATAAAATACCTTTTTAATAAGTGTATTCTTCCCATCATTTCTTCTAATTACAATGTCAGTTATGTCTTTTGCTGCAAGGTCACTTCTACTTGCAAGTCTAACATTGGTTTTCTACATTTAGTTAAAATTTGTGAGCCAATCTTTGTATCCATTCATGAGATTTGAACACACTGAGTCAAGATACCATAACTCACACATAGGATTTCCTTCATAGGTGATAAAAATCATGGGACGCGTGTCATGTGAGGGTTGTGTGATGATACGGTAGCAGTTAAAACCTGTCCCACGATCTCCTAGGGACTAGATGTGTGATGATTGAAAAAGATTCATGCATGTGTTTGAGGAGATGTTTTGGGAAAGTTGTCATGATGATGATGATGTCATAGCAGTCCAAAGGTCTCTGGCGTCGAATAAAACACTTCAAAAAAATGCCATTCTCTCTATTTCAATCGAAAATGACATTTTTGGGGGGCAATTTGTTGACTGGGAATTTCTACGCCAAGCTTTTATTTGAGATATTAAGTGAAACTCAAGTTTCTTGAATCTTGCTGACTTTGACAGGAGCTTGTGTGAAGTTTGGTCGAAGTAGTTTCCATGAGGGAGACGTATTTGGACAATACTTATAAATATTTTCTAAGTATGGAAAGTTACTTTGACGGAGGATGTCTGAAGCCTTCCTTTGTCAGAAGATTTAAAATTCAAAATACGGATAAATAATTGTCTTTTGTCCTTATCCATTTCTTAGGAGAGACGCGTGGAGAACTATGGCGAAATGAAGACATGCAGGGCAAAACGTGTCAATTTTTAAAAAAATATCTGTTGAAAGACAATTATTTCGACATGTTATAAATAAGGGTCTTAGTGTTAGTATTTCTGCGCGTTCAATTGTTGTACAATACTAAAAAATGTACTCAAAGTATGTAAGTCAAGTGAGAAAAGAGTTATCATTGAGAATGTATGTCTGAAGCACGACATTTTATTTCTTTTCAATAGAAATTTACTTTCATTTATCAATTGTTCTTTATTGCAATTTTACTTTGAAGTTCTTTTCTTCATTGCATTGTCTTTATCAACTTTTATAAAGTTTATCTATTTCAAAACAATCAAAACAACCTTTTATATAAATGAATACTATCGAAGTGTTCTTCAATTTTCCAAAAATATATTAAAACAATAGCTATGTCCTTAGGATTCACTGCTTGATCCTGCAAGTAAACCAAAATTTTGGAAGATCAGCGGTTGTGTTACCAATTCTCACGGTAAACACAGTGTTGAATTTGTGTCTGGCATTAACTATGAACTCGTCATATCTTCGGTGACATTAACTATGAACTTGGTGTATCTTCGTCGTTGCCCTAGCAGGTATCGTGTTAGCGGCGGGGGATAGTAGATATGTTAGATCGGAAGCCTAACCATGAATCTACAACGTTATCTTCGAGGAACTAATCTCTATTTTCTAGCACTTCTATCGCAAATATGGATATGGATTTAGGACCCTTTCTTCTTCTTTTTCGTAGAGTTTCCAAGGGAAATCAGAGATTTGGAGATCTGGAAAATCGTCACTAAAACAATAACCGTTTAGATCGAATGAGACGGATCTCCACATTTGGATTTGAATTCTCTCAATTCAATGACGTGAGGAGGTTACGAACTGGTAATTCGGAGATTGAATATAAAATCAGAGAAATCCAGATCTAGAACTTCCATGTTCGTGCGATGGTGTTGGAAAGCGAACGTGAATTCGTGGAAATCGTATGAATCAGAATTCGATCCCACAGACGACATCACTGTTCCATTTAGGAACTAGGAATGAAAGCTGTTGGATAACTAACGATTTTGCACTGATTTTGCGATTTCTGTAAACTTAATGAGTTCTTCTAATTCAGGTTCAATATCAATGGAACAGTGATCCAACAACTTTCATTCCTAGTTCCTTGCTAGCTACATGCTTTAATTCGACACTACCTTCCTTCACATGTTCTCGAATGAAATATGTTACCTTGCTAATTGGAGGTAATATGTTACCTTGCTAGCTACATGCTTCAATTCGACACTACATTCCTTCACATGTTCTTGAATGAAATGGAAACGAACATCAATGTGTTTGCTTCTTTCATGGTTCACTGGATTCTTTGCTAGCTCAATTGCAGATTTGTTGTCCACTTGAATTACTGTTGCACCTTCCTGTTTTTGCTCCATTTTACTCAACAATCTTCTCAGCCATATTGCATGACAAACACACCAAGATGCTTCCACATATTCAGCTTCACATGTCGAAAGTGTTACTATTAGTTGCTTCTTTGAGAGCCAAGTAAAAGCAGTATTTCCCATGAAAAACACATATCCTGAAGTGCTTTTTCGATCATCAATATCACCGCACCAATCACTGTCGGAATAACCAATCAACCTGTAATCTTCTGCTTTTGAATAAAACATTCCAAGCGACACAGTTACTTGAATGTATCGAAGGATTCTTTTCAATGCCTTCCAATGTGAATGTACTGGCTCCTCCATGAATCGACTTACAATGCCGACACTTAACGAAATATCTGGCCTTGTACATGTGAGATAGCGAAGACTTCCTACCAAGCTTCGAAATTTACTTGTTTCGACACGATCTCCCCCATCAAATTTCAACAGCTTGGCACCTGGTTCCATTGACGTCGAAATCGGATTACAACTTTCCATCTTATATTTCTTCAAAATTTCTTTTGCATATTTTTCTTGTGAAATAAAAATTTCTGTTTCTTCTTGTCGAACCTCCAGACCAAGAAAAAATCTCATCAGACCTAAGTCTGTCATCTCAAATTCTCGTGTCATTGTGCCCTTGAACTCTTCTATCATCTGATCATTACTACCTATAAAGATGAGATCATCAACATAAAGAGCAACAAGTAACATATTACCTCCATTCTTCTTTACATAAAGGGCATGCTCATAAGGACATTGTTTGAACCCATTCTCCTTAAAATATGTGTCGATACGTGTATTCCATGCCCGTGGTGCTTGCTTCAGCCCATAAAGTGCTTTCTTTAATTTCAACACCTTCTTCTCTTCTCCAGCTTTCATATACCCTGGTGGCTGTTCGACATAGACTTCTTCTTCGAGCACACCATTCAAAAATGATGATTTGACATCCATTTGAAATATTGGCCATTTGAATTGAGCAGCTTATGAAATGAGTAGTCGAATTGTCTCCATTCTTGCAATGGGAGCAAATATTTCGTCATAGTCGATTCTTGCCTTCTGCTTATATCCCTTTACAACAAGTAGTGCCTTATATCGTTCCACTTCGCCTTCAACATTCATCTTTTTCTTGAATACCCACTTCACACCAATGGGTTGACTTCATTTTGGTAATTCGACCGGCTCCCATGTGTTGTTGTGATTAATCGCCTTAATTTCTTCATCCATAGCAGTTTTCCACTTCTTGTCTCTCAATGCTTCTTCAAAATTGATATTTTTAGCATCTGCCAAAAGACATACAAGATGTACCTCACTTGTCGAATCATACAAATCTTGTAGACTTCGCATTCTGGGTTGTCGAAGTTCATCTTCATTTTCAGAATCTTCAGGTTCTGTCGAAATGCTTGTTGGTATAGCGACTGATCCAGCTTCGACAATAACCTCTGTCGAACTGTTCCAGTCCCACTTGCTCGCTTCGTTTATTCGAACATCCCTACTCATTATCACCTTCTTGTTTATGGGATCGAATAACCTGTACCCTTTTGTCTTCTCATCATACCCAATGAATATGTACTTCTGACTTTTGTCTTCAAGCTTTGTTCTTCGTTGATCTGGTACGTGTGCATAAGCCACACTACCAAATACTTTGAGATGAGAAACTGTTGGCTTCTGTCCGCTCCATGCTTCTTGTGGTGTTTGATCTTCTAACTTCGAATGTGGACATCGATTCTGAACATAAACAGCACATTGTACTGCTTCTGCCCAGAATTTCTTCGACATGTTCTTGCTTTTAAGCATTGATCGAACCATGTCGAGAACTGTTCAATTCTTCCTTTCAGCTACACCGTTTTGTTGAGGTGAATATGGTGCAGTTAGAAATCTCCTTATGCCCTGCTCTTCACAATACTTCGTAAAGGCTGTCAAAGTATACTCACCACCTCTGTCAGATCGAACTGCTTTGATGTGTCTTTTAGTTGCCTTCTCCACCATCACTTTGAACACCTCGAATGCTTCAGATTTTTCTCTCAAGAAATAAACCCAGGTTTTTCGTGAGAAATCGTCGATGAAGGAAATGAAGTACCTTTTACCACTAAAAGATTCTGAGGTAATTGGACCACAAATGTCAGTATGGATCAATTCGAGAATCTGTTTAGCTTGATATTCTGCCTTCTTTTTGAATGAGGTTCTTGTTTGTTTTCTAAGTACACATTCTTCACAAAAATTTTCTTCATAATCCATGTCTGGTAGCCCATGCACCATGTTCTTCTTCGCTAACCTTCTCAGACCAGCATAATGTAAATGACCAAAGCGTAGATGCCATAGCGTCGCTTTGTCTTCGACATTGACTTGCAAACATTTTCCTCGAACACTCCTCAAGTTCAGCTTGTACATTCGATTTCTCCCCTTTTTGACTTGAGCAATCAGATGCCCTAACTTGTCCTTCAAGTGTAATATTCGATCTTTCATGAATATCGAATAACCTTTTTCTGTGAGTTGTCCCAAACTCAAAATGTTTGTCTTGAGATTTAGTACATAATAAACATCTTGGATTGACCCAGTCAAGTCATCCTTCTGCAAGTAGCAAATCGTGTCTTTGCCTTCGACCTTCACTTTCGATGCATCTCCGAAAGATACATGACCATCTTCAATCTTTTGCATTTCTTTAAACAAGTGTTTGTAACCACACATATGATTACTTGCTCCAGAGTCGAGATACCACATAGTGTCATTTTTCGCGTCTTCTTCCTTTTGAGTCATCAACAAAAAACCATCATTTGCTTCGACTTCCAAAGCTAGATTGGTTATTTCTTCTACTTTCTTTTCGATTCGACAATCTTTTGCAAGGTGTCCCACTTTACCACAGTTATAACATTTGAAGGAGTTGCAATCCTTCGCATAATGACCATGCTTGTTACATTTGTAACATTCAACATTGGAGTAGTTCGACAGACCACCTCTTTGACCACGTCCTCTGCCACGCCAATTTTGCTGGCTCGCCTGTCCTCTGTCGAAGTTGCTGCTTCGACCACCTCAACCACTGTCATGACCTCCATGGCCACGTCCTTTTCCTCGAGAGTTTTGAGAATAGAGTACCTTTTCATCTTTGACTGACTCCTTCGTTTGATTTGCTTCTTCGACTGCTTCCTCCTTCTTCTTCATCTTTCGTTGTTCGTGTGCCTCGAGAGAACCAGCGAGCTCTTCGACTGAGAGCGTTGAAAGGTCCTTCGATTCTTCTATTGCACACACAATATTCTCAAATTTATCTGTTAAAGATCTCAGAATCTTCTCAACACCTCGTACATCAGTCACTGCTTCACCATTTCTAGTGAGTTGATTCACCACCGTTTGTACACGCGTGATGTAGTCAGATACAGTTTCTGACTCCTTCATCTGCATCCTCTCCAATTCTCCATGAAGAGTTTGAAGTCGAACTTTCTTCACTCGATCTGCTCCTCTGAACACTTTTTCTAACGTGTCCCATGCTTCTTTTGACGTAGTCGAACCGACAATTTTTTCAAAGCCAGATTCGTCAACTGCTCGGAACAACATATACAATGCCCTCTTATCCTTTGAACGTGTCTCTTTCAACGCATTTTGTTAAGTCGTCGTATATTCCGTAGTATCTGCTGGTTCTGCGAAACCATCCATGGTCACCTCCCACGCATCTAGAGATCCAAGAAGAGCTTTCATTTGGATACTCCAGCTCTCGTAATTCGCCTTTGTTAAACGCGGCAACGGAATTTGACTCATCGTATTTGCCATTAGCTTTGATGCCAATTTGATAAAACAGAAGCAGTACTTTGCACAAGTATTATATATTGATCTTGTACTTGTTGAAATGAAAATACAATCAAGTCTTTATATAGACTCAAGTTTCTACTATTCTAGGAATTCTAAAGAGTGCAATAAAATCTATTAATAGGCCACTAACATCTTGGCCCTACCACTAACCTCTTGACCTTTCAAACTTCTAAATTAAAACACACTTAGCATAACATTTAATGTTTATTCAACAGTTGTCACAGACATTCTTAACAATACTATGTCATTTCAAGTTTGGTGTTTTCTTGTTCTATGCATTTTGGGTTGCAGTGATGACTCTATTTATTATCTTTTTCTTGCCTGAGACTAAAGGAATTGCTTTGGAGTCGATGTACATCATATGGGAAAAACATTAGTTTTGGCGGCGGTTTGTTAAAGGAGAAGTTGACAAGAACAATCTTCCATGAAGTAAACTATAGTACTATAACTAAATAGTTAATGCAAAGTTATTTATAAGCAAATTAAAAGATGATGATTTTGTTGATATAGAAAAACTCTAGCAAAATAAATGCTTACCAGATTATATTAGTGTGTATTATATAAGTTTAGACAATCAAATTTTGTGTTGAGATATGCTTAGATGGGTTTTCAAGTTTATAACAGAAACATATAGATTTAGTCATTTGTATAGAGGCTATCAAGGGTGAAGTCAAAGTGTAGTGTATTCTTACTAACACACTAAGCATTTCTAGATTTGTAGTTCTATCATATTGTATGCTAAACACGCTGTTACATCGTTTTGCATCACATGACGACAGAGTTGTGACAAGTTGTTTCGTTGTACATCGGGAAATGGCAGTTTCATTGTACATGAAAACATATCTTGGAGTGCTTCTTCTATTAGTTATGTCACCATACTAATCATAAATATGAATAACTTATCAATCATGCCTTCTTCCTCCTCACAGAAGCTTAAAATAGTAGGGCAAGTTGTAACACCCCCAATCTATAACCCGAGTAATTAAAGCGATAACAAATAATCAGAGTAGAATTAAAACATTCATGGCATAGACGGAGCGTCACATCACGATGATGAAATACAACAACCTTCTCATAAAGATATGCAACAATCAGGTAGCAACATAAACAGAGGAGCTCAGTTCCTAACACCCACAATTCAGATACAGAATAAAAGCAGAAAATCTGCAACTGAAATCTCTTATATATAAACATAGAAGTTTGTCTGTGATATACAGAGTCATACATGTAAAATCCAAAAAAAAGATATATATATATATACATAATGTCACATAACGATCTCCCCGACTACCCGGTGCTACATATCAGAGCCGACCGACAAAAGAATGAAGACATAATCTTCACAAAAAGACCTCCAGCATCTAATCTGCAATGCCTCATAGAGCATTCAAAACAGCCGAAGGGTGAGAAACACAATTATAATATAGTTGCATACAATTATGTAATAACACAAAATACACATGTAAAACAATCTCACCACAACTTACACCATAATCCAAATACAAAACAACACAATTCATATCTCATACATCCATCACAGAGGCATATCAATCATGCTCAATACATTTATCACCATCATATGTATATATCAACTCACCAATTCCATTCATAATTCTCACACATAATCAATCCATTCATGACTTATGCAAATGCAAAGAGACCGACACAACAACTCTATGCAAATTCAATGCGGTACCGTTCCATCCATCATTCTCATCATTAATTCACTTAGGAATTATTGGAATCATCGCTTGTTACTTAGTGTAACTCCCCGTCGGGAAAACGATGTTCCCCGTCGCTTTAGGTCCTCTTGGTATAAGGCTTACGATGTTTATGGATCACTTTAGGTCCTCTTTGTATAAGGCTCACGATCCAATCGCTTTAGGTCCTCTTTGTATAAGGCTCACGATCGTCTATAACGTCGCTTTAGGTCCTCTTTGTATAAGGCTCACGACCGTTACAGCAGATTCCCTCGGGAATCGTTTCGTCGCTCACACCCACTAGGGCACACGACATCACAAGAATGCATATCATGATGCTTGGCATACAATGACTCATAACAATCAAATGCATACACACACATTTACAACCATGTGAACCATTTCAACATCCATAATCATGCATATACAATCAAACATAACACAATGCATTTATTTGCCATAAGGCCACAAACCATCATCACAACATTTCATCACATGCATTCACATCATTCAATAGCACACAAGCTATACGATATATATTAAAAGCATACCACATGATAACACATCAATCGCACACAATTACGACGGTAAAAGTCGACAAAATGACACGTTTCCAAATTCCTGACACAATTAAATCGGCCACTAATCCTAAAACCATTTTTATAAGAAAGAACATCTCATTAGCTTTCCAAAGATACTAGGAACATCCCGATCCGAAGTACGGATCAAAAGTTATATATTTTCAAAGAAAACAAATTTATTGAAAATCCCCAGGAGCGCCCGGCGCAACAAATTGTCGCCCGGCGGTGCCCCCTTCGCATCTGTTTTGCCCGGCGAAGCAGCAGCGTAAAACCCCAACCAAAACTTAAAAGAGTCAGGAGCGTGACATGCTGCGCCTCTTGGGCATCGCCCGGCGAAGCAGCGGCGCAACCAAAGCGTCGCCCGGCGCTCAAAGCACCGTCCGACGGTCTACACCAGAAACAGAAAATTCTGCTTGCGTTTTACACTGTTCCACACCACCAAAATATCACTTTCTCCAACCAAAACATTTTCAATCAATCAAAACAAGTATCAACAATGTTCATACATATAATACGATCATTCAACACCGTTTATATCGATTTCCGACCGTGAGACCATCGATTCCGATTCATTTTTCTCATTTCGACCTATAATTGAAAAACTATGGAAAAGCAAGAGAACATTCAAACACACACATACATATTCATACACAAGCATAGAATAACCGAGTTTCGCACCCTTACCCGATTAATCGAAGTTCAAGCTTTGGTTTGAATATTTTCTTCTTTCCCAAGTTTTCCTCTCCTTCTCTTTTCCTTCCTCTTCCTTTCTTTTCCTTCTCTTTCTTTTCTCTCTTTTTCTCTCAAATCTCTATTTATAAAATATCTAAACCCCTAAAAAGACTATTTTACCCCTCAACTCAAATATCTCGCAAACGCTCTCAAAACGCGATAAAACATAATAACAATGAAAAATAATATATTGTCAAATAAAAGTCAAGAATAAAATAATATAAAAACAAAAAGAATTAAATCGACTCGATTAAATAAATCAGACAAAATGGGGTGTTACAACTCTCTCCCACTTAGAAATTTTCGTCCTCGAAAATATACTTGGTGCAAACAACTCCGGATACGACTCTCGCATCCGACTAACAAACTATCATGCCAACAAAAGGCACACCACGAATAACACAAACTGACAAACCACCTTGCTAACAGCAACTACTACAACGACACGACAACGGCGACAACTACAATGACAAGATGCAATGCCCATACAATGCACTGACGACCATCTCACAACTCAAAGAATACCTAAGTTACGAACACACAGGTTCACTCGTGAACCGAAACACAACAAGATCGTTACCCTCACCATAGGTAACACTCCCCTAATTCCCCACACAGAAATTAGCTACTCGCACTCGAACCATCACGATGGAAACGAGGCAACAACACAAACAAGAACATAAAGTTCCACGACCCAACATCGTTTCAACAACCTCTACATAACCACAATACCAACATCCTTGTCACACAACAATATTGCAACAATGCTACGATTCCCCAATCGAACATATAACCAAAACATCCATCTACATAGTAGCCCATGAATAATATTTAAACCTTTCACCTAACACTTTCATTCTGAAACGTCCAATGGTCTCATCACTCCTACATGTTTTCAATGTTCAACCTATGAACTCTTACAAGTCACACACGCATATACGAAATGTGCCACATCACGCTTCCGCTACGTACTCTGATGACTCGTAACCATCAAAACTATCAATTTCACGTCCAAAGTCTAACTCTTTCTCATATTCACCAAAAATCACTGTTCACTTTTAATATACCCAACCTCATACTATCAGATGTCAATTCACACACCAAACACAAGTCTCTGAACTGCTCAAATAATTTTAATTCTCTGACCATCAAAACAGCCATATGCAAAGACTATCGACCTAACTCTTCAGGCACAACATTAGCTTTTCCCGAAGGATAATCCAAGCCAAATTCATAACTCGTCACGAATTCTAACCATCCTCGTTGTCTCATACTCTATTCCTTCAGACCAAACAAGTACTCTAAACTCTTGTGATTACTAAACACTTCGAACCTAGAACCATAAAGATAATACCTCTAAACCTTCCAACACAATACAACCGCAACCAATTCCAAATCCGGAATAATATAGATCCTTTGATGAATCCTCAATTGTAGTAAAGCATAAGCCACGACTTTATCCTCTTGCATTAACACACCGACTAAACTCATCAAAGAGGCATTCCAATACCTCACAAACGGTTTATCAGGATCACGCAGTATCAAAACTGGAGCCGTAGACAACTTCTACTTTAGCTCTCTGAAACTTTCCTTACAACGAACATCCCAAACAAACGACTTACCTTTTTCAATTCAATCGAAGTAACAAAAACGCTAACTTGGAAAAGCCTTCCATAACCTCCAGTAATAACTAACTAAAGTCCAAAAAGATTCTAATCTCCTTAACCAACTTCGGAGCCTCTCATTGTAGAACTGCATCTACTTCCGATGGATCCATAACCATACTCTCATCTGAAATAACATATCCAAGAAAACTAACCCTTTTCAATCCAAATTCTCACTTGAATAACTTAGCATAAAACTTAGTCTCTTTTCAACACTTGTAATTCAAATCTCAATACTCTACCTGTTCTTCCTCTAAGTTTATAACAGATCCGAATATCCTCAATCGAAGCCATTACGAACTTATCCAAATAAATATGGAAGATACGATTCATATACTCCACAAACATTCTAAACGCATTACTATCACCGAACAACATCACTGTACATTGTAATTCCCAACCAAATTCCAAAAGATATAAATTCTTAAATTTTTTGCAAAAATTTTCACTGGGTAACTAATTACTCACATACAAGCTTAACCGAGTAAATAACAGCCTATCCCGATGATAACAAACATAACCAGTCACATCAAATCGATCAAAGCCTCAACTCACACAATTCACAACTCTTATCAAACATTCCAAACAATTGCAATTTCACTCAAACTCAACCAAACCATTCCAGTCATCTACTCATGAAAGTGGACACTTGTTCTCAATCGTTACCTTATTCAACTGTTAGTAATCCATACACAATTTCTTCTCTTAACAGTCCAAATTCAATAAATCCCAACATGTCGCAACAACCAACCAAAAAGAACTCTCAAATATTACATCCACACCTAGGGTTTTCTCAAGATTTCCATTAATGCCCTAAAACTTTAAAAACTCTAAAACTCACCAAAACTCTAAGTTTTACTTTCCATAGTCTCAATACCTTTACATACATCATGCTTGTTATTCCGTTCAATCATCCTTCCTTTTTGCTACTAACAAAGCTGGAGCTCTCTAAGACGACACACTTGGTCTCACAAATCCCTTTTCCAGTAAATCTTCCAACCGCTCTTTCAATCTGAGTAATTCTAACGCTAACATCCAATATTCCATTCGGAAACACATCTGGAAATCACGCACAACTAGAAGCCCTTCACTGTGGCTTTCCTATCAATTCCAGAACACTATTATCACAAACAAGACGAACATCTGAGTTTCACTTCCTAAAAGTTATTCTACTTACTTAGCAGATCCAAACCTCAAATCTTCACCTTCGTCAAATTTGAGTTTACACTCTACTCCCTGAGAACAACCGTTAACGATACCCAATCGTTCTCTCTCAACGACTCCCAACTGAACCAACATACCAAAACCTCTAATCCGTCTCATCTTTCGATATTAGAATCTTCATCGACTCAACAAAATAATCCGTAACCATTTTCTTAATTCCAAACAATTCATTACACACGCTATCAAAGCCGGAAAGACACGTCTATTCCATCCAACATAATTTCATCTACTATCAACAAGAGATTAAGGGTGATCAGTTCCTTAATTTGTCAATAGACAGCCGACAATCATGATGGGGCATAAACCGTCTTTACCAAACTGTAATAGCATTTCTTGCATCTTGTGCACAAAACTACCTAGGGCACAAATCCTTAGTTGACATAAACCTTACCTCCGCGTTCCCTCCGGAACCGGGAATGACACTGTCCAAACAACACTTACAATCATGCAATCAACGGCACACTGAGCCTACGCTCCACACCTGAAGCAACTTGGAGAAGCACCAGCTTCTCCCCCACTTATTTCATTCTAAGTCCTGCAGACAAAGGATTAGGAAACCAGAAAGTACTGACAGTGTTTCACACACATATCACATACTAAGGAACAAACAACATCGACAGTATTCAACTGTCACGCCAACTGACTCAACAACTTTGCCGGACAGACCGACCTGCTCTGATACCACTTAATGTAACACCCCCAATCTATAACCCGAGTAATTAAAGCGATAACAAATAATCAGAGTAGAATTAAAACATTCATGGCATAGACAGAGCGTCACAACACGATGATGAAATACAACAACCTGCTCATAAAGATATGCAACAATTAGGTAGCAATATAAACAGAGGAACTCAGTTCCTAACACCCACAATTCAGATACAGAATAAAAGCGGAAAATCTGCAACTGAAATCTTTTATATATAAACATAGAAGTTTGTCTGTCATATACAGAGTCATACATGTAAAATCCAAAAAAAAGATATATATATATATATATATATATATATATATATATATATATATATACATAATGTCACATAATGATCTCCCCGACTACCCGGTGCTACATATCAGAGCCGACCGACAAAAGAATGAAGATATAATCTTCACAAAAAGACCTCCAGCATCTAATCTGCAATGCCTCATAGAGCATTCAAAACAACAGAAGGGTGAGAAACACAATTATAATATAGTTGCATACAATTATGTAATAACACAAAATACACATGTAAAACAATCTCACCACAACTTACACCATAATCCAAATACAAAACAACATAATTCATATCTCATACATCCATTACAAAGGCATATCAATCATGCTCAATACATTTATCACCAACATATGTATATATCAACTCATCAATTCCATTCACAATTCTCACACATAATCAATCCATTCATGACTTATGCAAATGCAAAGAGACCGACATAATGACTCTATGCAAATGCAATGCGGTACCGTTTCATCCATCATTCTCATCATTAATTCACTCAGGAATTATTGGAATCATCGCTTGTTACTTAGTGTAACTCCCCGTCGGGCAAACGATGTTCCCCGTCGCTTTAGGTCCTCTTGGTATAAGGCTCACGAATTTTATGGATCGCTTTAGGCCCTCTTTGTATAAGGCTCACGATCCGATCGCTTTAGGTCCTCTTTGTATAAGGCTCACGATCGTCTATAACGTCGCTTTAGGTCCTCTTTGTATAAGGCTCACGACCGTTACAGCAGATTCCCTCGGGAATCATTTCATCGCTCACACCCACTAGGGCACACGACATCACAAGAATGCATATCATAATGCTTGGCATACAATGACTCATGACAATCAAATGCATACACATACATATACAACCATGTGAACCATTTCAACATCCATAATCATGCATATACAATCAAACATAACACAATGCATTTATTTGCCATAAGGCCACAAACCATCATCACAACATTTCATCACATGTATTCACATCATTCAATAGCACACAAGCTATACGATATATATTAAAAGCATACCACATGATAACACATCAATCGCACACAATTACGACGGTAAAATTCGACAAAACGACACGTTTCCAAATTCCCGACACAATTAAATCGGCCATTAATCCCAAAACCATTTTTATAAGAAAGAACATCTCATTAGCTTTCTAACGATACTAGGAACGTCTGGTCCGAAGTACGGATCAAAAGTTATGCATTTTCAAAGAAAACAAATTTATTGAAAATCCCCAGGCGCCCGGCGCAACAAATTGTCGCCCGGTGGTGCCCCCTTCGCCTCTGCTTCGCCCGGCGAAGCAGCGGCGTAAAACCCCAACCAAAACTTAAAAGAGTCAGGAGCGTGACATGCTGCGCCTCTTGGGCATCGCCCGGCGCAACCAAAGCGTTGCCCGATGCTCAAAGCACCGCCCGGCGGTCTACACCAGAAACAGAAAATTCTGCTTGCGTTTTACACTGTTCCACACCACCAAAATCCCACTTTCTCCAACCAAAACATTTTCAATCAATCAAAACAAGTATCAACAATGTTCATACATATAATATGATCATTCAACACAGTTTATATCGATTTCTGACCGTGAGACCATCGATTCCGATTCATTTTTCTCATTTTGACCTATAATTGAAAAACTATGGAAAAGCAAGAGAACATTCAAACACACACATACATATTCATACACAAGCATAGAATAACTGAGTTTCGCACCCTTACCCGATTAATCGAAGTTCAAGCTTTGGTTTGAATGTTTTCTTCTTTCCCAAGTTTTCCTCTCCTTCTCTTTTCCTTCCTTTTCCTTTCTTTCCTTTCTCTTTCTTTTCTCTTTTTTTCTCTCAAATCTCTATTTATAAAATATCTAAACCCCTAAAAAGACTATTTTACCCCTCACCTCAAATATCTCGCAAACGCTCTCAAATCGCGATAAAACATAATAACAATGAAAAATAATATATTGTCAAATAAAAGTCAAGAATAAAATAATATAAAAACGAAAAATAATTAAATCGACTCGATTAAATAAATCGGACAAAATGGGGTGTTACACAATTCTCATGTTTCCCTTTAGGTACCTAAGTATTCTTTTTGGAGCCACTAGGTGTAAATCTTGAGGTTCACTAATGAACCTGCTGATTATACTCACTACATAGCAAATGCCAGGTTTCCTATTCCATAAGCACCTCAATGATCCCACAATCAGCTTGTACATGGTTGCTTCTACTATTTCTCCATTAATGCATTCATCAAGGTTTACATTTGTTTCAGATAGATTTCTAAATGTGTTGTAATCAGACATTTCAAACCTATCTAATATCTCTTTCACATACTTCTGTTGACGCATAACCATGCCTTTCTTGACTTTCAAAAATCCCACATCAAGTAAGTATTAGAGCTTACCTAAGTCACTCATCTTAAACTCGACTTTCATTTTGTCTTTTAGAGTTTCAATATCTTGTGAATGATTTATATTTAAGAGCATGTCATCCACATACAAGCATTATCAACTTTATTGTAGTAGTTAAGCTTTGCATATAGACTACATACACAATTGCGCACCTTCTGAATCCTAATTGAATAAAAAAATCAGTACTACTAGTGATTGCTAGTACTAGTCTTACTATCTCAAATCTAGCAACAAAAGAAAATAACTCATTATAATCAACGTCTTACTTTTGAAAGAAGCCTCAAGCTATGAACTTTGTCTTATGCTTTGAAAATTGAGTCACGTGGATTCATTTTTATTTTGGATACCCACTTCACATCAATAATATTTTTTTCTTTCAGGTAAATTGGCTATCTCCCAACACAGATTCTTCTCTATTGATATGAGTTCCTCCATCATTGCCTCCATCTAAACCTTGATATTCATTGCCTCGTCATGGCTGGTTTGCTCAACATTAGCTAATAGAGAAAAATGTATAAGATCACCATTACTACTAACTGCAATGTTAGATAATAGCTCACAATATCCAATTTACTAGGAAGCTGCTTTGTTCTCTATTGTCTCACATATGTTTGGATCTCTATTGATCCATTATTTCCAACTTCAGTGCCTTCAACATCCATATTTTCATCTGAACCTTCACTTTGAGTAAGTTATACAAAAACATGACTAATATCACTTTCTTTATCTGAAGTGTTTTGCCACTTCCATGCCTCTGATTATTGGAAATCACATACCTCCCGATGTGCACACTCTTATCCATAAGATTGCACAATTTATAGGCACCTGAAAAATGATATCCTATGAATACCATGCTTTCACTTTTGTCATTCAACCTACTTCTTTGATCAGGTATGTGCCTAAAACATACTGATTCATACCCTTTGAGATACTTCAAATTGGCACCTTCATTTTCAGCTTCTTCGTGGAGCATTTTTTAATATGTAAGTGGTTGTTTTGACTACTTCTCCCTAGAACATATGAGGCCATGTCTAGTATGGTCATGTTTCTTCTCTCTGCTAGACCATTATGTTTAACAATACAATGTAAGGTTATTTCATGTATTATAGATTCACTCATGCAAAATGACTCAAACTCTTTTGAGGTACACTCTTCACTTCCATCAGTCCTCAAAACCTTTATTGATTTATCATTCACATTCTAAATCAAGATTTTGAATTTCTTAAACATTGCAAGTGCTCCACTTTTAAATTTTATGGTATAATGTTCATCAGCAAAACTTATGAAATACATTCTTCTATCTATTGATGATACTTCAAAAGGGACACATATATCGGAATGCACAACCTTTAGAGAATCGTTTGATCTCTTAGGATGCAAAAGCTAGACTGCTTTGTTTGTCTCTTAAACGAGTTTCATATGTCATTGTGTTTGCATTAAGGTTAGGTTGGCCATACACTAAAGTTTTATAGCTCAAGTCATTTAGGCTTCTAAAATTTAGATGATCATACCTTACATGCCACATCCACTCAGGTTTCTCAATGCTTGACATGCACACCTCTATTAGATTATGAATGCTACAATTGAATGTCCTGTTCTTTGAAAATTTTGACTTCAGTATCATCTTTTTCTATGCATCAAATAGATGGAGTGTGTCACCACTAATGGTTACTGAAAAACCCTTTTATATCCGTTGTCCTATACATAGTGGGTTGCACATTATTGTAGTACATAAAATACCTTTTTAATAAGTGTATTCTTCCCATCCTTTCTTCTAATTACAATGTCAGTTATGTCTTTTGCTACAAGGTCACTTCTACTTGCAAGTCTAACATTGGTTTTCTAGATTTAGTTAAAATTTGTGAGCCAATCTTTGTATCCATTCATGAGATTTGAACACACTGAGTCAAGATACCATAACTCACACATAGGATTTCCTTCATAGGTTATGGACATTAGCAAAATAACTTCTGAATCATAGTCATCATTATGAGCTATATGGGCCTCTTCATCACTCATTTGATTCTTCATTCCCTCCTTGTTTCAACCTTCATTATAAAAATGGCCAAACTTTTCACAATTGTAGCATTGCACCTTCCTTTATCAAATTATTTCCTCTTTGATTGGTTTGTGTCATGGCCTTCTCCTTTCTTGAAGGATTCAAGAAAGGAAGATTTCTTTATTATTAATGAAGTGGAAGATTTATGTATTATTAATGAACTGATTCAGCTTCTAGTGTATGGAATAGAAGAGAATCAATTTGGGAACTACAAGAAAGATGAATGATAAGGAGAGAAATCTCAGTGTAAGAAATAAGAGAGAAAAATGTTCTCATAAATCATTCGCACCCACAGTCTCAATCCTAATACTATAAATACTAGGGTTAATGGATGATACCCCGCAACTTGCAAGATGGACGACGCGTCCTCATTCCTCTTCCCACTTCCTAAATTTGCGGACCCATAGCCGAATTTGTCCTATTATCAGGCTTTGCCACCTGTTCATTCTGCTGATGTGGCCTTTTTATTACAATACCTTCCCCTTTAAAATCAACCTTGTCCTCAAGGTTGAAGTTAGGATAGTTTGCCATTATTTCATCAACATCTTCCCATGTCGCATCTTCAACAGTTAAGCTATCCCATTGAATCAACACCTGCGGAATGGCTTGATCATTTCTCATGACAATCATCTTTTGAAGTGCTGTTGCAGGCTGTAGGATGGGTCCTAACTCATGTGTCGTCAAGGGTAAAGGAATGTATGGGTCAGTATGCTGTCCCTTAAATTGTTTCAATTGAGATACGTGGAACACCGGTTGAATTCGGGCATCTGGAGGTAACAGAAGTTTGTAAGCCACTTGCCCGAATTTCTCAGTAATAGTGAATGGACCAAAGTATCGCATTCCCAATTTCTGATTCTTCCGCAAAGCAACATAATTTTGTCGATAGGGTTGTAATTTCACCAACACTTGTTCTCCCACCCCAAATTACACATCCCTTCGGTGTTTATCAGCTTGGGCCTTCATAACTTGTTGTGCACGTTTCAAATTGAACTTTAATTGAGTTAGAAACCTATCTATGTCCATCAATTGTTGTTGTACACTCACTGTATCAATTGGTGAATGATTGTATCGGATTAAAGTAGGAGGTGGTCTGCCATATAATGCTTGGAATTTAGTCATGCCCAAGCTAGTATGAAAAGCTGTATTGTACCAATATTCGTCCAATCCAGTGCTTTAAACCATGACTTAGGATTTTGAAATGTGAGATATCGCAAATACATCTCAACACATTTGTTGAGAGCCTCAGATTGTGCTCATAAACACTTTATCCCTGTCCGAGATAATAGATTTAGGCATCCTATGTAACTTAACAATGGTTCTCATGAAAGTTTCAGCAACAGTCCTACTGTTGTAATCGGCTTTTAAGGGACTGAAGTGACTATACTTTGTTAACTGTCAATGACGACCATCATGACAGTGTAACCATGAGAAGGGGGTAACCCTGTGATAAAGTCCATTGCTACATCTTCCCACACTTGCTCTGGTATCGGCAATGGCTGCAGTAAGCCACCAGGAGCTCTAGTATCATGCTTTGCTTGCTGACAGATGAGACAGTTTTGGATAAAAAATTTGATGTCCTGTTTCATATTCTTCCAAAAAAATTGTGCTGAAATTCTGGCCATTGTCCGCATTATTCCTGCATGATCACCAACAGGAGAAGAGTGAAACTCAAGCAACAATTTGGTTCGCAACTATTGATCATCTGGAACTACAATTCTGTCTTGCCAGTATATCATTCCCTCTTTCATGCTGAATTTTTGCCCTTGTACAGTGTCAGAATTTCTGGTTTGAGCTTGCAATTTACTGTTCTGTTTTGTACTGCGTCTTAATTCTGCCAATAGCTCCACTTCAGGTTTAGACCAAGCCATTAAGCAAACTCTGGATAATGCATCAGCTGCCACATTGTCTTTACTTGGCTTGTATTCAATTGTGAAGTCATAACCAATGAATTTGTGTAACTATGCCTATTGCTTAGGGTGTTGTAAGGACAGGTCCATCAAACTCTTCAAACTCTTTTGATCGGTCCTGATTGTGCCCCAATAAATAGTGTCTAAACTTAGCAATGGCTTCAGTTATAGCAAATAATTCTCGAGTATAAGCTTATTGTTTTTGCATTCTAGGTACCATCTTTTTTGAGAAAAAGGCAATCGGATGACCAAGTTGGCTTAACATAGCTCCTACTCCCGTACCAGATGCATCAGTTTCAATTGTGAACGGTATCGAAAATTGAGGTAAAGCTAGAACAGGTACATTAGTAATGGCGAATTTAAGTTTGTCAAAAGCCTTACTAGCTTCTGCCGTCCACTTAAAACCTTCTTTCTTTAACAAATCAGTAAGAGGAGAAGCTATTGTCGCATATCCCTTAACAAATCTGTGATAATATCCAGTCAGGCCAAGAAACCCTCTGAGTTGTTTGACATTGCTTGGTTGCGGCCACTTCAAAACCGTTTGGACTTTGTCTTTGTCCATTTCCACCCCTGTACCAGAAACTGTATGGCCTAAATAATCCACTTCCTCCATGCCAAAAGAACATTTGGATAGTTTAACAAACAATTGATTAGTCTGTAAAATCTGTAAAATTGTCTCCAAATGGTGTAAATGAGCAGCAAATGAGGGGCTATTCACCAGTATGTCATAAAAAAAACCAGTACATACTTTCTCAATAATGGCTGAAATATTTGGTTCATTAAACATTGGAAAGATGCATGGGCATTAGTTAAGCCAAAAGGCATAACTAGCCATTCATAATGTCCCTGATGTGTTCTAAAGGCCGTTTTGTATCTATCACTAGGCTCCACCAAGATTTGATGGTAACCGGGCCTCAAATCTAGCTTTGAAAACCACTTAGCTCCAAACAACTCATCCAAAAGTTCATCCACAGTAGGCATAGGGAAATAATCTTTAACAATGATAGCATTCAAAGCCCTATAATCAGTACAAAATCTCCAAGTTCCGTCTTTCTTTTTAACCAAAACAATTGGTGAGGAGAAGGGACTACTACTAGGTTGAATGATACCTTCTGAGAGCATTTCCTGGATCATGATTCAATATGCTCCTTCTGGCTCTGAGGAAACCTGTAAGGCCTTACTTTGACTGGACCTTTGCCTTGCATCAATGGTATCATATGGTTCTGTACTCTTGGTGGTGGTAAACCAGTAGGTTTTTGAAATACTTCTTTGAATTTGTTCAGCAGTAGCACTAAATCGGGTTCCATGGTATTAGGTAGTTGTAACCAACACTCTTGCTCAGTGCTATGGTCAGCTCTATGGATGGAAAAATAAGCTTCAATCGCATCAGTATGATATAAACGCCTCATGTGATGTAACTGTGCTTGTTGTGGACTCTGACTTCTTTCCCCTTGTAGTGTCACAAACTCACCTTTATCAAAAAAATTAATGGATAATGACTGATAGTCTGCTACATGTGGTCCCAATGTTGCTAGCCATGTAGCTCCTAAGATCAAATCCGCCCCCACAATAGGTGATAAATACACATGAATCTTGATATCATGGTTTTGGACAGCTACACACAGTTCAGGAATGGACCCCTCAGGACTTAGTGAATTGCCATTTCCTACCAATACTTTAAAGAAAGGTGCATGAGTTATCTCCATTTTCAAGAATTGAGCAATCCGAGGTTGGAGAAAATTGTCGGAACTACCCCCATCCACTAATATTTGAATTGGCATATTACCAATATGTCCTGTGAATTTAATAGTGCCAATACCAGTTGCTCCTCTTAAAGCACTAAAAGACAAGTGCAATTCCAATTGTTTGTCCTCAACTGAGATCACTTGAGTCTCACTGCCTTCCTCAGAATCACTAGCAGCATCCTCTACTTGCAATATCATCATTGTTCTATTAGGGCATTTATGGCTAAATGACCACTTCTCATCACAGGTATAACACAACCCTTTCTCTCTTCGGATTTGCATCTCTGCTGAGCTCATTTTTTTGACATTTTGGTTTTTTTTATAAAAGTTTGTGGGTTTTGAGTTTGGTGTTGGTAATAATGGCGGTGTGGTGGTTCTGTTGGGATTTGGATTATGGAATGTGTTAATTTTGGAATTTGAATTGGTGGATTGATTTATGGTATTTGGTTTGCATTTTTCTTCAAAGAGTTTGGCTAAAGCAACGACTCGTTGAATGAAAGTTGGTGTTTGGGCTAAAACTTCCCTCTGCAATTCCTGTTGTAATCCACTAACAAAACAGTCTAATAATGCTTCCGGACTAACACCATAGACTTTATTTACTAATGATGTAAATTCCAGGTAATATTCAGCAACAGTAGCTTTTTGTGTGAGTTTGAATAAGGTAGCACGAGGACATTCATAACAAGAAGGGCCAAAATCTACCTCAATAGCACGGGTGAAAACCTGCCAAGACTGGAAGGGATTTGTACGTTGCATCATTTGATACCAAGGTACCACTTTCTGATCCAAATGAACAGCAGCAATTGTCAAACGATCCGCATCTGGAATATGGTAATACTCGAAGAACTGCTCCGCTTTGAAGATCCATTCAATCACGTGTGTACCATCAAATCTGGGAAACTCGAGCTTAACACTTCTTGTTTGAAAAGGAGGACAATGTCGTGAGTTCCTTTCATCATGTTGTGTTCCGCCACATTCTTGAGTAAGGATTTGACAGCCGATTCGATTCTGGAAAGACGATTTTCGTTGTCTGTTTCTAAGGAATTGATCCTTTTAGCTTGTTCACGATCTCTGATATCCATGGCGTCGAAGAGCTTCAGAAGCTGCGACTGAACGTCATTCTTAATCTCATCTTGGATTTCCTTCAAGTGTGCGAAATCAGACATGATGTAATGAAAACACCAATGTAATGAACAATAATAAATGGAGTGGAAGATTTCTGTATTATTAATGAACTGATTCAGCTTCCAGTGTATGGAATAGAAGAGAATCAATTTGGGAACTACAAGTAAGATGAATGATAAGGAGAGAAATCTCAGTGTAAGAAAGAAGAGAGAAAAATGTTCTCATAAATCATTCACACCCACTGTCTCAATCCTAATACTATAAATACTAGGGTTAATGGATGAAACCCCGCAGCTTGCAAGATGGACGACGCGTCCTCATTCCTCTTCCCACTTCCTGAATTTGCGGACCCATAGCAGAATTTGTCCTATTATCAGCCTTTGCCACCTGTTCGTTCTGCTGATGTGGCCTTTTCGTTACATTCAAATTTATCATCAAGCTTTGTTCTTCCATTGTTCTACCATTTTGCATTCTTCAAGCTTTCTTTGCCTTTATATTGAAGTTCCCTTCATGACCATTGTTCTTCATCACTTTAACTTACAAGGTTTGTTGAATCGACCTCTCAGTTCCTCTATCAATCACCATGAGTTCATGAGCCTCCAATTAGCTCTGTAGTTCTTCTATCTTCATGGTTTTCAAAATTTTGGATTCTTAAATTACCACCACTATGTAATTAAATCTCGAAGCCATATATCTCATAATTTTCTCAGCCACTTACTAATTAAGTGATTGTCTCACCAGATATCTTCATTTGATTCACCACTACAATCAATTTAGAAAAGTAATCACTTATGTTTCGATTATCTTCCATCTGCACCAACTCATACTTCCTCCTTAAAGATTAAAGCTTCACTTGCTTCACCTTTTCTCCACTATCATTGTCCTTCTCTAGGATATCTCATGTCTTCTTTGATTTTGACAGCTTTGAAATTTTTTCAAAATGATGAACATCCACATTTTGTCGAATATAGAACAAACCATTACAATTTTCTTCTTCAAATTTTTGAATGTGACTCTTTGTACATATGTGGATTCTACGTCCAGTTCTTCATAGCCATTTTGTACCATCGCAAGCACATCTAATCTCCAATCTAATTAACTAACTAATTAACCGCATGATAATTAATTAGTTTAAGCTATTTATTAGTTACAAAATAACTAACTAAATTATATACCTGCAGGAATGTATAGTATATCTAGGATACTAACTACTTCAATCAACTATATATATCCGCACAGATGTAATATAACTACTTCATTAAACTATATTCTTCAAAAAATGTAAAATGTGTATAGTATAAATAGAAATGTTATGTTTAAGAATTATCAAACAACATCATCCATATTTTTGTGGATCATCAATTTATATTTCGATATAATCGTGTAAGTTCCATTGATATTTCCAAACCAAGAAAACTAGTCCTCCACCTCAGTATGTGAATCCCATATTTATGCTTGGAACATATAGGCAAGGTCTGTCATGGGGTAAGTATCTGAATGTGGATTTGGTAGTATGATTTAGAGATGTGGCAGGTGAGCAGCAGTTATAGTAAAGCTTGGTAGAGGGTGTGGACAATTGGAAAATGGATGTTACAGATAATGGGTGTCATTTGGGCTATATTTGAATTGCTTAGAGTGTTTAATTGGCCAGTAGTTTCTGTCAATCGTTTCACTCTGGGGTCATTTCTAGGCGTTTGCAGCAAGGAAGCATTGTGATTTTGTCTGGTTGGTTGGGTTGCAGTCAAGGTCTGATTTGGTGGAAGTCTCAGATTGTGCGAGTTAACTTTGGATCCAATCGGCTGTTGTGATTTTCGTAGGCATTGAATGTGTTATTCAAGTAGTGATTGGAGTGATTTTGGAGGTTGCTATGCATCTTGGTTTTTTCAGCTGAGCTCGATAGAATGAAATTTAGGCATCGAATAGTTTTTATTTATTTTTTAGAAAAATTATTTTTAAAATTAATTTTCAAAAATATTTATTAAAAAAATAATTAAAAAAACAAAATATTTTGTTTTACATTAATTAGATTTTGAGCTCCTACCTATAAAAAGCAAAAGTATGAGTGAACTTAAAAATAAGGGTAAAAAAATATTTATGTAATTGGAGGAAAAAAGGGTCAAATTGGAGCTAAATATTATTCTTTTTATTTGAACAATCATATTCCTTTGATGCAATGATTAAGTTTTATTAGTGATTTTTTATTTAAAATTTGATGCATTTGGAGTGTTAGGAACATAATCATTTTTTCTGATGGGGTATTAAATATTGATGATTTATGTTAAACTATTAAGATATATGTTTGAAAATGGTCTAATTTTGAAATTTTTTTTTATCCTAACTCTAACTTCTTTTCCTTTTTTGTATGTATCCTTTAGAGGAGTAGGTTGGGTTTGAGTTGGTTGGAAATTTTTAGGTGGGTAGAGGTTTTTTTTTTGTAGGGGCTGTTTTGGTTTTGGTTGTATTTTGTGCTTGTTTTGTATTGAACACTCTTTATGGTAGCAATTTATTTATTTTGGCAATTTCTTATCACACCACCCTTGTTTCTTAGGCACCATCGGAATTTCCGGTTTTGTCCCCTGATTTCGGATGTGCACATCCGGACGCACCAATTTTTTTAAAAACGCTGATTCTTTCCGGAAGTGCACATCCGGAAACATTCCTAATCTGCAAATCCGGAAAAAGGCAGAACATTATTTTTTTTTAAAAAAATCGGTTTTTTTGCTTGGTCGCATATGTTAATAAATCGTCGCAATTTAATATACATTTGACAACATCCATATATAAAATAAAATGATATATATATATATATATATATATATATATATATATATATAATAAATCTCTGTCAAAATACAGTGCATACATCTAATATAAATATAATACATCAAACAAAAAAACTACTGCGTATGGCGAAGGATTTCTCCTGGCTCCCCTGCTCCTCTGCCCCTACCCGCCATCCTGGATCGATGTCTACGGTACTGAAGTGCCCCCTGAGCAATCGCAATAATCCTGTCCACGGCAAGTCTGGCACCAGAGCCCTCAGGGAGGTGACCGTCCGCAATGGCCTGCTGCGCTATCTGTTCTATCTGACGACAGCGTGGTAGGACATCCTGAGTGTGGTCCAGCTGAGACTGCCGCTCCTCTAATATCTCCTGATGAGCAGGTCTGGGTGGCGATCCCTCAGCAGTGGGCACCATGCATGGGTGTGAGACGGTGTAGAACCACATGATGTACCCGGCAGCAACACTCCAGTCTGTCTCCGCTCTGGTCGCCCGAGCCTCCTCCGATACCAAGTGGAACTGGTAGTCAGCATATAGCTCATCTATCTGCCTGCGGGTCAAGCCTAGAGGAGCAGACTCATGAGGCATCCTGGGGATCGTCTGCGTGTAACCGAACTGACGCAAGACGCGCTCTGGCAGGTATCGGGCAGTAACGGTCGAACTGCATGCCAACCATCCTGAGAACAAACAAACCTCATCGAACGGGCGCGTCACACGGTGAGCGGCATAGGGGCAATGCAAAATGTCCTCAGCAGCCATGCGATCTAGATACACTCTGAAGGGGTCCGGCGCCTGGTTCCCTCTGAGCAGGACAAGTGCAGCAGCACGTGGCATAGCCTCAGTGTACCCCTGGGCACTCCCCCAACCAATAATATAGGGAAAGTGCTGTAAAATCCACGCCTGAAATGGAAAGCATAACATGGGTGTCAAACATTATAATGAATACAGAAAGAAAAGAAATGAAAAAATCACTTAGAATATTAGATTGTTACCACGTATAGCGTACAGCTGCCTGCCACAGTCTTGGCTGCCCAGCGGCAACCATCAGAGAGCCTGGAATAGGTGAATGCCAGCGCAGCCGCCCCCCGGTTGTACCCATGGATCTTTGTCTGATCCGAAAGGTACCTGAGGTAGACGATATCAACATAATAGGCGCTGGTGTCCACAAACACATGCGTGCCTAGCAAAAACAAGTAGTAGCACCTTAGGGCACGCGTCCTGTGGATCGCCACCTCAGCTGGATCACCATCTGCCTGTCCTGCCTCTGCAAGCGCCTCAGTAAATCTATCCATAAAAAATGAGAACCGGACGTGTGCACCCCTCAACTGGTGCACCTCCGCATGTGCCTTCTCTGGGCTAGCCCCAAGCTCTGTAACCAACAACTCTATGTCGTCCGCCTTCGTCATCCTACCGTGACTCAGAAGGGTACCCGTGATCGGTAGATGTAAGAGGCACGAGATGTCGTCTAACGTGATCGTGATCTCGCCGTACGGTAGATGGAATGAGGATGTCTCAGGGTGCCATCTCTCAACAAATGCCATCAGGATACCGTACTGGATCTGGGAATACCCAATCCTAGACAGGCCTCCAAGACCAGACTCCACAAGTGCAGACGTGAACCACTCAGCCTCTGGCAGCATCTCAATCATGTCCATAACCTTGCCCCCATGGTTATAGAACTTCTGTGAATCCTTATCCTGCAAATTTCCAAATAAAACAATGTTACAAATGAACATATTTTCAACGAATACAATTTTATAAATAAACCGAGAAAGGTTACCTGTCCTAGCCAGACAAATCTGGCAGTATGCTCAGAGTACCCAGCGAGTAGGGACATATTAGACGGTCCCCCGGGGTAACCGCCCAGCTCATTGAAATCGTCATCATCGTCAACACCCTCATGTGTTGGGTGATCACCCTCTGGAATAGGAACAATAACAGGGGAACGAGGAGGAGCAGCTGATGGAGTTGTAGTCTCCCGACGACGCCTGCGTGTGGGCTGGGAACCTGATGAACTAGCAGTAGAATCCCGACGCCTCCGAGATGTAGAATCGGCGGCTGAAGAGGGAGTGACCTGAACCTGTGATGTGGATGGTTGTGGTGTAGGATGTGGTGTAGGATGTCCCTCAGCTGTAGGGGCTACCCCAACTCCCTCTGCGTCGGAAGCCTCGGCTGTAGACTGCATCCGCTCACGTCAGACAGATGCGTGCTGAGCTGTCCGTCCATGTATGGTACGATCGTCTCTGCCAGCCATCTAATCTGCAAAGCATAATAAATAAATTAAATTTTGTTTAAAAATAATTAAACAAAAACAAACAAACAAGTAAAATTAAAAAAGGAAAAAAAATAGTCTTCCGGATGTGCACATCCGGAAGGACTCAGAATTTTAAACGTTAGGTACTCCCGGATGTGCACATCCGGAAGGACGCATAATTTTAAACGTTGGGTATTTCCGGATGTGCACATCCAGAAACACTAAACGTTTTAATATTTCCGGATCTGTACATCCGGTACGTATTTTGAAGTTTAAAAACGGCAGCCATGGCCACTGTAACAACCAAAAGGGCATTTTTATGCCCTGATCGTCCGTTTGAAGCAGTAAAAATAACCTACATTGTCTCTAACCTATGTTATTCATACAACCTAACAATTTCTACACCTAAATGTCTACTCTAAATTGATTACTCGAAAATTACTCCGAAACTCTAAAATTTGAAAACTTACCGATTAAAATGTGATACGGAGGATTTGGAGTGTGTTGATCGTTGTAGCAGTTGCTCTGCGCCGAACTCGAGTGGAAAAAATCGAGATTTGTGGTGATTGAAAATTTGAGAGTTTGAGAGAGTTTGAGAGATTTTGGAAATGGAAAGGTGAATAATGAGGGGGGGAAGAACGTCTGGCGCGAACTAATAAGAAATACTTCCGGATGTGCACGTCAGAATTCTTTCCGGATATGCATATCCGGAAAATCTCTACGATTTTTAAAAATTTGGTGCGTCCGGATGTGCACATCCGGAATAGAGGGGCAAAAAAATAATTTCACGTGGTGCCTAAGAAACTTGGGTGGTGCATTAAGAAATTGCCTTTATTTTTTGTGTTGTTATAACTTTTAATTTCAATTATTCTAATAAAAATGCCTATGGACAATCCAAGTTAACCAACATAGGGGTGTTCAAAACCGAACAAACCCAATAAAAAACCGCAAACCAAACCAAACCAAATCGAAACTGCAAAAAACCGCATTTGGTTCGGATTTGTTCGGGTCATCTTTTAACAAAACCGCATGGTTTGGTTTGGTTTGCGGTTTGTATTTTGCAAACCGAACTAAATCAAACCAAACCGCATTATGTTACAGCCCAAACTTCACTTATCTCACGTCTAACCCAAAACTCAAACCCATTATGCCTTAACCTTACAATTACGAAATATTTTCTCTTACGCACATTTAACTTTTCAGTTCTAATCTTCTCAAATCTCTTTTAATAGTATTGTGCATTCTTCTCATCTTCTTTACCATGTACGTCTCACCTCTTTTACACTAATCTCTCATCTCACACGTTCTTTCTTTTTCATCTTCTCATTTTTATGTTACTATTTTCTCTTCTAATTATATTTTTATCGCATCTTTCTTCTCTAATCTCACATCTGTTAAATTCTTTCTTTTTCATCTTCTCTAATCTCCCTTCTCTTATATTTTCTGTTTTATTATAATATTTTGATATTGTTTTATGCTACTATTTTTTTTCACTTTTGGTTAAATTGATTTTTGTATATTGAATGAGAACTTTTTGTCTAAATATGATGAGTTTTGTTGTTATTTGGCAATGTATGAATGACTAAACACAAAGTTATGTTGTTCTCTATATATGTAAATATCACTCAATAAAAATCTTGTAAAAAACCGAACCAACCGAACCAATCCAAACCGCATTGGTTTGGTATGGTTTGGTTCGGATTTTTTTTAAAAGCCAACCAAACCAAACCAAATCGCATGTTTTTTCCCTTGCGGTTCGGATATTTTTTGCGTCAAAACCGCCCAAACCGCACCGCGAACACCCTTAATCAAACATATTACATGCAAATGAACTCTCTCTTTCTTCAAATGAATTTTATATGTAAACATAAAATAATTAAATTAATTGCAATCTAGATTATATAAATGAGAGATAGAGATATGATTAATTTGTTTAATTTTTTAATTTTCTTTCCTATTATCATTAGTATTATTTTTGGGAATAGAACCAAATTTTATTGATAATAATGGCAACATGTCTATTTTATTAACAATTTTTTTTGGTAGATCAAAGTTTTAAATCTACATTTTCTAATATGATTGTCTCACTCCACTCTGTTACTATTGATAAGAATGTGAAATTTTAAATCTACACTTTGTTATTTAAAATTTGATGCATTTGGAATGTTAGGAACATAATCATTTTTTCTGATGGGGTATTAAATATTTTTGATTTATGTTAAACTATTAAGTTATATGTTTGAAAATGGTCTAATTTTGAAAAAGAAATTTATCCTAACTCTAACTTCTTTTCCTTTTTTGTATGTATCCTTTAGAGGAGTAGGTTGGGTTTGAGTTGGTTGGAAATTTTTAGGTGGTTAGAGTTTTTTTTTTTTTGTAGGGGCTGTTTTGGTTTTGGTTGTTTTTTGTGCTTGTTTTGTATTGAACACTCTTTATGATAGCAATTTATTTATTTTTTGTGTTGTTATAACTTTTAATTTCAATTATTCTAATAAAAATGCCTATGGACAATCCAAGTTAACCAACATATTACATGCAAATGAACTCTCTCTTTCTTCGGATGAATTTTATATGAAAACATAAAATAATTAAATTAATTGCAATCTAGATTATATAAATAATGCCAACATAAATATAAGATTAATTTGTTTAATTTTTTAATTTTCTTTCCTATTATCATTAGTATTATTTTTGAAAATAGAACCAAATTTTATTGATAATAATGCCAACATGTCTATTTTATTAACAATTTTTTTTGGTAGATCAAAGTTTTAGATCTACATTTTCTAATATGATTGTCTCACTCCACTCTGGTACTATTGATAAAAATGTGAAATTTTTTATCCTTTAGTGGTGGAAGGTCCGTATGTTTGCCACACTCTCATTTTTTGTTGACATATTAGATTTTTAAATCCACACTCTCAACCATGTCTATTCTGCTTCGTTTTTTTTTAAGGGTTAATTGTGATTTACCCCCCTGATATATGAGAGTGTTTTGGTTTACCCCCTACCGTTGCCATAGGCAAGTTTTGGCAACGATTTTTTCAAAAAAAACCGTTGCCTAAAGGCATGTAGGGGGGTAAATCAAAATTCGCTCATATGTCAGGGGGGTAAATCACAATTAACCCTTTTTTTAATGTTGCATAACTGACATGCTCATTTATCATCCTAATCAAACATATCAATATTAATGGATTAGACAAGAAGCATATATGACATGTTTGTTTTAAATTTTAAATTTTTTTTATATTTTAAAAAAATATATTTATAAATTTTCTTTTAAAATATTATAAGTTTTTTTTAAATTTATTTTTTCTAAATTGAAAAATTAATGTTGATATCCTGTAACATAAATTTACATTATTGAATATCAAAATATAGACAAAATCACAATTTTTTTTAAAAGGTTGTATCTCAAAAATGATTTTTATGAAAAAACTATTTGAAATAGCTTCAAAATTAAGAGATTTTTTTGAAATTTTTATTCCAAAAATATTTTAACAAAATGATATAATACCTAAAATTATATTTTAAAAATAACTATTCAAATCAAATTTTTATTTTAACCTAAATTATTTATAAATTTTATACTATATTTTTTGTTGTTGGAAAATGAGCATGTTATTTTTTCCTAAACATAAATAATTAATAAATGTAGACAATGTCAAGCAGCAAATAAAACAAAAGAACAACTTTATAAGAGTGGATATAATATAACTTGACTTGTGTTCAACTAAATCTGTCAAATTGTTTGTGGAGAATTTCATTGCTCTTGATCTTCCTCTCAACATCTTGATGTAATGTTTATATATTATAATCATTCTTTTTAAAGATTTTAAACTATGCATTTATCTCTCTAATATGAGTAAAATATAAAAAAAATATAAAAAAAAATATTATTCATCTATATTTAAAAATAAATAAACTTTTTCATATAATAAAGAACAAGAATATATGACAAGAAAAATCCTAAATAATTGTCATGTGTTTGGATTGCAGTCGCTAAAGCTTTTTTAATTCTGATTAATTCAAGTGTTGAGATACTAATTGTAATGGTTGCAGAATGAATTAATTATAATTTAATTTTTATCATAAAAACGGTAAATAACGATATTGATATCGCTATTTGTCGATACCAGTCTGTCTTGAACAATTTTACAGTCACTAACATTTTTTTATAATTTTAGTCACGCTATTTTCATTATTGATGTGACATTTCAGTTAGACATTCGAAGAAGGAATTGAGATGCAGTTTGCAACAAAACATCTCCGTAATCTTTTATTAATCATTCATGAAATCATCATCTGTATCTTATTCATTTTACCCTATCTAATCTTTTTTCACTTCTCAAAGTCATTTTTGTTGACAAAATGAAACAAACTGCAAAATCAATTGGTATAGATACACTTACTGCAGAAAAGAAATTAGATTTAATAAGATTAATGATCAAAATAGGTATTTTTGCTTTGACTTTAGTTAACTAAATTCAGTTTCTTCCTTTATATGGTTGCAATTTATTTATTTTGTGTTGTTATAACTTTTAATTTTAGTTATTTTAATAAAAAAAGCTTATGAACCGTCCAAGTTAGCCAACATATTACATGCAAATGATCTAGATTACATATAAACATAAAAAATTCAATTAATTGCAATCTAGATTACATTATGGCTTAAAAATTTAAATTTTGGTCCCAAGAGAACTTGAACACTTTACCTTTAGTTCCACAACATGGTTCTTAGCCACTAGATCATTCAAGTCACTTGTGTTTTTACTTACAATAAATTTATATATTACATAAATCCAATATTTACTATTTAATACTTATATTTGAAATACTGCACTTATTTAATACAATTAGTATAAATTGTTTTATACTGATAATATAAACTATTTTATAGAGTTTAATATTTAATATAAATATTTATATATACTGTTAGTATAAATCATTTAATATAGTTAGTATAAATTATTTAATTTAGTTAATATAAATTATTTAACACAGTTAGTATAAATTATTTTATATAATTTAATATTTAATACTTATTAATATAAATATAAATTATTTTATAAATTAGTATAAATAATAAGTTTATTAAATATTTCATTTATTTAATATTCTAAATATTTAATATTTCAATTATTAATTATCGTAATTATTTATTATTTAGTATCGTAATTATTTACTATCAACTTATAATACAATATTATTTACTAATAATTATTTAATAAATTACTTAATATTCAATTACCTAAATAGTATATTAAATAGTTTAATTATTTCATATCATTAAATATAATTAGTATTTCAACTATTTAATGATATGAAAAAATTAAACTATTTAATAAAATATTTTTGTAATACTGAAATAGTTTATTAATATTAATATTAATATTATTAAGTAATTTATTAAATATTACAACTACTTTTGTAATACTGAAGTAGTATATTTTTATTAATAACTAGTCTATTAATTTACGGTATTAATATTTTATTAATATTTAACATAATAGTTGAAATATAAATATTAAATAAACTATTTTATCATTAATTAATAGTTGAAATATTAATTAATAACTAGTCTATTTTATCAAGTATTTTAAAAAAAATATTTAATAAACTATTTAAAAAAATATTTTACAAAAAAATGTATTTTACTAATAGATGTAGTAATATTAATGTTACTATTTAATATTTAATAGATGCAGTAATATTAATATATTTAATATTTAATATTTAATATTAGTATATGACTATTAGTATATTTAATAGATGCAGTAATATTAGTATATTAGTATATGCATTACAAATATAAACGAAAGGAAGTGAATGGCTTGTTGGAAACTTGTTGTTGTTTTAATCTAAAGGTCCTAGGTTCGAAACTAAATGGGGTCTTTTTTTTGGAATTATTGGAGATTAATATAAATGAAAAATGATAAAAACAAACTTGCCATGTCAGCGACGTTAGCCACATCATCATTTTTGTAACAGAAGTTTAACGTCAGAGACTAATCGCAAAAAGAAATCAAATGTAAGGGACTCAGACAAAAAAAAAAATACAGGGATCAAATTCAAAACTGCGCTAACTTACAGGAACCAAAAGACCATTTAAGCCTTACATTAGATTTATAATCTAGATTACATTATAACATAATAATTTTATAAATGAGAGATAGAGATACAAATAACTTGTTTAATTTTTAATTTTCTTTCCTATTATCATTACTAATATTTTTAGGAATAGAACCAAATTTTATTGATAATAGTAAATATAGGATGAAAAATGGGTCCTGTCCGTCAGACATGTCTATTTTATCAGCAATTTTTTTGTGGGGTAGATCAAAATTTTAAATTTAAACTTTCTAATATGTCTAATTTCCTATTTCGTTTTTTCACACACGAATATTGATAAAAAAATTTTGTAATTTTTATTTTTTAGTGGTATAAGGTCCACATGTTCGCTACACCCTCATTTTTCGTTGACATATTAGATTTTAAAACTCACACTCTCAACTATGTCTATCCCGCTTCGTTTTTTAAAAATATTGTAGAACGGACATGCTCATTTGTCGCTTAAATCATACATATCAATAGTAATGGATTAGTAAAAAAAGATGTAGAGGATGTTTATTTTAACTTTAATTTTTCTTTATATTTTTAAAAATAAATTTTATAAAAATAAAATTTTAAAATATTATAAGTTTTTTTAAATTCGTTTTTTCTAAATTGAAAATTTTATTTTGATATCTTGTAACATATAACATACATTATTGAAAATCCAAATATAGTCGAAATGGAAACTTTTTTAAAATGTTGTATCTCAAAAAAAAATATTTATGAAAAGTTTTTGAAATATTTTCAAAATTAAGTAATTTTTTGAAATTTTGATGTTCAAAAAATATTTTAATAAAATGATAAAATACCTAAAATAAAATTTTAAGAATAACTATTCAAACCAAATTTTTATTTTAACATAATTTTTTTAAAATTTTTTATACAAAATATATGTAATATTATAAAAATCATTTTCCAAAAAATGTTAAAACAAATTGGTCCATAATTAATTTTATTTTTGTATTGGTTTATAGAGCATGTTTTAATTTGGTGTCTCAAATTTGTGAACATGAAGAGGGTGTGAACATTACAGCCAACTCTTTTCAACCATGAATAATAATGACTCATTTTATGAGATATTCTCCTTACCTTATGAGTATGTTAAAAAAGAATTAAGTAATCTATATGTTTTTAGTTTTTGTTCTATCTTTTTAATTTATATTGGATCAAATATATTTATATACTCTATTGTTTATGCAGACTTCTTAAAGATCTTCAACTTTTACATTTGGAAGAACGTCCCACAGAAATTTTATTTTATTTAATCCTTTTAATATATTCAATAGTTATAAAAAAAATGTCACATTTGATAACCTTAAAAAGTATATATAAATATGTAGTTAATCAATCATTTTTTTGGTTTAATTGGTAGAGAGCAGCTACAACATGCTATGTTGCACTTCAACCAAACGTGAAAGGTGTGACTGAGAAATACTTTATTGCAATGAATTCAAGCCAAGTGCATTTGCTAAAAATAAACAGTTAGCAAAGAAGCTTTGGGATTTCAGCAACAATTTGATCAACTCAATCTCAAAAGCTTGATAGAGCACACTTGATGTTTGGTTCACCACTTCATCATCTTAACTCGTTGTTATGTGTCAAACTACAAGCTCCTAACACCAGAAAGCATGTTATGTGAGAAGACGGAGAATCCTTAGTTAAGGTTAGTATCTGTTAGATCTGAAGGGTTTGGTTTAAAGTCCTAACCTTAGGGTTAGGGACCTTCCTCCCTTGGGATCTTTTTCGCAGGGGTTGCCCTTCAACTTTGGGTTGTGGTCCTAAGTCGAGAGCTATAGTTTTGGTTGTCTGGTCTGGTTGTTACTGAGTCATCGGACTTAATTCTGGAGTTTTGGGTTTGAGAGAAAGGCAAGATGTATTCTAGGAAGGAAGAAGAATGGAAAAGATTCAATAGAAACAGTGTGCCTAAGACAGCAAATGCAAGGAGGTCTGTTTGGAAAGCTCGTGGTGGAAAAAGTACAGATTTGGATTTCAACAACGCTTCATCATTTTTTTTCTCAGAGTTTCCTGAAGCTTTTGAAGCTAAACAAATGTTCAACATCTTCAAAGACTATGGAATGGTGTTGGAGGTTTACATTCCTCCAAGAAGAGATAAGAGAGGGAAGAGATTTGGATTCGTGAGGTTTAAAAAGGTAGATGATGAACATCTTTTTTCCATTAAATTGGACAACATTGTCATTAATGGCAAGAAGATATTCGCAAACAAACCTAAATTTCAAAGGAGGGATAAGGAGGTGCAAGCTAAAGTTCAGGTGATACATCAAGATGTAGGGTTGAATATGAACGATTTTAGAGCTCAAAGAAGTCATGTGAAGAACACAGGAAATGGGAATCAATCATATGCTCAAGTAACTACAGGAGGTAGAAGGATTTAAGAAGGTCAAAAGAAGATTTTAAACCAAGTTTGTATGGGAGACAAACCGGATTTTGCGCATCTTATGTTTAACGTAGAGAAACATGCTCTGTTAAGGTTTGAAAAATCATTTGTTGGTGTTTTGGAGCAACCTGATTCAACTTTTGATGTCCAAGAGGTATTGCATATTGAAGGGTATTTCCATATCAAAGAAACTCCATTGGGGGCTAATTTGTGCTTATTGGAGGAGGAGGAAGACGGGGGCATTTTGAAAATGGTGAAAGAAGATGTAGAATGGATTTCCAGATGGTTCTCTGATATACATCCTTGGTCTCCAGCAGATGTTGACAAGGAAAGATTGACTTGGATTAGTATATATGGGCTGCCCTGTCACGTTTGGGGTGATAAGTTCTACACTTTTTTGGCTGGACGGTTAGGAGATTATGTGAAAGCAGATGATGATACTAGGAATATGGCAAGAATGGATATGGCTAGGATTCTTATTAGAACTAAGTTTGCTTTAAACTTGAATGAAGTGTTCAATATTGAAGTTAATGGTGATGTGTATAAAATTAAGGTGAGAGAAGATTCTGTAGGAGGTAGGAAACCTTGGATCGCGACGGAACAATCTATGGAGGATAGTTCAAGAATTTCATCTTCAGATAGTGAAGTGGAGGATTCCATAATTAAATTAACTGAAGATGATGAAGAAATTCAGAAGGAGGAAGTAAGAGGAAGTACAGAAAAAGGGGAGGGGAGAGGTGTTCGAGGAAGGAATCAAGAGGTAACTGAGGAGAGAGATTCAAATGGTGAAGGGGAGGGGCCCGAGGACAGGTGGACTAGTCCTATGACTAATGAAAATCTAGGGTTTGGACAATGTAGGTCGGCAGCAGACGTTGATAGGGAGATGAGGGAGCAAGCACGGGTTCAGATGCAGGGAGGTGAGGAGGACTCGTCCTTTCATGAGTCACAACTATCTGATTCACTTTTGACAAAAGGTCAAGGACAGAGTAAGGTTGAGGAACCACGGGAATGGTATAAAAAAGAAAAAAATAATGATGGAGAAGGAAAGTGTAGCCCTGGGGGAATTATCGAGGTAACAGAAGTCAGAGAGAAACAAAACCAGTTGGCGTGTGGTTCAGAGATAAGGAAGCCAAAAAAGGTTGTGCCACTAGATGAAATTGATCAGAAATTAAAGATACCATTTGCCCCTTCATACTATTCAACTTTGCTGAATGGAAGAAGGTCGTATGGAGAAATGGCAGCCAAACCAAATCAGTTGTGTGTAGATGTTGAGGAGGAGATATCTAATGAGGGAGGGACTCCTATGTCTGCTGGTGATTCAATTGGAGATAAGGAGGTTCAAAAAAGTAATTCTAGAATTAAAAGAAAGTTAGAAGGTCTGCCATCTAGAATTTGGGTTGCCATTAAGCAGATGGGGGTGGAAGCTGAGGAAGATGACGAGGTTTTTGAGAATTGTATCAGGAATTATGAAGCTGAGAAGAGGAAAGTAATTAGAGGTAAGAAGGAGGCAGCTAAGGGTAAGATATGAATTTTATGACGTATAACATTAGAGGGTGTGGTAGTAGTGTTAAGAGGAGGAGACTTAGGACGTTGTTACAAAAAGAAGAGGTTGATGTGGTTTTTCTACAGGAAACCAAATATGAATTGATGACAGACAATCTAGTTACTGATATGTGGGGGAATGAGAACTGTTTGTGGTCGGGTGTAGGTTCTGTAGGCCATGCGGGTGGAATCCTCACTATATGGAGGAAAAATTACCTAGTTTCGTTATGTAGTTTCAAAGGTAACAGTTACATAGGAGTGAATGCTATTTGGAAGGGGCAAAATGTATACTTTTTGAACATCTATTCTTCTTGCTCTAATGTGGAGAAGAGAGTTCTTTGGAGTAAAATTCTGTAGCTCAAGGAAACAATGGATGCAGGTGAATGGGTCATTGGTGGCGACTTTAACGCCATTAAAAATAGGAGGGAGATAAGTGGGAGTTGTAATCAAAGTAGTAGAATTATAGAGGATTTCAAGGACTTCATTGAGTTGTCTGGCTGTGTAGACATCCCTGTGCGAGGTAACAGATATACGTGGTTTAATACTTCTGGAAATTCTTGTAGCAGGTTAGACAGGTTCCTCCTTTCCCCTGGTTTGATTAATGATTGGAACTCGATCACTCAAAATGTTGGATCAAGGTATATTTCTGATCATAGGCCAGTGACGATAATAGCAAGAAACATCAATTGGGGACCGAAACCATTCAAAGTGTTGAACTGCTGGTTAGAGCATCACGAGTTTCTACCCTTTGTTAGACATGTTTGGGATTCATATAAGGTTAAAGGCAGTGTGTCCTTTATTCTGTCTAAGAAATTTCAGCATCTTAGGAATCGGTTACATTGGTGGAATGCCAACGTCTTTGGCTGGGTTGACACAAAGATCTGTGAGAATACTACTACCATCAATGATGTTGAGGATCTGATTGCGCAGAACAGTGAAGATATCAATGCTGAATTGTTGAGAGATAGAAGAGTTGTTGAGGACGAATTATGGAGAAACATGAGAATCAAGGAAAGTATACTTAAACAAAAAGCGAGGTTGAATTGGATTAATGAAGGGGATGCAAATTCAAAGTTTTTCCATAATGCAATAAGGCATCGTAACAGAATAAATTCAATCAGTTCGATTCAAGTTGAAGGAAAAACAATAGAAGATGTCATTGATATCAAAGAAGCAATGGCAAGTCATTTTGAACAAAGATTTAAGAAAGATTGCAGAGTGTTGCCCAAGATATGTAGCAATGGTTTCAAGCGTATGACTGAGGAGGATAGCAAGATGCTGGAGGCACTTTTCACATACGAAGACGTCAAACAAGTTGTGTTCTCAAGTGAAGGAGATAGGAGTCCTGGGCCAGATGGTTTCAACCTGAAATTCATAAAACATTGCTGGGAGGTGGTGGGTTTGGATTTCTCAAAATGCATTTTAGAATTCTTTGAGAATGGAGTCCTTCCAAAGGTTTTCACGTCTTCCTTTATAGCACTGATACCGAAGAATGATGATCCGAGTGGTATGGAGGACTTCCATCCTATATGTTTGATAGGCTCAGTTTATAAAGTAGTTGCAAAGTTGTTGGCGGGAAGAATTAAGAAAGTTATGGACAAAATAGTTTCCAGCACGCAAACGGCGTTTATCACTACGCCAAACAAGGGAAAAGAAGGCGTTTTTTTTTGCCTATGACAACGCTTAAAAGCGCTGTCTAAGCCAGCGCTGTCGTAGGTAAAGACAACGCTTTTTTATTTATGAAAAAACGCTCTCTAAAAGGGGACTTTAGATAGCGCTTATAAAAGCGCTATCTAATGTATACGTTTAAAATTTTAAAGAATTTTTTTATACACTTTAGAGAGCGCTTTTTTCTTCAAAAGCGTTCTATAAAGTGGGACTTTAGACAGCGCTTTTGAAAGCGCTGTCTAATGTATACGTATAATGATTTTTTTATATACCTTTAGAGAGCGCTTTTCCTTAAAAGCGCTCTCTAAAGGTGGACTTTAGACAGCGCTTTTGAAAGCGTTGTCTAATGTATAACCTTAGACAACGCTTTTTTCTCAAAAGCGCTGTCTTTTGTCTACGTATAATTTTGAAGATTTTTTTTTTAAAATCTCATTTTAACCATTTTTTTTATGCAGAAACCTGTATAATTCACATTTCCATAAACCTGTATAATTCACATTTCAATAAACCAGTATGGATACGCATTTCCATCAACAAATTCTATTTCAAAACTAGAATTTACATTAATGTAGAATTCGCACAAATTCTATAAACTAGAATTTGTACATTTCAATAAACTAGAATTTACATGCAGAATTCGCACAAATTCTATTGTATGGTTTCAAACCTGCATGGAATTTACATTTCAATAAACTAGAATTTACATTCACAAAACTATACATTCAAGAAAGAATTCTTCTTGCAATAAAAAATTCGCACAATTCCTCCTTAGTATCTTGCAATTGTTTCCTCGTGTAATAAGGACACGCCATATCATCCAAATACTACATAACAAAACAAAATACGCATTAGTTAAGAAATAATATATAGATGTTTTGTGTTATCAAGTAGCATCACTAATAAGCAATATTGTGAAAATTAATATACCTCCACTTTGACCCATGTAATATTGGTTGCTCTAGCCCGTGCTACTCGTGTGTATCTTCCTGGTTACTAGACATTTGACCTGTAAGAAAGAAAAAAACAGAAATTAAATGACAAATATAAAAATCCATAATCCTAATCTATTGAATGTTATAAGCTATAATTTTACAACTAGTACCTTTTTCACTAACGTCTCTTTCTTTTCTTGTTTGGAGTATGTTCTACCCGTCTCTTAACAACACGGACGGTTGGATTGATCCAAATACCCTCATTATGATCATTTCTAGTATATGATTCATTTGCTATAATATTTTCATCTTGATCATTTCTAGTAAATGATTCAATATCAACATCAATATCACCTTGATCTCCAACGTTTTCACCAATTACTTTGTTAGATAAAAGCACTATAGACCATTTTATACTTGTCGAATCAGTGACATAGAACACTTGTTTAGCTTGAGAGGCTAGAATAAAAGGCTCATCTTTGTACCCCACCCTAATAAGATCCACTTGCAAAAATCCTGACTTATCTATTCGCACGCCATTATTATTTTCAACCCACTTGCAACGAAATATAGGAATTTGAAACTTCTCATAATCAAACACCCAAATGCGCATGATAACCCCAAAATATGACAGATTTGCAAATTTGGGGTTTAAGTCTTTCACACTTGAAATGTGCATTGCTACAGCTACCACGGTGACACCACTATTTTGCATAGTACTTTTATCATCTTGTTCTTTGGTATAAAATGTGTATCCATTAATTGCGTATGCGCTATAAGAAAACACGACCATACTTGGACCATATGCTAAACATCTCAACCTTTCTGTTATTGAATCGCGGTCTGAATAATACTTTGAATAAATATGATCCTTAAACCAAGGTATGAAACTTCGATTGTGCTCTCGTACTATCCAATTCTCATTTCTATTCGGATTTAAACCTCGGAGAATATCCTTGTGCATTTCAACATATGGCTCAACCTCATTCTCATTGTGCAGAACATACAAATGCACTTGATCCCGTTCGACCCTTGATACTGTCACAACTTCATTTCCAATTAACTTTTTTCCTTCTTTTTTTCGACAATATGAGATTTGGGGAGTCCAATTGATTGTACATTGGACAGATATTCAGTACAAAACTCAACCGCTTCTTCAACAATGTATCATTCGGCAATACAACCCTCTGGTCGACTTCGGTTTTTCACATACCCTTTTAATATTTTCATATAACGTTCAGCAGGGTACATCCATCTCATATAAGCCGGTCCACACAATTGTGTCTCTTTCACTAGATGAACAACTAGATGAACCATTATGTCAAAAAACGAGGGAGGAAAATACATTTCAAGATCACACAAAGTAATAACTAGTTCTTTTTGCAATGTTGGTAAGATCGCAGGATCGATCACCTTACTGCAAATTGACTTGAAGAAAAAACACAATTTAGTTATTGCGCTTCTTACTTTTTCTGGCAGAATAGAACGTATACCTATTGGTAGAAAATGTTCCATTATAACATGGAAGTCATGCGTCTTTAAACTCTTTAACTTGAGGTCTTTCATAGACACAAGTCTTCTAATATCTGAAGAGTATCCTTCTGGAACTTTAACTTCACTTAGAAACTTACACAATACTTTTTTCTCCTTTCTAGATAGAGTATACGCAGCAGGTGGTAGATATGTTCGTTTTCCTTTCTTCAAGGGTCCTAATTCAGTTTTTATCCCCATATGTACCAAGTCCTTTCTTGCTTTAAGCCATCCTTAGACTTTCCTGGTATATTGAGTAACGTACCAATAACATTGTCAAATACATTTTTTTCAATATGCATAACATCGAGAAAATGTCTTACATACTACGACTTCCAATATGGCAGTTCAAAAAAAATTGACCTCTTCTTCCACCCACTCTTGACAAGTGTATGTGCAAAAGGCTTTCCAAACTGAGTTGTCACATTTTCACCTTTTCAAAAATTTGATCACCTGTCAATATAGTTGGAGCTCTACCATGTTCTGGCCCTCCATTGAATGCTTTTCTCCACCCACGATAGTGATGATTAGAATTTAAGAATCTACGATGACCGAGAAAGACATTCTTCTGACCAAACTCCAATCGCGCCCAATCTGTTTTATCTTCACAAATAGGACACACACATTGACCTTTTATGTTGTACCCTGATAGATTTCCGTATGCTGGAAAATCATTAATTGTGCCAAACAACATCGCCCTCAAGTTGAAACTTTCTTTCCTATACCCATCATAAACCTCCACACCGTTCTCCCACAAAAATTTTAAATCTTCGATTAAGGGTGCCAAGTATACGTCTATGTCATTCCCTGGTTGTCTAGGCCCAGAAATTAACATAGATAACATCATGTACTTACGCTTCATACATAGCCATGGAGGTAGGTTATAAATCATTATGATCACAGGCCAAGTGCTATGTGAGATACTTTGAATACTGTGTGGGTTCATTCCATCAGTAGATAATGCCAAGCGAAGGTTTCTTGCTTCTTTTCCAAATTCAGGATAATCATCATCAATTTTCATCCACTGTGGTGAATCTGCCGGATGTCGAAACTTTCCATCAATAATTCTTTCATCTGCATGCCAAGTCAAGTGTCTTGAATCGGTCTCAATACGAAACATGCGTCTAAATCTCGGAATTATAGGAAAATACCATAAGACTTTTGTTGGAGACAACTTTTTTTTATATCGAGAGACACCACATTTAGGACACTTATTTAACGATGCATACTCATTTCAAAACAATACGCAATCGTTTGGATAGGCATGTATCTTATCATAGCTCATGCCAATAGAGCACAACATCTTTTTGGCCTCATATGTTCGATTGGGAAGAGCATTATCCTCTGGAAGCATATCTTTCATAAGGGCCAATAATTCTGTGAAACTTTTATCCGACCATCCATTGCCCGCCTTTAAGTTGTACAACTTTAATACCGCAGACAATCTTGTAAATTTGGTGCAACCATTATACAACGGTTTCTCTGCATCGCTTACCAACCTCTCAAACATTTTGGGACAATCCTTAAGATCTTCTTCAAGTGCTTCTGCAATCTCTTCGACTCGATCAGAATCGTATATATCTGTGCCATTATCGTATGAAGCGTAGGTCGTATTATCCCCCGATTCAACATTCCCGTTAATTTTCTCACCATGCAAATTCCAACATGTATAACTTCTATCAATTCCACTCCTCAATAAATGCGATGCCAACTGAACCGCATCAACCCGACTCCCAAAACAGCAACCCAAGCAAGGACATATCATTCGACTGGGGTCTTTAGCATGCGCAACAGCAAACTTAACGAATTCCGATACCCCATTGTCGTACTCTTTCGACAATCGACTTGAAGACATCCATTTCTTATCCATAGTTATACTAATTAAACTAAACAAAAACAAAAAGAAAAAATATTATACCTGTAGAGAAACGATCCGACTTTCACACTTTGAACACAAGTAACCCCTATACACGTATCATAAAATGAAATATCATTAATTGACCAATTATGAGTCATAACTTGATAAGTGGCAACTAACTTATAATTTAAAGTATCAAAAAAATTCTAATTAACTTATAAAGTAGACAATTATAATTTAAAGTATCAAAAAAATTCTCTCCTCAATAAGTATAAAGTAGACAATTAACTTATAACAAAAAGTCAAAGTTCTAGAAAATAAAAGAAATGAACTTGGAAAAAAAGGATAGACCAAACACAATCAATTGGAAAAACAGTACAACACAACTAGCGAAATACAATTTCAATCAATACTAGGTTGTTTATACTAATCAACTTTGCCAAATATACAGTAGAAAATATTTAAAAGTAACCTTCCACAAAACTAGGTTGTATCATGAAGTATCTTTTCAATAATAGTCATCGTTGTGAAGATACTTTAATATTATTTTCCTTATGAAAATACCTTCCACAAAACTAGGTTGTATCATGAATGCATAACATAATGAGCTTATTATAAAAAAAAGAGGGACATTTGTAAAAATAAGAGATGAAAGATTAAAAATTCTGCAAAATATACATGAAAAATATACATGATAAATACTTTGCAAAATATACATGAAAAATACTTTTCCAAATATACATGAAAAATAAAAGCAAAAAATAGGTTCGATTCTGCAACAATAAAAGAGGGAGCTTTTATCCTCATCGTGAAAACTTTTTCAGCATAAAAATCAAATCAAAAACAAATTTTAAAAACAGAGAAATGAATAATAAAAGAGTAACAACGTACCTTATTCGTTTTCAGAGGATAAGAGAAAAAGAACAACAACAACAACAACAACGTTTTCACGAATGGAATGCAACAGTGACGGCAACGGCAACGGCAAAGAACGACGGCAATAATGGCATGCAAGAACGACGGCAAAGGTTTAGAGAAACGGTCGAGAGAGAAAATGAATAGAAGTGTCTCTGAAAATGTTTATAATTATTTTATATTTTAATTAGTACAGGACTTTAGAGGGCGCTTTTCCTTAGAAAGCGCTTTCTAAAGTGAAAATAATTAGAGTCCTATAAGAGCGCTTTCTAAGGTGGCCTTTAGATAGCGCTTTTTAAAAGCGCTCTCTAAAGTAATACCTATAGCAGCGCTTTTTGGAAAGCGCTTTCTAAGGTGGTCTAAGGTGGCAGTCTTTTACAGCGCTTTTTAAAGGCGTTTTCTAAAGCCTTTCTTTTAAGGCGCTTTTTTTTAGCGAAATTTTTTTATTCTTTTTAGCAGCGCTTTTGTATAAAAGCGCTGTCTTTTAGGTGCCGTCTAAACATATTTTTGGCGTAGTGTATTGAAGGGCGAAACATATTGGATGGAGTTGTTGTGTTAAATGAATTGATTGATTTAGCTAAAAGAAGCAAATCTAATGGTTTGATGATCAAAGTTGATTTTGCACTGGCCTATGACAGGGTGGAATGGAGCTATTTAAAAGACATTATGAGTTACATGGGTTTTGGAAGTAAATATATGAGGTGGATAAAGGGAACTGTTATGCATAACTTTATGTCGGTTATGGTTAATGGGAGTCCAACCCGTGATTTTAAGGTATCGCGTGGTTTGCGACAAGGTGATCCGATATCCCCCTTCATCTTTGCGTTAGTTATTGAAGGCTGGCGGTTTTAGTGAAGAGAGCTACTCAGGTGGATGTTTTCCAAGGTATAAAACTAAATTCTGTCATCTCGTATGAACTATTACAATATGCTAATGACACGATTTTAGTGGGTGATGGTTCCTGGGCTAATCTTTGGACTCTAAAGGCTATGTTGAAAGGTTTTCAATTGGTTATGGGGTTGCAAATAAATTATAGTAAAAGTTCCTTGTATGGCATTGGTTTGGAGGATGACTTTCTAAGCGCAGCAGAATGTTTTCTTGGTGTCAAAATTGACAAATTCCCTTTCAAATTTCTGGGAGTGTTCGTTGGTGGTAACCATAGGGCTATCGCTTTTTGGAAGCCTATGATTCAGAGAATTCAGGCACGTTTGTCAACTTGGAAATGGAGGTTCTAGTCGATGGCAGGCCGGGCTACATTAATAAATTCTGTTTTGACTAACTTACCTTTGCATTATATGTCTGTTTATTTGATGTCGTGCAAAGTAGTAAGAATCATAACAGGTATTCAACAACGGTTTCTGTGGAGAGGATCTGCTATTTCCAAAGGTGTATCGTGGGTAAGGTGGAATGAGGTGTGTAAACCGAAAGAGGAAGGGGGATTGGGCATAAAAAATGTCAAATGGCTCAATGTGGCATTAATGGAAAAATGGTTATGGAAACTAATAACTTTGAAACACAGGTTATGGCAGGGAGTAGTAGAGGCAAGATATTATGATCATATTATTGATTTTCATCGTGGAGTTATGTCGGAGTATAATTTTGGACCATCTTTGTAGTGGAGGGATCTGTTTATGGTTTGGTAGATGTTTGGGGAAGATGGTTTCATGCAGCAGTTGAAACACGAGGTTGTTGACGGGAATAAAACTCTGTTTTGGTTGTCAAAGTGGTGCGGAAACCAGTCTTTTGCTGCCAAGTTTCCTAGGCTTTGGGAAGCATCCAGTAACAAATGGGGTAGGGTAAGGGAGTTTTGTTGTTATAATTCAAATGAAGAATCTTGGATACTTGACTTTGGTAATACATTAGCAGCAGGCTGGAGTTTACAGGAACTTAATGAGTTGAAAAGCTTGCTGCCTGTACAGACCATGAGAATAATAGGTGAAGAAATTGTTGTCTGGGGCACGGGAGTCGTGGATGAATATTCGGTTAGTGCTGGATATGAGTTGTTGATGAAGTCCCACAGTTCACAGCCTATTCAAGAGAATTTGGTTGATGTTTTCAAACTGATTTGGTTGTCCTCTGCGCATCCGAAAATTCAATTGTTTGGTTGGCGTTTATTTCGTGAGAGGCTATCAACCAGAGATAATTTACACAGCAGACACATTCTTTTGAGAAGTGAAGGCGTGGCTTGTCCTTTCTGCCAAAGGGAAGACGAGGATACTCTTCATTTATTCTACAAGTGTGAATTTTCGCGGAAAATTTAGAGTCGCGTTGGGAGATGGTTGGACATTGAAATAGGTAGTCATGATACTCTATTGTTAATGTTTCATCATTGGATCCAGACCTTGATTGTTAAGAAGGTAACAGTAAAAAATGCGGTAGGTCTTTGGTTGTCTATAGGATGGTGTTTACGGTTAACAAGAAACAACATTGTTTTTAACAGAGAAGTTTGGGATTTAGAATCAATAGAATATAGAATCATATTGCTCACTTGGTGGTGGCTAGGAAAAAGGATTAACAGACGGTATACTTGTAATTACTACGATTGGACTAACTTCCCATGTGAATTTTTGTAGTTTTCATGTTGGGTAAGTGGTTGATGTATGTGGTTGGTTGGATACACCCATTTGTATCCGGTTGAATATAATTTTTTGCTTATTAAAAAAAAGTGTCAAATTATGTAAAGATGTAAGTTGCATGTTTGTTGTAAGGTTAAATTTTTTTTACAGTAAAATTTCTAGCTCTATAAGAATAAGGATGTTTGTCAGCGTGTGTTAGATGTGATGTCTAAAATAAATGTCAATCCTTGTCATTTCTATCATATTTATTTTACATATTAATGTTGTTTTGGTATGAAATTAAGAGATAGTTCACTTAGGCCGGTGATATAACCTTCATTTCATCGAGGTTTGGTCTATTATGGTGTTTTGATATGCACGTCTTTTCTTGTATGATCTTTCTTGAGGTGAGAGGAGTGTACCGATAAAGACACTTTAATTTTAATGTAAAACGTAGTATATGCAGTTAGTGAATAGACGCGTTGATAATTAAGTGATCATACATGGGGATGAATCCTGAAGTTATAAAGTGATTGGATTTATAGACAATTCATGTTATTGTTTTATCTATTATAGTGATTCCTAATATCCTTATTAGATAAACATATCTTTGTTATTGTAACTAAATTTGAGATAAACGATTACACTTACGTGTTTTCAATACGTTCTATGATGTTAACAACAGAGGTATGTTAGTCTCCTAAATCTCTTATTTGTAGGTATGTTAATTTTCTTGGATGACTTTTGAGGTAGTGTAGTGCGCTGAATCATCCTCTTCTACTAGAGAGAACAATTCATATATTCTCTGCATTTAAACCTCGTAATTGAGTTTAAGACATAGATTTTCTTGGTTTTGGTTGGTCATCTATTATATATTTGGATTAATTATTTTAGGTCCATACCATCACAAAAGAAATTTAAAATATAATAAAAAGACAATTTGGAAATATTTCTAAGGTGAGGTATTGCTTAGATGTAATATCGCAATGACATGTTTTCCCTTTTTGCAACTGTCGATGAATCCTTTTCACTTTTTCTTATGTACATTTACATTTCTCATTTTTAGCATTTATGTCTTTGTGTTTCTCTTTCAAACATTCATGTTTGTTCTGAGTTTATTCTACAACTTTGATTTTATTTTATGTTTTTTCTTTATTACGTAGTGCACCCTCTTCCACTTTTCTTCCTTTTGTAGTTGCAATGGTTGATTATAAAAGAACCTTGATTTCTCCAGATGCTTTGTGTTGGGTGAGAATATATGGATACAACAAGGTCTAGAAGGGGAAGTGAATAGACCTTGATTCCATTTAGACAATTTAAAAAAAATTTAGATCCCATAAACGAAATCAGAGATTTTAAGAACCATATAAGCAAAATACAAAAATACGAGAGCTTGGAAGCATCTCAATTAATCAAGCCACATGAAATGGTACATGAGATCACCATGAGATTGATTACTTCTAGTGCAAATCACTTACAATACAACCAAATCCGCTTTAAACAAATCGATTTAAAAACACATTACTTAGATGTTCTTAATAACGCATAATTGACTTCATGATGATTTCATATGATTGATACACCGTAGACCTAAGCTTATACATTAAATCCCTATAAGTATGGTCTAACCTATATGGAATACAATCAATGCAATCATGCAAAGATGTAACAACAAATATAAGTGAATGCTCTCAAAATAAAAGAGATAGGGAAAGGGAAAGATACATAAAGATATACAGTGCTTCAACATTCGTCCTCGCTTTGCCTATGAGCACTCTTCAATGGATGATGCCATCTGAACATAATCATTGTCTTCCACTATTTTGATAAAATGATTATAACATTTTGATTACAAAGAACTATCACACGATAATTCCCTCTGATGCAGACATTACACTGCTAACAAAAACAAGATCCCTCAAGATCTTGATCCAATAACCTCGCTATCCACAATAACCTGCTCAATGTATTCGTGTGTGGTGATCCCCTTGATCCCACCAATTTCTTGTCTGAGTGATTTCCATTAGCTTAGCATATATTGGACAACTTCCATCTTTATTTGCAAGCAATCTTTGAATGAACACACACATAAGGCTCAATCAAGTTTTTAGATTAATGGAACTTGGTTCTTGATTATTATCAGGAGATTGATCAATCACAACAAGATTGATTAACGCACTCTCTAATTCACGCAAATATAATAACCAATTTGCACAAGAACAAGATGCAACAAAAATGATAAATAATTGACACGGATTCAATATCAGAAGGTTGGATTTTTGGAGAAGAATAGAGAAACATGGTGAAAGATGGACATACTAAGAAGAGAAGACAGAAATCACAATTTTTGTCTCTATGGATCACCATAGATTTCACACAATTGTTATTTTCATAAAAAGAAATAACTATTTAAATAAGTGATGGAAAATTAGATTTTTAGAAGCTTGATTCAAATCAAGAAAGATTTATGATTCAAATCAATATGGACAGGACCAAAATGGGCGCTTTTCAAAGCTAATGATTTGAATAATTATTTGCACTTGATTCGAATCAAACGAGGTTATGATTTGAATCATGTTTAAATTTTAATGGGTTGATAGCTAATTTGTCCCCTGCCATATAGGCGAATTTTGAAAAACCCCCCCGTAATTTTTTTTTATAGATTTCCACCATAATATTTCAAGATTCTATTGTTTTGACCCCTCCTGAAATCTAGTCAGCAGAATCTTTGATATGACAATATTATTTTTTTAAATTAATTATTATTATTATTATTATTATTATAAATTATGTGGATGTCTTAGTTGGTATTTTTTATTATTATTTATTTTTTAAATTACATGTGGCATCTTTTATTATTATTTTAATGTTTTGGTGATAAGTGTCAAAATTCAAAAATATGGTCCTTGGAGGTGTTGATGAGCCCATGACAATTTGGGGATAACAACCACACCCTACCACTAGAATATGCACTTCTTTTGTTTAGTAATATCATTGAGTGTATAGTGTATAGAGGTTGGTCTAAGAAAAAGCTTAGGAGCCAATTAACCTAATTTTTGTTATAGTGGTTTGTTCGGTTTTTGGTTTGTTTTGTTGGGCTGGATTGTTGGCGATCGCCTTGTTTTGTTAGCTTTTGGATCTAATATATTCTTTTACTTCCAAAAAAAAAAGTTTGCATTAAAATTATATATTATTAGTTACCATATATTTAATAAAATTTTAATAAACTAATTTTTTTTGTAATGTTTTAACTTAATTAATATATTTTATTAACATTTTAACTAAATTAATATATTCTTTTAATGTTTTAAACTAAACTAATTTTTTTAACGTTTTAACTAAACTAAAATTTATTAACGTTTAATGATTTAATAATTTTTATTAATTAATAGTTTAATAATTTATAATTTATAAACTAAACTAAAACAGTTTAAAATAGTCTAAAATAGTCTAAAATTATTTTAGTTAAACTAAAATAATTAAAATAGTCTAAAATAATTTATAAACTAAACTAAAATAGTCTAAAATAACTATTAAACTATTTTAGTATTTAGTTTTTGGTTATTAAATTATAAAATTATAAATTATTAAACTGAAACTATTTTAAACTATTTATACATAATAGTTTTTAGTTTCTTAACTATTTTTAACTATTAAATTGAGATTATAAATTATTAAAGTATTAAACTGAAATTATTAATTATTAAACTGAAATTAATTAATAAATATAAATTATTAATAAACTGAAATTAATTAATAATAATAAACTGAAATTAATTAATTAATAAAAATTATTAAATTCTTAAACTGAAAGGGACAACCCACCTTTTTAATGAGCATATCACATCAGCATCATGTGATGAATAAGACAATCCACCTCAGTTGCCACGTCCTCTTCTTCTAACGCCGTTATACATATTTGACAGAAAGAGCTTTTTGGTTCTGTTTGACAATGTAAGAGACCAAATTGAAACTTTTAAAAGAAAGATGACCAAAATGGACCCGAGGTATAGGTAAGAGACTAAAAACGGTATTAAGCCACCTTAAAATATTAATTAATAATAAAATAAAATTATTATAAATAAATTATTAAACACAAATTAACTATTAACCCATAAATATTTAAATACTAAATAAATAAATAAATAAATAATGTAATATTTAAATTAAAAAATAAATAAATAAATCATTAGCATTTTAACTCAGAAATAAATAAATAAATTATTTAGCATTTAAATTTATAGATAAATTATAAATTATTTAAAATATAAATAATAAATAAAAAATATGAAATGAGGCAAATATAATAGAAATAAGATAAAATAGTTTTAAATAGTTTTAGTTTATTTTAAACTATTTTAAACTAAATTAATTATAAATTAATAAACAGTATATATAAACTAAATAAATAATTAATAAATTCCTACCATTAACTAAAACTATATGAAATCCAAATCTTCCTACCATTAAATAAGAGAAAGATTGAAAGAAATGAGCGGAAAATAAAACTCTACGATGAAGTTGCAGTGTTATCCAAAGGCATCATGCCTTTCGCACTATAAAAATCTACTTGGAAAGGTCTAAGATAAATTAAAATTGGGTAAATTTGAACTTTGGTAGTAATTTTCACTCTTTATCTCTCTTAATCAATTCCTCACTCTCATCTTATTGATTTAATTAATCACTCATTAATCTTTAATTCAAAATGAATAAAAGTCATCAGAGTTATTCCTCAGTAGTCATGACTATGACCATAAATACAATAATAATATGATATAACTGAGTATTTTGTAAAAACTCACGACTAAAAAAGATGGATTCAAAAAGTTTTAATAGGAAGGACAAAAACTTACTGAGATTTTGATACCTACAATAATGGCATGACATAACTGAGTATTCTGCAAAACTCAGAAGATTTAACTTGCCATAACTCAGTATTCTCTAAAATTCAAGAGATTTTAATAGCTACAATAATGATTTTGTAAGTCCCTGTATAATATTTATCTAGAATAATACCATACAAGTGTTTTTAGTTGGTACTGACACATCAAAAGTGCCTAATGGCATAATTCACATACTTGTCCATTACTAAAACATAAATACAACATATGGCACAAGTCATGGAAACTAGCCCAAAAATAAAAAGTCTAAGAATAATATACAATTTCCTCAATTGTACAAGAAAATACTACACAGCGGAAATAAGCTTAACTAAGCTTCTCTTGAAACATCCCAACATAGCTCCACTTGTAAATCAAACCTGCAAACCACGCCTGAAATAAAGCAACTATAGTGGGGTGAGATACATCAAATCTCAGTGAGTTCCCTATCTTATAGATTCTCTCGGCTTTACAAAGTTCTAGCCAAATCCTAACTCAAGTCAAAGGGGAAGGGAATTGACTTTGAGTACACAACTCACAATCTCACACTATATGGAAACATGTCATGAGTCTGTTAACTCAAAAAAATATGTCCTGAGCCTGTTAACTCAAGAATATCACTAATCGATAACTGGTACCAAGGCATCCCTCTATTCCCGTCCGCTTCTACGTCTAGAAGTCGACCCGAATCATGGATCCTTGTAGTTACTTGGCATACGAAATGGATTCGGGAACACCGGCCTGTTAACCGTGAACTGTCACTTCTTATGGCCTGTTAACCATCGCAAGTCTCTACCCATAGCATAGGCTCCATTCGTACGAAACACGGGAATCAAACCTGCCAAGTAATTGTGCCTGCACTTCAGAGGAGCTCGAGACTCATGAAGGCCTCTCAAGGGCAACTCAACAGAAATGGTTACGATTACGTGATCATATACACAATGTGATTGCATTCGACAATCACAAGGTCATATTAGCCTTTAGGCCTCTCATGCCTTTAGGCCTCTTTTGCCTTTAACAATAAAGCATAACAATTACACATGTTCCATAATAGTGCTTCACTCATTTCTATACCATTTGTTTTGGACTAAAGTTTCCTCACTCTTTCTATTTCATATTTTAAGCATGGATATCCTCTTGATAATGTTTAACAATGATATTAGGCAAAGTATATTACAATTGCACATTTGAATTACATATAATAATTTCCATCACAAGTTAAACAAAAGCATATAACAATTGTATAATATAATCACACATAATGATTTATCACATGAAACATCCCTTTCGGGTTCCCTCCGATTCATTTAATCGGGTATCGAAAACAATACTTTTCACTTTCATCCCGTAGGATATTTCCACAACTTTACATCGGCTGTAATTATGCCTCGATCGGATTTACGATCTAAAAGATATGGATTTCCACATATCACATAACATTATTTTCATTCATTTTCCCACTAAATAATTAATCTCACGTCATACTTAATATTTTCCCTTTTTATTGGGTAGAGGGTCGTCATAGCTTTCCAACGGTATAAAGAGCGCTTAAAACGGACACCCGGGTCAAAAGATATGAATTTTTGAAAATATTTTTTTTTCTCTTTTGTTCCAGGTCGCGCTAAGCGGGCCTCACCCGCGCTAAGCGCGCTCCTCGCTGCCTGGAAAGGGTGAAAATTCTCCAGACCGCGCTAAGCGCGCTCTGCGTTATGCAGAAAAATAAACCCTTTGATTTTCAACCAAAACCAACCAAACTTCACAACAATTAACAACAGAGGATTCTACACATATTTCGATCATGCTACATAATTTATAACTCACTTCAACGTTAGATTCTTTGATTTTACGAAAAAAACCCATTTTCCCAAAATCTAACCTAACTCTAAAACCCTCAAGAAAATATACTCTAAAGTCTCTATCTAGAACCCACCTGATAGTCGAAGAGGAGGTTGAAGAAGATGATGAATCGATGAAGATGATCCATGAGCTTTTCTTCTTCTTCCATGGCTTTTTTCCTCTTTTCCTCTTTTTCTCCTCTTTCTCTTATGCTTTTCCTTTTCTTTTCTTACCAACTTCTTCTTTCTCTTTCTTTCTCTTATATATATATATATATATATATATATATATATATATATATATATATATATATATATATATATATATATAACTATTATTATATAATATAATCCAATAGAGTAAAATATCTCCAATTGATATTTTGTCATCTCAAACCAATTGATCAATTATTAGACTTATCTTAAAATACTCTCTCGTACTAATAAATACCAATCTGTCTCTTTCATAAAATAATTGATCTCTTCAGAGTTTATTAGTTGCTCTACTAATCCCAATTTATAATACTTAAAGTATTCAGAGGATTCCATTAATCCAACTTACTAAAGATAGAGCACACCAAAGCTCATCTGATATCCAATTGAGCATTTAAATAATATGGGGTATTACACTCTCCCCCCCTTAAATTGAAATTCGTCCCCGAATTTCCTTCGCTCAACAATAACCACAACTAGCATCACTGTCTTAACTCCATACTTAACCTTTACTTCCGTTCAACTTCCTGACGTATTCCAATTCCAACTTGACTTCACCGATCAAAATCTTTGTTTTCACAAATTCTCAAACATCACGTCCTTAATCATACTCTTGTTCCAATATCGAGTTAACTTCTAACTTTACTTTTTCCGTAATTCATCTGTTGTTTCTTACTAAAAGACTTGGTCATATCTTACTTTCGACAAGAAATGCACCATTCTACATTCCTCTACTGAGTCACAACCCAAACCGTAATATCTTATCTTGATTCAGGATAACAAACACTCAACAAATCCTCTTGAGGTAATTCGGTGATTCCTTTCCTTTAAGCAACTGCCGACAATTAACCTTCCATAAATCTTTAAACGTCCAAAACCACTTCACAATTAGTCAAACGACTTCTTTTACCAGTTTCATCTGGCCTGATGCTGTACACTGTACTCATTAAATCTGATATTTCACCTCTTTCGTATCACGCCAAAGGTAACATATTTAAACAAGATCTTCTTACTTCCATACTTACAATTAACGATCATTCTAATCCTTATTAGTCTGACTGAACTCTTCACCTGTCACCTTCCACTACGCAATCCAAATTCTAATAGTAGAACGCCACCGATTCTTAAGCACTACCCACTAGCTAACAGTCCACAGAGCACACACTTATCCATTGGGATCCTTACTAACCAATGGTACAAGAAACTTACTGACGTCCTATGGTAGAACAGTTTCTGCGCCAACACCCAATATTATAACATCTACCCAACACTCTCCAGGCGGTAGAGGTACATAAGTTACCGTTACAACCATAACATATATAACTCCAAATTCATTCCAAACTCGAAATAATACATCCAAAATAGTTAACAACCTCCGATTCTGGTTACCACATTCCAAATCGATTCTTCTTACGGAATTTTCGACTCACTCAGGGTTATTTACTGATTCGAGATCTCAACCAATAACAGCGTAACACCAACATAGAACTTCAATCACACGCGAGACACCACTTATCAAAACTTGAACCATCCAATTCGAAATTGTGAGTTTCCATACCACTCACCAATTCTCATACAACACTCCATACGCACATACTTCGTCGAAGTCCATACCACGCTTCTCGGTTGAATCCACTTCTCTTAATCGTTACGTTCCATATACGATTCCAAGTCACATACTAAACTTCGAATAGCCCAATTCTTACTCGTACTTGGGAAGATAACTTTCAAATTTCCTTCTCTGGGTAAAACACAACTGCATACAACTGGTACCACTCTCACGATCTAAATCTGATGTCGTGAACTCACGGAAGATAACAATTACTAACTCGGACCAACCGTTCATACCTTACTAATGCCATAATTACACACCGAAATATATTCCTTGCAAGATCAATACTTTGTGAGTATTTTCCAACTTCGTTCTTAAGATTCTCAACGGTAATGATAACAATACTCTTAAGACTTTCTCACAAGGTTACTTCCTTAAAGTTAACTCTCTTGCTGCCTGAACAAATGGCCAACTATGCCACACTTTCCCAGAAGTCACGATTTCAAAACGCAAATCCTTCTTTCATTTACTTGCAATCTCGTCCTCCATTCACACAATACTCTCCACTCAGAGCAACACAAGGTAACAAAACGCAGATGATGGTCCCTAAGGGATTTCACAATTTACTCACACATTAATCGGTTAACCACTGCTGCAGAGTTTAAAACAAGTTTCCTCTTAATTCAAAGTCATCCCTTACTCAAACCATCAATCCGATTTGTTCTATCTTGGAATATCATTCTCAACTCGCGGCTTCTTAACTTATATTGCATTCACTAACCATGATCCACTCAAGGTAAAACTGACAAAGTCAAGACATGCAGTCGACACACTCCAACCAGTGACAAGGCAAAATTTCCAAACTCTGATGCGGTCACATGACAAAACTCCAGCGGAAAAGTTCATTTTCTGTTCAAACAACTCCATTAGTGGGAAGTCAATAATGACGACATTCTAATGCTTAAGGCACAACTCATACCTGATTTGTCCACAAGCAAAACCAACCACGCAACCATTAACGGTATCACAAAGTGGCGGATACAACAGGTCAGCATACAACCTTATTCTCTCTCTTGAGTCTCTTTGGAGAGAAATAATACAACAACATTCTTAGTCCAACAAAAGGTAGATTCTGAATATTCCGATTATTCACAAGTACAAAAGTTCTCTATACTTAAAAATAGATCGGGCAATGCATCCTCTTGAAGAACCTTCCCATCACTTCGTACACATTAACCGGGATTACTTAATAGAAAATTCGCAACCGACAATTCTCAACAACTATCTACAAAACCTTTCTGGTATAACTCATTCCTTGATTTACACTTAGTCCGTAATAAGTCATGATTTGCTTCTCGTTGTTTACTGCAATCTTACTTCTTAAGATACGATACCCACTGTTCTACAAAGTACGTTCCTTCACACTTGTCTCAAGAATAAGAATCCAACACGTACACTTGTGACCACGGTGCTACTACTACGCTTGTTCTTAATACCAAGGTGCAACTTTCTCATTTCGCATCCCACTACTAGGGTTCCCACGGGCGAACCATCCTTGATTACACTTCCTTAACTTAAGCCTCCACAACTACTCAATAGCTCTATTGCACACTCGTCCAAAAATACATTCCGTTATCACTTCCCCATAACATACTATTTCCACACCGCGTTTACTTCGCTCTCCATTGTAATCCTCTTATATCCAAATATAAAATCACCATACTAAGATTCCCTTAAATCCAAGGTACTTACTCTGTTTCTTAATACGAAATCCTCCCGGTCCGTGTCACTACACTTTCCGTTACTAAGTGAAGTTCATTCTTTCTCCAACACAATACCTTATACTGTTCCTTGGGTAGGTTAACAATTCCAATTTGGTCTCTTATTGAAAACAGAAATCCTGATGTATCATCTCGAACTTAATCTTTTTACATAACTGAGTATACGCAATTCATCACACACTCCTCATTCGGTACACACTTGTTTCACTTGAAGCATGTAAACACATTATTGTGTTTCTTCGCACACTTCTCTACTTCTTTAGGTCCTCATAAAAGCTGAACGTCCTTAACTCTCAAATTTTAACCAGTTGGAAGATATTGTTCCGAACACATTCCTTTAGGTAGTCTCGTCCATTCAAGACACCTTAGCGACCTTAGAAACTGAAGCACCCATAACTATCTCACTTCCGGACATTACGTCACACATTCCACGAAACATCCTTTCTTTTCCATGGAACAAGATTTCTTGAAATCCTCGTTCATATCAGTGGTCAAACCAGCTCCAACCAGCGACTTCACATATTCCTCAATACCTTGACTAATCGTCCGATAGAGATTCTTAACTTTCGGACTCCCTCAATTCCAAAGGATTACTTGAACAACACATTACTCTTAAATTCCATGCTACCCAAGCACAACTTCTACTAAAACCTCACTGAGCTTACCAAAACTCCTTACTACTAACTCTTGGCTTGAGCCTACCCTCACAGCACAAGTTTCGACAACACTTCGGAGTCCTAGTGGTCGCTCAACCATAATTCTACCTATCACATACATAGCATTAGGTTGATCAGGCCCAACACTACATAGTATGATATTAAGTTTCATGCTGGCAATACACACTTAAGAGGCAGGAATAGATTTACTTATGATGTTTCAAGGCTAGGTCGAGGACACGACCTGCTCTGATACCAACTGTAAGGCGCTGTATAATATTTATCAAGAATAATACCATACAAGTGTTCTTAGTTGGTACTGACACATCAAAAGTGCCTAATGGAATAATTCACATACTTGTCCATTACTAAAACATAAATACAACATATGGCACAAGTCATGGAAACTAGCCCAAAAATAAAAAGTCTAAGAATAATATACAATTTCCTCAATTGTACAAGAAAATACTACACAGCGGAAATAAGCTTAACTAAGCTTCTCTTGAAACATCCCAGCATAGCTCCACTTGTAAATCAAACCTGCAAACCACGCCTGAAATAAAGCAACTATAGTGGGGTGAGATACATCAAATCTTAGTGAGTTCCCTATCTTATAGATTCTCTCGGCTTTACAAGGTTCTAGCCAAATCCTAACTCAAGTCAAAGGGGAAGGGAATTGACTTTGAGTACACAACTCACAATCTCACACTATATGGAAACATGTCATGAGTCTGTTAACTCAAAAAAATATGTCCTGAGCCTGTTAACTCAAGAATATCACTAATCGATAACTGGTACCAAGGCATCCCTCTATTCCCGTCCGCTTCTACGTCTAGAAGTCGACCCGAATCATGGATCCTTGTAGTTACTTGGCATACGAAATGGATTCGGGAACATCGGCCTGTTAACCGTGAACCGTCACTTCTTATGGCCTGTTAACCATCGCAAGTATCTACCCATAGCATAGGCTCCATTCGTACGAAACACGGGAATCAAACCTGCCAAGTAATTGTGCCTGCACTTCAGAGGAGCTCGAGACTCATGAAGGCCTCTCAAGGGCAACTCAACAGAAATGGTTACGATTACGTGATCATATACACAACGTGATTGCATTCGACAATCACAAGGCCATATTAGCCTTTAGGCCTCTCATGCCTTTAGGCCTCTTTTGCCTTTAACAATAAAGCATAACAATTACACATGTTCCATAATAGTGCTTCACTCATTTCTATACCATTTGTTTTGGACTAAAGTTTCCTCACTCTTTCTATTTCATATTTTAAGCATGGATATCCTCTTGATAATGTTTAACAACGATATTAGGTAAAGTATATTACAATTTCACATTTGAATTACATATAATAATTTCCATCACAAGTTAAACAAAAGCATATAACAATTGTATAATATAATCACACATAATGATTTATCACATAAAAAATCCCTTTCGGGTTCCCTCCGATTCATTTAATCGGGTATCGAAAACAATACTTTTCACTTTCATCCCGTAGGATATTTCCACAGCTTTACATCGGCTGTAATTATGCCTCGATCGGATTTACGATCTAAAAGATATGGATTTCCACATATCACATAACATTATTTTCATTCATTTTCCCACTAAATAATTAATCCCACGTCATACTTAATATTTTCCCTTTTTATTGGGTAGAGGGTCGTCATAGCTTTCCAACGGTATAAAGAACGCTTAAAACGGACACTCGGGTCAAAAGATATGAATTTTTGAAAATATTATTTCTTTTCTCTTTTGTTCCAGGTCTCGCTAAGCGGGCCCCACCCGCGCGAAGCGTGCTCCTCGCTGCCTGGAAAGAGTGAAAATTCTCCAGACCGCGCTAAGCGCGCTCTGCGTTATGCAGAAAAATAAACTCAATTACTTATAATAGTTTTTTAATGAACAATTATGTAGAAATAGCATACAAATAATTGCTGCAATAATAGAGTGTGCTTAGAGTGAGATAGCATGAAACTTATGGTATTTTTTTAATAATGAAGAAATACCATGTTTTTTTTACATGAAAAGACAAATGTTTAGTAAAGTAATATAAATTGATTAGTTAATTAAAATTAAATAAATTAAGTATTAAATTAGTATTTTAAACAAGGCCGGCCAAGCGCAGGTGTAGCCTGTGCTGCAGCACTGGCCCCAAATTTTAAAGGGTCTATTTTTTTTTTTAATTTCCAACAAATATATATTTACACCCATTTTTTTAAAAAAAGGTGTAAAATTATTGTTTTCAAAATTTATTTTACACCTATTTCTTAAAAAGAAGTCTGAAATCATATTATTTTTAAACAAAATCTATTTTACACCTGTTTCTTAAAAAGAAGTCTGAAATCATATTTTTTTTTAAAACAAAATCTATGCATTTTTATGATTTTTTTTAAAATTCGATATAAATTTATATTTAAAGACATATTTTTTAAAACTATAACAGGGCCTCTGGATTGGTTGGGCCGACCCTGATTTTAAATTATTTGAATTAGTAAGCAGTGAGATTTTTTGGGTGGATTAGTAAGATTAGTTTAATTAATTAAATTAAATAATAAGTAATTTAATAAATTATGTTATTAAAGTTAAAAAGTAAAGACATTCTTGTAATTTAAAAATATCAACACTTCTCTCTCTCTTCTATTTCTCCTCTCTTTTTTTAAAATCAAACATTGCAGTATGAATTAACTATAGTTTAATCTTTAACATAAAAACGGTAAATAACGCTATTGATTTGTTGATACGTTTTACCGCGATTACAATTGCTTACTTTTAAAAAAAAAATTAATCACGCTATTTTCATTAGTGATGTGACATTTCAGTTAAATATTATAAATTTGAATTTAGAAGTTAATTTTTAAAATGTCAGAAACAATGTTGGGATCATGTTTTTTTTTTTAATGAGATTATCATAAATAAAGAAAAGATGGAGTGCAAAAAAGAGGGGGGACTATACCAAAACCCTCAAAGGTTAAGTAAATCTAAAGAAAGGCAAACCAAGCTTATTCTTTACAAAATCAGCCCGAATACACAGAGGAATAGACGAAAAGAAAGTAGTATCCGTCAATGTGAGACCTAAGTTAGCAAGGGCATCTGCACAACTATTCCCTTCTCTAAATATATGCGAAACAACAAAATTCCAATTAGAAACTAAATTTATACAATTTAGCCACCTATTCCTAATCACCCAAGGCACACAAAAAGGAGGACTGAAAGCTCTAACAACCGCTATCGAGTCCGATTCCAACCAAATAATACTCCAATTTCTCTCATTAGCGAACTCAATTGCTAACATAGCACCCGAGAGTTCGGCAATGAGAGAATTCACAACACCTAGATGGGGCGTAAAAACACCCCAAAAAGAGCCATCGTTATCTCTAGCAATGCCACCACAAGCAGAAATACCCGACGAAGATAAGGACGCACCGTCATAATTCAACTTAACAAAATTTTATAAGGGTGGTTTCCACAAAACCTCCAAAATGTTCGGAGCATGCGGCGGCCGAATTGTAACTTTAAATCTTTTAAGAATCTCAAAATCATTCATAGAAAGATGAGGACCAACAGCAGAGGCATTGGCCGCAATAGAAACGGCAACCATAATAACAGAGAAAACATATGAGAGAGAAGTAGAGGTATCATTAAATCTCACCAAGTTATGGGCCCTCTAAATCGAGTTAAAGGTGAAGATGATGGCAACCGAGCACACCATCCTACTGTGTTCATTGCTCGCAGATCCGATTATACGCCAAACATCCGATCAACCAACAACTCCGAAAGAGATGTTAAGCATCCGAGAAAGCCAAACCCAAATCTTGGAGGCTAAAGAACAATAAAAAAAGATGAGGTTCAAATTCCTCATCCGAGCATCATAAATCACATTTGGACGGAAACGAGAAAGAGCGCTTTTTCAATTGTGCGTCCGTAGGTAAACGGTTATGAATAAGCCGCCACACCATGAATGACTTAGACAGAGGAATAGATTTGCTCCAAATTCACTTCCAATAATCTTTAGAAATCCCTCTACTTCTCTTGAACTCGTAAGCTAGCTTGAGGGAGAAATCTCCATTAGAAGAATAAATCCAATATCTCGTATCTAGAAGACTTTCGAAAGGGAGATGGTAATTAGAAATGCGTCTCTGGATAGACTCCGGAATGTTGACGGAAGCCAGAGAATAGTCCCATAAGCCATTGACAATGATTTCATCAACCTTTTGATTATCCACCAAAAGCGGAGCATCATCATCCAAGCACAGCGGAGTACCGCACCAAGAATCATACCATAAGCTAATAGATTTGCCATTGCCGATACACCAAGAAGAATTCTCCAAAACAGTAACCAATTCATGTTTTGCACTGGACCAAATAGAAGAAAAAACATGATGTTTAATGAAATTGTTCTTACGCATGACACGAATGCGAAGAAGACTAGCCCAGCTGTTCTTTGAATGAAGCAAGTCCCAAGCAAGATTCAAATTAAAAGCTTCGTTCAGCCTGCAAAGAGAGCGAATTCCAAGCCCACCTTCCGAACATGGTTGGCAGACTGAAGACCAAGCCACTGCAACGAGCTTGTTATTCACAATGTCGCCACACCAAATAAATCTACGAATCGCCTTTTCCAGATCCCGAAGCAGCGACAATGGCCAATTATAAACAAACATACTATGATGAATCATCCCAAGAATGGTGGATTTGACCAGCTCCACCCTACCGGTATAAGAAAGAAGCGAACCTTTCCACGTCGTCAATTTGTTAACGATTCTGTCCGCAATAGGCTGTAAGTGAACTCTTTTTGGTCTTCCAATGAAGAGTGGAACACCAAGATACACAAAAGGCAATGAGCCTTTTTGTCTCTTTAAGTAATCAGAAGAAACGATTATTAATCATTCCTAAAATTTTTATTTGTAACCTATTCATTATTACTACCCTGTCTAATTTTTTTCACTCCTTAAGTCATTTTCGGTTGACAAATCTTCTTCTTAACAAAATGAAACAAGGGATTGGATTTGATAAGATCAATATATACTTTTATTTTGACTTTAATTGAGCAAAGTCAATTTCTTACTTCATGGTATATGGTAGCAATTTATTTATTTTTTATGTTGTTATAACTTTTAATTTCAGTTATTCTAATAAAAATGCCTATGGACAATCCAAGTTAACCAACATATTACATACAAATGAACTATCTCTTTGTCTTCAAATGAATTTTATATGTAAACATAAATTAATTAAATTAATTGCAATCTAGATTATATAAATGAGAGATAGAGATATGACTAATTTGTTTAATTTTTAATTTTCTTTCCTATTATCATTAGTATTAATTTTAGGAATAGAACCAAATTTTATTGATAATAATGCCAACATGTTTATTTTATTAACAATTGTTTTTGGTAGATCAAAGTTTTAGAGCTACACTTTCTAATATGATTGTCATATCCCACTTTGTTTTTTTCAGACGCAAATATTGATAAAAATTTTTTGTAATTTTTTATCCTTTAGTGGTGTAAGGGCAATATGTCTGCCACACTCTTATTTTTTGTTGACATATTAGATTTTTAAATCCACAACCCTTAAGCATGTCCATCCCACTTCGTATTTTTCGAAATGTTGCAGAACTGACATGATCATTTATCACCCGAATCAAACATATCAATATTAATGGATTAGTCAAGAAGCATATATGACATGTTTGTTTTAACATTAAAAAATAGATTTTTTTATATTTTTAAATATATATATATATATATATATATATATATATATATATATATATATATATATATATGTTCTTTTAAAATATTATAAGTTTTTTAAAATTCGTTTTTTCTAAATTTAATAATTAATGTTGATATCTTGTAACATAAATTTATATTATTGAAGTTTTTTTTTCAATATATAGACAAAATCGCAATTTTTTTTCAAAAAATTGTATTTCAAAAATGATTTTTATAAAAAAACTATTTGAAATAGCTTCAAAATTAAGAGATTTTTTGAAAATTTTATTCCAAAAGTATTTTAATAAAATGATATAAGAATTTAATTGATATACACTGACAGTGTAAAACTTTTTTACACTGTCAGTTAATCACAACCGTTAATTTATTTAAAATATTTGACTTTTATTTGAACCACTTAAAAAGTATTACCAACGGATGGTTGTGATGCATTGTCAGTGTAAAACTTTTTACACTGACAGTGCATAACAATTAATCTCATGATATAATACCTAAAATTACATTTTAAGAATAACTATTCAAATCAAATTTTTATTTTAACCTGATTTCTTTGTAAATTTTATACTATATTTTTTGTTGTTGGAAAATGAGCATGTTATTTTTTCTTCCTAAACACATAAATAATTAATAAATGTACATAATGTCAAACAGCAAATAACACAAAAGAACAAGTTTGTAAGAGTGGATATAATCAAACTTGACTTGTGTTCAACAAAATCTGTCAAATTGTTTGTGGAGAATTTAATTGCTCTTGATCTTCCTCTCAACATCTTGATGTAATGCTTATATGCTATAATAATTCTTTTTAAGGATTTTAAACTATGCATTTAACTCTCTAATATGAGTAAAATATTAAAAAAAAAAATATTATTCATCTATATTTAAAAAAAATAAACTTTTTCATATAATAAAGAACAAGAATATATAACAAGAAAAATTCAAAATAGTTGTTATGTGTTTGGGTTGCAGTCGCTAAAACTTTTGTAATTTTGGTTAATTCAAGTGTTGTGATAGTGATTGTAATGGTTGCAGTATTAATTAATTATAATTTATTCTTTATCATAAAAACGGTAAATAACTGTTCTGGGTTGCCCCAATGACTAGGGATGACTCAATCCACTTCTGCTCCCATAACGACCCAATTGCCTAAGTCCTGTCAGTTAAGGGCAAAAGGAAGCATTTTACCTTGCTGCCCCTCTGTTGGAGAATGTAACACCCCAAAATAATTATAATATTTATTTAATTGATTTATTATGATTATTAGGTGTTTTTGTGAATTTGGTGAATATTATGATACATGGTGACTTTGTGTGGTGTTGTAGGGTAGTTTGAGTAAAGGGAATATTGAGGCATTTTGAATTAGTAATTAATTAAGATTATTTTATTAGTAATAATAATAGAATAATTTGAATAATTAGATTATTATCATCTTTATTATTTAAAATAATTAAGATAACCATTAAGGGTAAGAGGGTAATATTGAGAAGGTTAAGTGAGGATAATATGGGTAAATCATAATTAGGGTCCAAGGGGTAGGTTTGACAAAAAGGAAAAGTGGGAATTAGGGAAGTTATTCTGTGCAACCGTAAAAAGTGAAGAGAACGGAGAAAAGGAGGCTAGGGCACAGAGAGCGAGATAAGCAACTGTAGAACCCCAAAAAGGAGAATCTTTTGCTGGAAAATTCGAGGTATGAGGGGTTAATCCGGGTTAATATATCTAATATGGGTTTAAGGTAGAGTTAGGTTGTGTGTTATGTGTTTATGATGTTTTTTTTATGATGAATCTGTGATGAATTTTGTGGGTCTGTTTGATCGATTTCTGTTATGAATCTGGTATGTGTTGTTGTAATTGATGTGGAAAATTGTTGTTACTGTGATGAATATGTGAACAAAAACCAGATCTGTAAACTGAGAAAAAAATTAGGACTTGGTAATTAGAAGAAAACCGATGAAAATAATGAAGTAGGACTAGGACTTAGATCTGTGATGAATCGAAACAGTTTTGGGTCTGATTTTGGAAGATCGAAGGTGCTGGAATGGGAAGTTTTTCGTTCAGATGCGAAATTTGAGTTTTGGAGTGGTTTCTGGAAATATGCGTAACCGGGGGGGAGTATTACGCGTATGAAGGGGATATCCCCAGGGTGCTACGCGTAGCATACGCACCCGTCCCTAGGGCCATCACGACCCTCTTCCAATTCGCGTAGTGTACACGTAAGGAGAGTAGGGTAATACGCGTATGGGATGCCATTACGCATATGGGAAGCTAGAAATGAAGGGGCATACACGTATGGGAAGCCATTACGCGTAGGGAATTCTTGGGAAAGGTGCATTATGTGTATGGACTAGCCATTACGCGTAATGGGACATTGGAAGGGATTTTTAAGAGGGAAACCTCCCTGGTGATACGCGTAACAAGGAAGGTGATACGCGTAAGGGAGGCCTGGGCAGGTGGCCCTACGCGTATGATACGTAGGCCAGTTGGCGAGGAAGTAGGCGATACGCGTATAGGGCATGGCCATACGCGTACGGGTAGGGCTGTTGACAGATTTGTTCATTTTTGCGATTTCTGTCACATTTTCGCCCGTGATACAGTTTCCTTGAAACTTAAGACTATGATGAGGTAATAAAACATGATTAAACTAGTAATGAGGGTGAATGGGATATAACCGGGAAGATTTTGACGTGACGATGATGACATGACGAATTGTGAGGTATAGTGACGAATCGTGATGAGTGCGAATTGGTGTTGCATTTATGATGGTGTTAATGATTCATGAATGATGATGTAACCTTGACGATTTTATGACAATGATTATTATGATGCTTTGCATCATGCATTCATGGCATAGTTAGGACTCCGGTCCATTTGGTGGCTTCAATCCCATAGTGTGGATTGAAGTGTTTTGTGACGTGCTCTGATTCTTGTGTAGAATGGATCCTATTGGTGGAGATCTTTGGAGGGTGATGGCCCAATGTCCATCAATTATGATGAATTGGTACCAAATGCATGAGTCTATGATGTTGCATTTGCATACTGTGTGACATTGCATTCTATTGATGTAATTGATGCATTAATGATGTTTGTGAATGATTTGGTGACGTTTGTGTGGATACTTATCCTTTGCTTATATCTTATATATTGATTCGTGATTACTCACCCTGCCTGTTTAAATGTTGCCTCCATGTGGGTAACGTGCAGGTGATCAGGCTTAGCTCTCTTGGCGCATGAAGAATTTAGCATTTTGAAGTATTTTGATTTCTTCGTCGATTAGTGGGTCTTGCTCTGATATGTAACATCGGGTCGGGGCGTTTGAGTCGAACGATTTACGTTCTTTTATTTGTTGGCATAATGATGTTTATGAGTTTTGTTTTAATAATTTTTTGTATTATAAACTGTTTTATATTTTGATTTTCGCTGCGTGATGTTTAAATAAATTCATGATGGTAAAATCTGTGTTATAGAGCAGGTGGTTATTTGATGTATTATGACGAAATGTGACGCCCATTTGGGGACTTTACTCTGATACAATTGTTGTATTTATTCGTGATGTTTGTTGGGTAGAAAAGGGTGTTATATTAGTGGTATCAGAGTAGGTCGGTCTGTCCGGCCAGGTTTTACATGATGTCAGGTCCCTGTCAGTCAACGAGTGTGTGAACACTGTCGATGTTTTGTTTCTTCTAACTTTGTTGGTGGTGTGCAGAATGGCTGGAAGAAATGATCGTGTTATCACTGATGCTTTGGAGTCACTTTGTCAAGCAATAGTTCAAAACAATCAGAATGGTTGAGCTCCAGACGAGTTTCCTGCTTTGGGGAAGTTCCAGAGGAACAATCCACTGACTTTTGTGGGTACTCATGATCCAGAGAGTGCACAGAAGTGGCTGAAGGTGATGGGGTGTACTGACGCACAACAAGTTCAGTTTGGAACTTATATGCTATCAGAGGAGGCTGAGGATTGGTGGGATAACACCCGCTAGAGACTGGAAGACGTTGGTACTGTGATAACCTGGGCTGTGTTCAAGCAGAAATTTTTGGGAAAGTATTTGAAGGTGTGAAAAACACAAGAAAAGGGGGTTCGAATTGGGTTTTTAAAATAAAAATTATTCTTTAAAAATAATCCTCTTTACAAATAATCTCCACTTCTTGATAATAAAGCAAGAGAAACTGAAAAGAAAGAACACAGTATGTTTATACTAGTTCACTTGAGAAATCCTCAAGTTAGTCTAGTCCACCCGCCAAGGAGATTTTTCCTCTCTTAAGCAAGGTCTTAATCCACTAATCAAACTGATTAATACAATGCACAAGCTAAACTGCAAGTGACTAACAATAATCTCTAAGACATACTAGTCCTAGACTTCTCAAGAATTCTGACCTAACCGGTCTCTTAAGGAAATCAAACAACTGTTTGAAAGTACAATGCACAAGCCAAACTGCAAGTGACTAACAATAATCTCTAAGACACACTAGTCCTAAACTTCTCAAGAATTCTGACCTAACTGGTCTCTTAAGGAAATCAAACAACAGTTTGAAAATACAATGTGTTTACAAAAAAATTTGCTTCTACACAAGCTGATATGTAAACAGATTTAAGAACAAAATGACTTAAGAATGATATGAACAATAGAGCGAATTACCAGTGAAAATTAGTCTTGTTAGTTACTCATTCTTGACGTCTTCAAGCCTTTATATAACCATGCATGATATGATCGTTGAAGGATATTTCTGACATTTCAGAATTATGGCGGCTTGAAAGAACATGGGGGACAAATAGTACATTTGCGTCCGCCCTAGCCGGAGTGGAGCAAAGTGTCCTCGTCGTACTGTTGTACTGTTGTACGACGTTTCTTAGTCTTCTCAACTTCCTGACTTCACAGGCTTCTGAGAGCATGAGTTAGAAGAAGGGAAAATGTAACTTGGGTCTTAAGAGCTTCAAGCCTTCAGAGTCTGTAGAGCTACATCTTTAGAGTCTTCAGCACTTGGTCTTTAGAACCCGTTGTCTAAGAAGCATAAATCTTCAGCATCTGGACTTAATCATCAGAACTTCTGTCTTCAGATCTTCAGAACTTGTCTTCTTTAGACATCATATCAGAGTCATACAGCTTCAGAGTCTTCTGAAGCAAATGCTACTATTCAACAGAACAAATGTAGCGCAGAAGCGGAACACTTTCTCTTCTAATAACTTAGCCACGCTATTTATCAGAAGCAGAATCTGCTTGTTAAATTCTCAAAAATAACAAACATTAGAATACCAAAATTGTTCATACAAACATACTTGTTTGTTATCATTAAAACTCAGAGGTATTATTGCAGAACCAAACCTTGTTCTAAGAATCTCCCCCTTTTTGATGATGACAAAACTATGTATTTTGATGACACAATTTTGTACATAACATAAAAAGGTAGCCGAAATAAGAAGGTTAAGAAATACTTATCCTTCAGATGAGAATCTCCCCTTGAATCTCAGACTAGATGAAGATCAAATATCTTGACTTGTGAACCTTCTGGGTGAACTCCCCCTGGTTGCAATAGGTCAGATATTGAGATCTTTAGAGTCTTGATTCAGTTTCCAGAAGTCAGTTGTACTAATTGAGGTCACCAATTGAGATCTTGAAATATCAGAGCCAAAAACATTCAGATTCCATATCTCCTGAAAAAGAAAACAAAAAGACAAATCTAACAAAAACAAAAGTTTATTGGTTAGAATGTAAGCAGCTTGTTTTTCAGAAATTGATTATGAGAATCAAAATATCACGTTCTTTATACTTCTCCCTCTTTTTGTCAAAATAAAAAAGATGAAATTTCATTAAATCAAAAAGATCAGAAGATCAAAACAAACAGAATCCTAATGTTCAGAGCCAAAAAAAAAATCTAAGTGCTTAAGTGCCTAAGTTCCTAAGTTCCAGAGGATGAAGGATTTGTAGACAGCTTGGTCAGAATCTGTTGAAGCATATCCTGAAGAGAGTTGTTGACAACCTTATGCTCGACAATGATTTCTCTAAAGATCTTCTATTCTTCTTTCATTGCCTGATGATCTTCTTTGATTTATTCAATTGCACGTTCCAAACGCACAAGAACAGGTTCAGAGGAGGAAGCAACTAGAGCGGCTTGCTTAATTTTCTCTGCATCTTCAGCTTCTTGTGCCAACCTGACAACTTAAGCATTTCTAGCGTCTTCTTCTGCTAGAAGCCTTGCTGCTTCAACAACTTTTTCTTCAGATTCTTTTTTCTTTGCAACAAGAAGCTTGAATTGCCTTATCATTTCTTTCTCTTCTTCTTTATCCTCCACCAGTTGAACTGAAGCAACTTTGGAAGCTTCTGAGAAATTTGAGATCCTCTCGAACTCAGAGTCTAACCATTTCTGAAACTCTTCCCAAGAACACTCAAGCTCCACAGGTTTGGTGCTTGTGCTAGCTTCTGATCTTAATTTAGCTACCATTTTCAAAGCCTTATTACAAAACAAATTAATGTATTCATCAAGGGTTTTAGGAAGGGGCTTTTCATAAATAACCAAGGCAAGGTTAGGTTCAGCAGAAATTGTTTCAAAAGGTATTTGCTCAAGAAGATCTGAGATTGTATACGGCTCAGAGGTGACAATTTCAAAAGAACCATAAATTATTTCTTCAGAGAGGTTGGGGGAATGAGGATCAGCGTGTTGTGACTCAGAGTCAACAATGTTTGTTCGTGGTTGATTGAAAGCAAATTGTAGTAGTGAAATTCTGGTACCAGATATGTGATGTTACGTGTGATGTCACAACAACACACTCTGCAATGGACAATGTAAAACAACAGAAGAGTACACAAAGAATTGTTCACCCAATTCAGTTAAACAACTTACTCTGGGGGCTACCAAGCCAGGAAGGAATTTCACTATCAGTAGAATTAATTTACAGACTCAACAACCCAGTTGACATCTCCTAAACTTAATCTCTACCTAATGAACTTTCTACCTAAGAGACCACTTAGGTATGAGACCACTACTCACTTCATAAAACACCTCAAAGATCACACTTTGAGAAACACCTTGATCCTGCTTACAAGCTTTGATCAAGTAACAACACTCTCTTGCTTCACAGCTCTAAGAGAGTACACTTTACAACTCACCAATTCAACCTAGAATGGCTTACAAAAACTCGTACAAAGACAATGAATGACCCTCAGTCTATGCTCTCTATCTTATGTACTTTCTTCAAAGGATTGATGCGTTTTAAATAGCTCTTTGATCTGGACTTGGACCTCCTACAATATCTGACCTGATTTGTTATTTAAAACTGAATCTTCGACAGATTTTCTCTCTCAAAATCTTCTTAAATCTTCAGCCTTTAAACTCTCCTACAAATCTGCATCAATTCTGTTTGTAACAAAAAATATCTCCTCCAAGATATTCGCATCCAATTACTCTGCCATCTCTTCCAAAATCCAGCTAAAACGCTTAACCCTAAAAACATCTCAAACCTGATGTTTTACTGATCTGCATATCTGATGTCATGACATCGCATGTGACATCAGACTTCACAACTTCAACAAGCTAAACACTTAACATTATTCAATGTTAAGACTCAATGTTAAGACATCACCCATGTGACATCAACATTGAACACTTTGTTTTACCAAAATTCTAGCCAATCCAAGAACCAACAAGTTGATTTTGAGAGAGTGGTGAGATAGGTGTATTGAGTTGGTGGCAATACGCGTAGCATACGCGTATGAGATGGTGGGCAATACGCATAAGAGAAGGTAATACACGTAATGGAAGTGGAGAAAGAAGTGCATACATGTAAGGGAAGGTGAGTACGTGTATGGGTAGTGTCTTACGCGTATAGGCTAGCCATTACGCGTAAGGGATAATCTGAAGAAGAATTGATAGGAAAGCCCTCTTTTTTTGTACGCGTAATTAAGGGTGCAGTAAGCGTATAGGATGGCATAATAGTTAAGCCATACGCGTAACAGGAGGGGCATTACGCGTATTTGCCGTGGCGTGGGTAGGTTTTCCTGTTTTTTTGCGATTTCTGTCCCGATTTCGCTTGTGATGTGGTTTCTTTGAGACGTAGGGCTATGACAAGGTAATAAGACAGTAGTAATCTAGTAATGATGATGAATGGGATAAAAATGGGAATTTTAATGTGACGATTATAATATGAGGAATTGTGAGGTCTAGTGACGAATCGTGGCGAGTGAGAATGATGCTTGGTGATGATTATAATAAGACGAATTGTGATGAATGTGAAATGATGTTGTTTTATGATGAATTGATGGTGATCCGTGAACGATGTGATAACATGGTGATTTATGATGATTTGTGATGTATGTTAATAATATGTGACCATGATGATTTATGATGAATTATGATGCATGATTTGAATTGTGATGATGATTTGATTTATGATGATGATGCAATTGACGAATTTGTGACGATGATGATTATGACGTTTGCATCATGCATTCATAGCATTGTAGGGCTTCGGTCCAGTGTGGCTTCAATCCCATTGTGCGTATTAAAGTGTTTTGTGACGTGCTCCGGTTCTTTTGTAGAATCAATCCTATTGGTAGGGATCTTTAAAGGGTGATGGCCCAGTGTCCATCAATTATGATGAATTGGTACCACATGCATGAGTTTATAAGGTTGCATTGCATTCTATGGATGAATTTGATGTGTTGATGACTTGATGATGTATTGTGTTACTGCTTTATCTTCGCTTATATCTTATATATTTATTCGCGATTACTCACCCTGCCTGTTTGAATGTTGCCTCCACGTGGGTAACGTGCAGATGTTTCAGGATTAGCTTTTGGCGCGTGAAGAGCTTACTTGAAGTGCTTTTGGTTATTTTTGGTCGAGTAGAGGGTCTTGCTCTGATATGTGGCATCGGGTCGGGGTGTTGAGTCGAACCATCGCGTTCTTGTATTTGATGATATTATGACGTGTTGAGTTGTTTAAAACTTTGATGTTATAAATGATAATGAAGTTTTTATGAAATTCTCCGCTGCGAAGTATTTGAGTTAATCATGATGTCTTTTGACGAAATGTGACGCCCATGTGGCATTTTTACTTTGATAAAATGGTGTTTTTATTCGCGATGTTTGTTGGGTAGAAAAAGGGTGTTACAGATGGGATGCCTCCCCCGAAAGCATCAATAAGTTTAGGGCGCTGGAGTTTCAAAAGAATAAACTCCTTAAATCTGAGGAGATTTTGTGGCGCCAGAGAAGCAGAGTGTTGTGGTTAAGACATGGAGATAAGAACAGCAAGTTCTTCCATGGAAAAGCTAGTATGCAAAAACACACAAATACCATAAAGAAGATAATGGATGAAAGTGGGAACTGGTGGAGGGGAGAGGACCAATGTGAGCGAGTGTTGACTCAGTATTTTGCTTATCTGTTTTCCTCCTCAATGCCCAATGACATTGATGATATTTGTGCTGTAGTGAGGGGTAGATTAAAGCCTGAACATTTCAGTTGGTGTGAGAGCAAGTTTTCTGAGGTGGAAGTCAAAGCTGCACTGTTTCAAATACACCCTTTAAAGGCCCTTGGGCCTGATGGCTTACCTGCTCTTTTCTTCCAAAAATATTGGAGCACGGTGGGTAAAGATGTCAGCTTTCTGGCCCTTAAGGTCCTTAACGAAGGTGCTGATCCTCGAGAGATAAACAATACTCTCATCTGTTTGATCCCTAAGTGCAAACATCAAGCAAAGGCAAGGGACTTTCGTCCCATCAGCCTCTGTAACGTGATTATGAAGACCAACACCAAAACCATCGCCAACAGAATCAAAACTATTCTCCCGGAAATCATCGACGAAGAGCGGACCGCTTTTGTCAAGGGTCGTCTTATTACGGAAAATTCCTTGGTGGCCCTGGAGTGTTTCCATTGGCTGAAGAAGAAGACGAAGGGGGAAAAAGGGGATTATGGCTTTGAAGCTGGACATGTCACAAGCATATGATAGACTTGAATGGTCATTCATAGTTAATGTTTTATTAGCTATGGGGTTCCCGCAGGGCTTAGTAAAAGTGATCAACAATTGCATCTCAACAGTTTCCTACAGAGTCCATATCAATGGTCAGCCTGGGATCAGTTTTACTCCAGAAAGGGGTCTCCGACAAGGAGATCCGCTTTCTCCTTATTTGTTCATTTTGTGTGCTAACATTTTTTCAGGTTTAATCAAGAAAGAGATGGCGAAAAATCAGCTCCACGGGATTCAAGTTGCTCGCAAAGCTCCAACCATCACACATCTATTTTTTGTAGACGATAATTTGCTATGTGCCAAGGCAAATCTTCAAGAAGCATCCATAATTCTGTCTGTGCTAGAGCAATATCAACTTTCCTCGGGCCAGGTGGTGAACCACGAAAAATCCGAGGTCTCTTTTAGCAGAAATGTCAGCAATGAGAACCAAGAAGAGTTAAGGGGGAAGCTTGGGGTCACAACGGTTCCTCGCCATTTGAAATACTTGGGTCTTTCTGTTGTGTTCGGCAGATCTAAGCGGCTGATCTTCAAAATGGTGGTGTCATACCTAATTTTTGACCATAATATTCCACCACCTCGGTGCATCGTCCTGCATAACATCTTTAGGTCATAAGGTCTTGTGTGCATGTTTATCACGGCTAACCAGCTTGTGCAGGTACAATAATTTCAAGTGTGGATGGTATTAGTTCTCACAGTCAAGTACTTCAAGATGTGATCTTGGGTTCTAGTTCAAAAGTTCCTATGGTTTTCTAGTGGGTCATTTTCCTTGATATTTCTCAAAGGTCTCAGTGCATACTCCCAAAGAGAATCAAGGCGTTGAATGTGGCCATGTGGAAACTGGCTAGGGTTTTATAGCATTTAAATTTCAAGTTGTATCTTTATTGGCAAGAATTTCTTAAGGCTTGGTCCCTCATCACTGTTTCAACTGAATACTTGGAATTAGATTTTTTCTAAAGTCGTTTCTTCGACAGTGCGAGAAAGACTTTGTCTTTATTCATGAAGTTGGATCAATCATTTCAGGAAATGAGTTTGGATTTTTTTTTTATTGGTGGTAAAGTTTGGATAAAGATTTGGTTTGAGTTTAGGCAAGAAGTTTCTATGTAAAGTTCATGCTTTGTTCATAAGATTTAAATTGAGAATGACAAACTCAAACAAATTCCAAGGTACAAATTTAAGTCATCGAGAAAGTTCAAATTTTGAAAAGAGTTACAAGATTAAATTTCAAATTCAAGATTCAATTCAAGATTCAAAAGTGTTCAAGAATTCCTTGCAAATCAAATTCATTTTAACTTTCAAAAGATGAAGGATTACAAGATTCAAAGAATTCAAAGTTCAATGTTCTTTTACAAATTAATTCAGAGAGCTCCCTCCAATTCATGGTGTCTTCCTACTGTGATTCATGTTGTAGAACGAGGTTCACTTTTCTAATTTTTACACTGACCATCACGTGCCACCACAACCACGTGTAAAATGCAATGCATGGGAGACTCAAACTTATTTCTACAATTATGTTCACCTGCCTTTCATTTGTTTCCTGTCCCTATCTCGGATTGGCTCCCTAGTTTGTCTTTTTTAGGAAACTGCTTTCGTGTTTTGGCTACTAGCCTTTGGGGGATATTACGATGTGATTTATTCAGTTTTTTTGACATCTATGTCCGTGGTCTTTTTTTTTCCCCGTTTTTTTCCTGGTTGTGCGTCGCACCCTTGAGGTTTCTTGGCTGCTAACTTGTGGTTAAATGATTTCTGTTCTTGCACTCCGAGTTGCGTATCACACCATGAAGCAAGTCACGCCCTCACCGCTTCATTAGACTAAACCGTCAGCTGTGAAGGTTCACGTGATCAAGACCAGTATTTCCAAAATAAGCTGCAAGACGAAATCAAACATCATCAAAATTCAAATCTCAAACATTTCCAAATACAATTAGACAGGTCTCAAAACTGCAATCAATGTTCTTTCAACAAGGAAATGAATACCATATGGAAGCTTCAAGGTTAGAAAATCAGGTTCCAATAAATGTTCTCAAACAAAATCGCACATTTGCGGTAAGTTTCGACACAACCATACATGATCAGATGAGAATGGAAACATATTCAGGGCAAAAGATCACGACTTATAATAGCTTGTTCCTTTTCAAAACACTCCACCAACATAATCAGACGAAATGGAAATTGGAGTTATCAACAACATTTAATTGGGGTTTTAACTCTCAAGTCTATAAATTGAGGCGATAGCAGTGCAAAAAAGGGGGGAGTAAGAACAAACACACGAATTGAAGAAAAGTCACAATACACACAGTTCTGAATACACAGCACCACAAATTAGAAAAAGCCTCATTGCACATCAGCATACGTAAACTACAAGTGCAGTAGTACGATATACACAGCCAGAACCCTCTCACGACGAAAAATCATCAGCTACATCACACGAACCAACAGTAAAAACGCAAGGAGATCTTCGTACCTGTAAACGCGAGGACCTCTGGTTTTCTTATTCGCGTCGCCGCCGAAGACGCATCGGACGAACTCCGATAGGTATTTTCGCTTAACTCTGCCCTTTGTATCGGATATGTGGTGATTAATTTTTGTTTGCTGCTGCTAAATCTGTGTGAATCCCCCTTGAGCGCGATGTTTGTTTTACGCCGGTGTTTGGTTCCGTGAGATGAGACCGCGGATGAGAGTGAGTCTCGAGCGAGAATGAGTAGCGGTGTGGTGGATCCCTTCATTTTCTATGACGGCCACGCAAAGAAGAAGAGGAAACATCGCGACGGAGAGAACGAATCGAGAGAGTGATGGTGCGTTTGTTTCTCTTTTCTGGTGAGGAACATGTATGTGAGTGAGAGAGAGAACATTGGACAAATAGAAAGGGGGTAGCGGAATGAGGATGAACTCTGTGAGAATGAATAGAGATACTGAGAATTTAATTTGAGTTTAGTTTGTGACTCTCCCATGTACCATGTTTGTTGTTTCTCATGGGCCGAGCCCATTTCCTTTTTCGTTGTTTTTTTCTTCTTTCTTTGTTAGTCATATATTTTGTTCTCTTATTTAGTTTTTTTTTGTTAATTTGTTAGTATATTTATGTCATAATTAGTTAATTTTAAGACTTATTTTCTTTTTTAACTTATTTGTTACAATTAAAGAAAACTCAAAGTTTTTCAGTAGTTTATTTATTTTAAGTATTTTTTGTTAGAATTCATAGATTTAGTTTCAATTTAATTTAACTATTTTTTTTGGTGTGTTTGTAATTCAAAATTCCTTGTTGGGTGGACTTGACTTCGATTTTGTAGTTTTGGCCATTCTTATCTTCATATCTTGCGCACTTCATGATTTTACTCCCTTGCCTGAGGTTTATCCTTTGCTCCGCATCGTTGGTTGTAGACCTTGAATTCCAAAGGAAAGGATCCTACCCTTGTTAACTGCCATGTCACAACTTAGCCTAAACTTTAGGTCCTTCCCATTTATCCTAACCTTAGGATCGGAGTCACCGTACTCTATACATGTGTTCTACCATGGACACTTACTCATCTACTCTTTTAACTTAATTTTAACTTTAGAGTCACTGTACTCTATGTAGTGTCTTGCCATAGACGTTACCTCCCCCTAGAACCTTGACCACCGTCAAGAGTTCCTCACCCTCTTTGAGGGGAACTACGAATACTCTGATTCCACTCCCGTCGGGATACGTAGGCACAAGATGCGATGTCTTGGCAAGTATACTTAGATACTAACCCCTAGGTCTTTACCTTAGCAGATACCCTTAGCAAGCAAGTAATATATAACATAAATACTAACAAGAGGTTCCTGTAGAGTACTACAGACGTTTAGGATGCTAATACCTTCCCTAGGCGTAACCAACCCCCGAACTTAGATTCTCTTAACTTAGGTTTTTTCGATCTTTAACCTTTCCTTTGGATAAATCAAAGACGGTGGTGAACTTTAAAAATTGTGATTCAAGTTAATCCAATAGCTTGGTATCCGATTCTTACCGTGACAGGTGGTAGATAGGGTTCGGAAGAAAGTAAAAGGGTGGAAAAAGAAGCACCTCTCTAGAGTTGGCAAAGAAGTCTTGATAAAAGCGATAGCACAAGCTATTTCAACCTACGTAATGAGTTGTTATAAGCTACCGGAGGCAACTTGCAATGAAATTGAGGCAAGAATGGCTAAATTCTGGTGGGGTGCCCAAAGTGATGCTAAGAAAATTCATTAGCTAAGTTGGAAAAAGCTAGCAAAAAGCAAGGGGGAATGGGGATATCAATTGAAGAGAGTACCATTGGCTACAACCCAAGTTTCGCGTGGAGAAGTATATTGAGTACGAGAAATTTAGTGAACAAAGGTTCGAGATGGAGAATAGGGAGTGGGAGCAAGGTGAAGGCTTGTACTGATAGATGGATTCCAACATACCCTGGTTTCAAAATTTTTAGACTTGTGAGAGGCTTGTAGCAGAATATCAGAGTTGAGAATTTCATTGACTACGACCTCAAAGATTGGAATAAGGAGTTGATTGAGAACAATTTCGACCTTGAAGATGCAAAAAACATTTGCAGTATTCCTCTTTCGTCCAGAAATTGTGAGGACAAAATTATTTGGCACTGGGAGAAGGACGGAGAGTACTTAGTCAAGACTGCTTATCATCTTTGTAAATCTATGAATGATGTTTCGAAGCCGGGACCTTTCAGTAATGCTTATCATGAGCTATGGCGTGAGATTTGGAGGGAAAATTTCCATGTCAGAACGCGTAACTTCATTTGGAGATTGGCCAAGAACATTCTCCCTTCTAAGGAAAATCTGTGTCGTAAAGGTATTCTTTTATACCTTTCTTGTCCCTTCTGCAATTCTGAGGTGGAACCTTGTAAACATTTGTTCATGGATTGTTATTTTGCAAAGCAAGCTCTTTTTTCTCGGTTCTGGGGTATAAAATTCCAACTGCATGAGTATCTAGGACTAGTTACTTCAGGTTCTTAAATGTGGGGACACTTGGTGTGTGCAACTGTTATGCACTTTGTTGCAAAATGTGTGGAAGGCTCGCAATTCACTTGTCCATGATCATAAGAGTGTGGAACCTCGTCAAGTGGCGTTGGAGGCCTTGTTGTTCATTGAGGAGTTTAACTTATCTAATGTGGACCGTGACAGCAGGAGATTAGTTAGGAAAAACTCTGGTTCGAATGACTTTGCTGGAAATGCTTGTGTTCTATAGGTGGATGCGGGGTTTGATGCTGATAATAGGACCTGCTTTAGATGTGTGCTGAGGAATTTTTCCTCTGAGATTATCTTGGCTGCGAGCAAAAAAGATGAGTGCGAGGTTTCTCCAATAGTGGCTGAAATCCTTGCTATCAGATGGGCTCTGAAGTTGGCGATTGGTCTAAAGGTGAACAAAATTATTATCCAATCCGATTACATGTCTATCGTGGACTGCATTAATGGTCTCATTGGCTATTCTGATTTTGATCTATTAGCTGGTGATTGTAGACAGCTGCTTGAGTCTTTTAGTTTCAGTAGTGTTATGTTTATTAATAGGGAATGTAATAGTGATGCTCATAACATTGTCTGTTTGGGTAAATCTTTTGGTTCAAGAACCTGGATAGGTGGATACCCTCTTGTAGACCTTGAAGGTCAAAACCTTGTTGCTTATGTTCTGTAATACAATTGTTTCTTTTTCCGTAAAAAAAAAGATTGAAGAGAAGTAGAGAAAAGAGACCAAATAATAGTGGACCCACATCTTTTCTTATTCTCTCTAATTTGAGAAGAAAGGAGATGAAAAAGTGGGAGGGAGACTAAATAATGGTGGGATCCACACCTTTTCTTATTCTCTCTAATTTGAGAAGAAAGGATATGAAAAACGTGCTTCCATTTTTATCCCAATTACTAAAATATTTTTTTTATGAACAATTATGCAGAGATATCATACAAATAATTGTTGCAATAGTAGATTGTGCTTAGAGTGAGATAGCATGAAACGTATGGTATTTTTTTAATAATGAAGAAATATCAGGTTGTTTTATATGAAAAGACAAATTTTTAGTAAAAATAATATAAATTAATTAGTTAATTAAAATTAAATAAAAATGTGAATGTATTAAATAAATTAAGAATTAAATTAGTATTTTAAATTATTTGAATTAGTAAGCAGAGAGATTTTTTGGGTGGATTAGTGAGATTAATTAAATTAATTAAATTAAATAATAAGTAATTTAATAAATTATGTTATTAAAGCTTAAAAAGTAAGGCCATTCTTGTATTTTTAAAAATATCAACATTTCTCTCTCTTCTATTTTCTTTATTTTTTTAAAAATCAATCATTGGAGTATGAATTAACTATAGTTTAATTTTTAACATAAAAACGGTAAATAACGATATTAATATCGCTATTTATTTATGTCTTTTATCGCAGTTACGATCGCTTACCTTTTTTTATTTAATTTTTAATCACGCCATTTTCATTAGGGATATGACATTTCAATTAAACATTACAAATTTGAATTTAGAAGTTGCTTTTAATATGTCAGAAACAATGTTGGAATCATGTTTTGTCCCTTTAAGCAATCAGAAAAAACGATTGTTAATCATTTCTAAAAATTTTATTTGTAACTTATTCATTATTATTACTCTATCTTATTTTTTTCACTCCTCGAGTCATTTTCTGTTGACAAATTTTCTTCTTAACAAAATGAAAAAAGGAATTAGATTTGATAAGATCAATGAATACTTCTATTTTGACTTTAATTTACTAAAGTCAATTTCTTACTTCATAGTACATGGTAGCCATTTATTTATTTTTAATGTTGTTATAACTTTTAAATTCAATTATTCTAATAAAAATGCCTATGGACAATCCAAGTTAACCAACATATTACATGCAAATGAACTCTCTCTTTGTCTTTATATGAATTTTATGTGTAAATATAAAATAATTAAATTAATTGCAATCTAAATTATATAAATGAGAGATAGAGATATGATTAATTTGTTTAATTTTTAATTTTCTTTGCTATTATCATTAGTATTAATTTTGGGAATAGAACCAAATTTTATTGATACTAATGCCAACATGTCTATTTTATTAACATTTTTTGGTAGATCAAAGTTTTAGATCTACACTTTCTAATATGATTGTCTCTCAAGCGAATGAGGTTGCTCATGCTCTGGCACAGGTGGCATCATCTCTTGCTAGTGTCTCCAATTTCAATGATGTACCTACATGTATCCGTGACATTATATTTAGTGAAATGAATTAAGTTTTTCCTGTAAAAAAAATGATTGTCTCTCTTCACTCTGTTTTTTCAGACGCGAATATTGATAAAAAAATTGTAATTTTTTTATCCTGTAGTGGTGTAAGGTCGATATGTCTGCCACACTCTCTGACATATTAGATTTTTAAATCCACACCCTCAACCATGTCCTTCCCACTTCGTTTTTTTCGAAATATTGCAGAACTGACATGCTCATTTATCACCCTAATCAAACATATCAATATTAATGAATTAGTCAAGAAGCATTTATGACATGTTTGTTTTAAATTATATATATATATATATATATATATATATATATATATATATATATATATATATATATATATATATATATATATATATATATATATATATATAATGTTCTTTTAAAATATTATAAATTTTTTTAAATTCGTTTTTTAAATTGAAAATTTAATGTTGATATCCTGTAACATAAATTTACATTATTGAATATCAAAATATAGACAAAATCACAATTTTTTCAAAAAGTTGTATCTCAAAAATGATATTTATGAAAAAACTTTTTGAAATAACTTCAAAATTAATAATTTTTTTGAAATTTTTATTCCAAAAGTATTTTAATAAAATGATAAAATACCTAAAATTATATTTTAAGAATAACTATTCAAATCAAATTTTCATTTTAACCTAATTTCTTTGTAAATTTTATATTATGTTTTTTGTTGTTGGAAAATGAGAATGTTATTTTTTCCTAAACGCATAAATAATTAATAAATGTAGACAATGTCAAGCAGCAAATAACACAAAAGAACAAGTTTGTAAGAGTGGATATAATAAAACTTGACTCGTGTTCAACAAAATCGGTCAAATTGATTGTGGAGAATTTCATTGCTCTTGATCTTCCTCTCAACATCTTGATGTAATGTTTATATACTATAATCATTCTTTTTAAGGATTTTAAACTATGCATTTATCTCTCTAATATGAGTAAAATATAAAAAAAATATATTATTCAACTATATTTAAAAAAAAATAAACATTTTCATATAATAAAGAACAAGAATATATGACATGAAAAATCCAAAATAGTTGTCACGTGTTTGGGTTGCAGTCGCCAAAGTTTTTGTAATTTTGGTTAATTCAAGTGTTGTGATACTAATTGTAATGGTTGCAGTATGAATTAATTATAATTTATTCTTTATCATAAAAACGGTAAATAACGATATTGATATCGCCATTTGTCGATATCAGTTTGTCTTGAACGATTTTACAATCGCCGACAATTTTATATAATTTTAGTCACGCTATTTTCATTATTGATGTGACATTTCAGTTAGACATCAGAAGAAGGAATTGAGATGCAGTTTGCAACAAAACATCTATGTAATCTTTTATTAATTATCATTCATGAAATTATCATCTGTATCTTATTCATTTTACCCTATCTAATCTTTTTTCACTTCTCAAGGTCATTTTCTGTTGACAAAATGAAACAAACTGCAAAATCAACTGGTATAGATACACTTACTGCAGAAAAGGAATTAGATTTGATAAGATCAATGATCAAAATGGGTATTTTTTCTTTGACTTTAGTTGACTAAATTCAGTTTCTTCCTTTATATGGTTGCAATTTATTTATTTTGTGTTGTTATAACTTTTAATTTCAGTTATTCTAATAAAAAAGCTTATGGACCGTCCAAGTTAAAGCCAATATATTACATGCAAATGAACTCTCTCGTTGTCTTTAGGTGAATTTTATATATAAACATAAAAAAATTAAATTAATTGCAATCTAGATTACATTATAACATAATAATTTTATAAATGAGAGATAGAACCAAATTATATTGATAATAGTAAATATAGGGTGAAAAATGGGTCCAGCCCGTCAGACATGTATATTTTATCACCAATTTTTGTGTGGGGTAGATCAAAATTTTAAATTTACACTTTCTAATATGTCTGATTCCCTATTTCATTTTTTCACACACGGATATTAATTTATTTATTTTTTGTAATTTTTAGTTTTTAGTGTTACAAGGTCCACATGTCCGCCACATCCTCATTTTTCGTTGACATATTAGATTTTAAAACTCACACTCTCAACTATGTCTATCCCGCTTCGGGTTTTCAAAATATTGTAGAACGGACATGCTCATTTGTCGCACATATCATACATATCAATAGTAATGGATTAGTAAAAAGGATGTAGGGGATTTTTATTTTAACTTTAATTTTTCTTTATAATTTTAAAAATAAGTTTTAAAAAAGTAATTTTTTAAAATATTATAATTATTTTTAAATTCATTTTTTCTAAATTGAAAATTTAATTTTGATATCCTGTAACATATAACATACATTATTGAAAATCTAAATATAGTCAAAATCGCAAAAATAATACATTTCAGATGTTAGAATAAGAAAGCAATACATGAAAAAGAACTATAATCACAAAGTTTACCTTTGTTGTTGTTTTCTTGGTGTTGTCTTTGCTTTCTTCTTCCACAGCTTCCTTCTCAGCAGGAGTAGGTTTCTTGGACTGGAATTCTTACAGCTTCAAAGAAAATTAATGCAATTAGCATAAGCCAAGTACAAAACCTAAATAAAGAAAATGGATAAGAGAAGTGGTGTCGAAGAACCTCTCATTCCACACCTTCATATATTAGAGACTCCACACAAACGTGTTCTATGCCAATATGAAGGTGGCCTTTGAAATTGTCCAGAGTGTACTTAGTTGGAACCACTCGCTAAGCATGTTTTTGTGATTCCTGTCGAAGGATTTTCCACAAAATCTCCACAGAATAACCAGTATGGAAATTGAGGGTTAAAGGCCACACCAAAATCAGCACTTGGCAGTGGAGGGAATTTTGGAGGATATAAATTAAAAACTAACTCGTATAGTTGATCAGGTCAAACGTACGAAGGAAGTTTTAATTCCTCTAATTTCTTTGTAAATTTTTCTTTTAAAGTGACTGCTACTTCGCTAATGGTTCGACTAAGATCATATGGCCTGTAAGCAGTTTCAAAGTACTTCTGGATTGCTTGGATTTCTTTGTTATGTGTCGAAGTACCTTTCTTCACTTTTTCCTGCACAAGGGCAAAGGCTCGAGTTAGATGGAGGTTGAAGGCAGCTACATCAAAAAATTCTGCAGTATAGTACTCTCTCCACCAAGTGTTGAACTCTTTGGTGCAAAGGAAAGATGGTTTGATAGCCACATGATTGAACTCTGTAAGGTCAGTGCATTTGGCCAATAATTTGGTACATTCTGCCTCATTGTGCCATACGTTGTACTGAATCAACTAACCTTTTTTGGGGAAGAGTGGTTTTCGTTTAATTTGGATGAGGCCAAACTGTCGAGCAACGGGGTTTGGTTGGTAACTAACGAGAGTGACTTGAAGTTTTGAGGGATTGAGTCTTGAAGCCAACAATCTTGGTGTAAGAAAAGATTCCCAGATATCAACAAATTCTGCTTCTTGTTCTTTCGACTCAGGAGGAAATTTTCTGGTAAACCATTCAGGGCCTACCTTCCTATCTGCAAAAGGGACCATGCTGGGCGAGAAATTGTAGCATTTTGCAAACATCATCACATAGCTGGTGAATGTTTGCTGAAGGTTTGGTCCTTCGTCGCTGGGAGTTAACAAAGCAAGCCTCGTACCTTCAACCCTCATGTTTTTTACTTCGATGGATTCTACGTTGATAGGATTACGAACAGGGAGATATGCTTCAAATGTTTCATTTAACCATAGTTGTAACAACCAAAAGGGTCTAGAAAGAAGTAGGTTTCCTCTCGACTTGATTGTTTTTAGCGTTGTAACGCCTTCCCCAAGGGATTCATAAAGAATGGCTAGAATCATTTCACTCAGACATATATCATGTCCAGCATGTAATTGATCGGCCATTGTTAGGTATCTCTTCGCCACCTGAAGGGACCTTGGGCAAAAAACGCAGCGAGAAAGCCAAAGAGCCAGAAATGAAACATGTTCTTGATCAGAAACTTCCTCAGTTTCTTTATCGTGGTAGTAAGCTATATAAGTGGTGAAAGCTGCTTGGTTGTGTCGAAGCCTATGGAGTCATTATCTAAGAGGTTAGGATCATAATCTACTCCAATAGGTTTGAGGTCTGTGGTGGCAGCAACGTCGAACAAGGTGGGAGTCACCATTCCACAAGGGAGTTTGAAGTTGTTGTGAGTTATATCCCAGAAATAGAGGGCAGCGATCAGCATGGATGGGCAATAACCGGGCCCCACCTTCGACAACTTAATTATATCGAAGATTCCCATGTTTTTCCAGACTTGGGATTTTACTTTTTCTATTTTTTCTAACCAAGCGAGATAATCAGAGAGGTCTTTAAACAATGGGCATGAACTAAATACCCTAAAACTACTATTCATATACTCTAAGTTAATTGGGTCTCTAGAAGCTATAGTCGAAGGAGAAGCTTGACCATCAACCTTTACTTTCTCATGAGCCTTAAGCTCTTCATTAGTCCTATGTTTTTTTACCATTGGCTATGGGTTTATAACGATGGTAAGCAGGAAAGAATTCCTTAATAGCAGCAAGGTTAGGAAGAGGACCTAACATAGCGTCTGTCTTACCAAAAACGAGGATATGAATGAGTACCTGAGATTGGTAGATTTTGCGCTTCTCATCCTCAAGAGGTGGCTTAGGGGTGTATTGCTAGTTTCCTACCACGTTGGGACCCAACATTTTGTGGACTGGAGCCAGCTCTTTAGATCTCTTGGACTCTTTAGTGTTCTTGCTTGTCTCTTTGGAGATCTTGGTTGAAGAGGCCATTGATGGAGTGGGTTTGCAGAAAGAATATTTGAAAAAATACGCTTAAGGGAGTTCAGAGAGTAAAAAGTGTGAAAATGGTGTTTTCCACTATTTTGTAGATGGATGAAGTGGATACGGTAACTGTACACATTAACGGTGATAAAAATCATGGGACGCGTGTCATGTGAGGGTTGTGTGATGATACGGTAGCAGTTAAAACCTGACCCACGATCTCCTAGGGACTAGATGTGTGATGATTGAAAAAGATTCATGCATGGGTTTGAGGAGATGTTTTGGGAAAGTTGTCATGATGATGATGATGTCATAGCAGTCCAAAGGTCTCTGGCGTCGAATAAAACACTTCAAAAAATGTAATTCTCTCTATTTCAATCGAAAATGACATTTTTGGGGGGAAATTTGTTGACTGGGAATTTCGACGCCAAGCTTTCATTTGAGATATTAAGTGAAAATCAAGTTTCTTGAATCTTGCTGACTTTGACAGGAGCTTGTGTGAAGTTTGGTCGAAGTAATTTCCATGAGGAAGACGTGTTTGGACAATACTTATACATATTTTCTAAGTATGGAAAGTTACTTCGAAGGAGGATGTCTGAAGCCTTCCATTGCCAGAAGATTTAAAATTCAAAATACGGATAAATAATTGTCTTTTGTCCTTATCCATTTCTCAGGAGAGACGCGTGGAGAACTATGGCGAAACGAAGACATGCAGGGCAAAACGTGTCAATTTTTAAAAAAATGTCCGTTGAAAGACATTTATTCCGACATGTTATAAATAAGGGTCTTAGTGTTAGTATTTTCGCGTGTTCAATTGTTGTACAATACTAAAAAATGTACTCAAAGTATGTAAGTCAAGTGAGAAAAGAGTTATCATTGAGAATGTATGTCTGAAACACGACATTTTATTTCTTTTCAATAGAAATTTACTTTCATTTATCAATTGTTCTTTATTGCACTTTTACTTTGAAGTTCTTTTCTTCATTGCATTGTCTTTATCTACTTTTATAAAGTTTATCTATTTCAAAACAATCAAAACAACCTTTTATATAAATGAATACTATCGAAGTGTTCTTCAATTTTCCAAAAATATATTAAAACAATAGCTATGTCCTTAGGATTCACTGTTTGATCCTGCAAGTAAACAAAATTTTTGGAAGATCAGCAGTTGTTTACCAATTCTCACGGTAAACACAGTGTTAAATTTGTGTCTGACATTAACTATGAGCTCGTCATATCTTCGGCGACATTAACTATGAACTTGGTGTATCTTCGTCGTTGCCCTTGCAGGTATCGTGTTAGCGGCGGGGGATAGTAGATATGTTAGATCGGAAGCCTAACCATGAATCTACAACGTTATCTTCGAGGAACTAATCTCTATTTTCTAGCACTTCTATCACAAATATGGATATGGATTTAGGACCCTTTCTTCTTCTTTTTCGTAGAGTTTCCAAGGGAAATCAGAGATTTGCAGATCTGGCGAATCGTAACTGAAATAATAACCGTTTGGATCGAATGAGACGGATCTCCACATTTGGATTTGAATTCTCTCAATTCAATGACGTGAGGAGGTTACGAACTGGTAATTCGGAGATTGAATATAAAATAAGAGAAATCCAGATCTAGAACTTCCATGTTCGTGCGATGGTGTTGGAAAGCAAACGTGAATTCGTGGAAATCGTATGAATCAGAATTCGATCTCACAGACGACAATACTGTTCCATTTAGGAACTAGGAATGAAAGCTGTTGGATAACTAACGATTTTGAACTGTCGTGTTGATCTCCTTTACGGCGGCGCAGGGTGGACCTACATAGTTATCACTCCAACACCCAAGTCAGTTCAAGATTCAAAATGAGTGTATTGAAAAATGGAGATCATTGAATATACATTGTTCTTTGCGTGTGGACTGATTTTATACCTTGTGTCAAGTGGAATGGATTTGAGATGAATTAGGCCTTTTGCCGATCCAAAACGTAAACTTTCTGTAAAACTATCATCCACAAAGTGAGTTGGAGTGAGACTATTGACAACAAAATTTCGGTAAAACCTATCTTGTTCTTGAAGTGAGATTCATCCACGAAGTGAGTTGTCCGTGTCATTTTAACAAATCCTAGGAGGGGTGAGTGTAATTTTATCGAAAATTTAAAATTAATAAAAAAATTAAATTAACTAAAAGAAATATATTTAAAAATAAATAACTACATTAATTAATTATAAAATTAAAATAAACTAATATATGAATTAAAGACTAAAAATTTAATTAAACCTATAACATTTGATAAACACAAGTGTTCTTTACAATTCAGATGTATTACAACCAAGAGTTAAATAGCTAAGTTAAATTAATGAACCTTTATAATTATCTTTTAAATTAACCCAGGTTGGTGAGCATGATTACCAACCTATAGTATGATTACCAACATATCAAACGAGGACAATGACAGTTTGTTTCTTTTCAAATTTTGTACTTATTATTTTTCAAGAGCATTAAGTCTTTATATATATAAGTAGTAATGCATAGCAGAGCTACTAATATAGGTATTCAGATCCAGAGATAGAACAACACACATCAAAATGGCTGGTGGAGGATTCACCATTGATGCACCTTCCAATGTCTTCAATGGAAAAATAACACTCTCAGTTGTCATTACTTGCATCGTTGCTGCATCCAGTGGACTCATTTTCGGATATGATGTCGGAATTTCAGGAGGTGTTACAACAATGGTGCCATTTCTTCAAAAATTCTTCCCAGACATTCTAAGAAAATCAGCTGGTACTGAAGTAAACATGTATTGTGTGTATGACAGTCAACTGTTGACATTATTTACGTCTTCTCTGTATCTTGCTGGATTAGTTTCGATTCTCTTAGCAAGCAAAGTCACTGCAACTATCGGTCGAAGAAACACCATCATGTTGGGTGGAGCCATCTTTTTTGCTGGTGCTTCCATCAATGGAGGTTCTGAAAATATTGCCATGCTCATCGTTGGTCGGATCCTTCTCGGGTTCGGAGTTGGTTTCACTAATCAAGTAAGTTAACACATTTAATAATACTAGTCCAACATAAAATTACGATGACGATGTCACTAACGATTATTTTATAATGGTCTAAGGCGACGCCGCTATACCTTTCAGAAATCGCTCCTCCGAAATGGCGAGGTGCTTTCAGCACAGGCTTTCAGTTCTTTGCAGGCATCGGCGTGGTTGCAGCCCTCTGCATAAATTACGTGACTGCGAAACACGCGTGGGGCTGGCGACTCTCTCTTGGGCTAGCAGCGGTTCCTGCAGCCGTGATGATGATTGGCGCGTTCCTCATACGGACACACCCAGCAGCTTGGTTGAACGCGGCAAGATAGACCAAGCCAGAAAAGCATTGATCAAAGTCAGAGGATCTTCCATTGATATTGAACCTGAATTAGAAAAACTCATTAAGTTTACAGCAATCGCGAAATCAGTGCAACAAGAGCCTTTTACGACGATATTTAAGAGACAGTATCGACCTCACTTGATCATGGCGTTCGCGATCCCGTTGTTCCAACAGTTTACTGGGATCAACATTGTAGCTTTCTATTCTCCTAACCTCTTTCAATCTGTGGGTTTGGGACATAACGGTGCTCTATTTTCCGCTCTTATACTTGGACTCGTCAATCTTGCTTCTATCTTAGTCTCCACAGCTTTTGTTGATCGGTTTGGTCGAAGATTCTTGTTCATTTTAGGTGGCATTGTAATGCTTGTTTGCCTGGTAAGCAAATCAAGCACAGACTTTGCATTTTTCATTTTCGAAATTTCATTCGTTAGTTCAACTATAATTCGTGTTTCAACTTCGAAAGATTGCAGTGTCTGTTTTGCTAGCTATGGTGACCGGTGTTCATGGCACAAAGGAGATATCAAAGCAAAATGCAAAATTGGTATTGGTTTTACTATGTTTCTATGCTGCAGGTTTTGGTTTTTCGTGGGGGCCACTTACCTGGTTAATTCCGAGTGAAATTTTTCCCTTGAAAATCAGATCAACAGGACAAAGTATAGCAGTTGGAGTACAATTCATAACCTTGTCTGTGTTGTCACAGACATTCTTAACAATGCTATGTCATTTCAAGTTTGGTGCTTTCTTGTTCTATGCATTTTGGGTTGCAGTGATGACTCTATTTATTATCTTTTTCTTGCCCGAGACCAAAGGAATTGCTTTGGAGTCGATGTACATCATATGGGGAAAACATTGGTTTTGGTGGCGGTTTGTTAAAGGAGAAGTTGACAAGAACAATATTCCATGAAGTAAATTTTAGTACTATAACTAAATAGTTAATGCAAAGTTATTTGTAAGCAAATTAAAAGATGATGATTGTGTTGATGTAGAAAAACTCTAGCAAAATAAATGCTTACCAGATTATATTAGTGTGTATTATATAAGTTTAGACAATCAAATTTTGTGTTGGGATATGCTTAGATGGGTTTTCAAGTTTATGACAGAAACATATAGATTTAGTCATTTGTATAGAGGCTATCAAGGGTGAAGTGAAAGTGTAGTGTATTCTTACCAACACACTAAGCATTTCTAGATTTGCAGTTCTATCATATTGTATGCTAAACACGCCGTTACATCGTTTTGCATCACATGACGACAGAGTTGTGACAAGTTGTTTCTTTGTCGTCGGGAAATGGCAGTTTCATTGTACATGAAAACATATCTTGGGGTGCTTCTTCTATTAGTTATGTCACCATACTAATCATAAATATGAATAACTTATCAATCATGCCTTCTTCCCCCTCACAGAAGCTGAAAATAGTAGGGCAAGTCTCATGTTTCCCTTGAGGTACCTAAGTATTCTTTTTGGAGCCACTAGGTGTAAATTTTGAGGCTCACTAATGAACCTGCTGATTATACTCACTACATAGCAAATGCCAGGTTTCCTATTCCATAAGCACCTCAATGATCCCACAATCAGCTCGTACATGGTTGCTTCTACCATTTCTCCATTAATGCATTCATCAAGGTTTACATTTGTTTTAGATAGATTTCTGAATGTGTTGCAATCAGACATTTCAAACCTATCTAATATCTCTTTCACATACTTCTGTTGACGCATAACCATGCCTTTCTTGACTTTCAAAAACGCCACTATTAGAAATAATAATTTATATTCTCAAACTTAGTCATTATGTTTGTTAGAGGGTATTTTAGTATTTTATTTGTTGCTTTTGTAACCCTAGTTTTAGCTTATAAATAGACTAGTGGTAGTTAGTGATTTTGTAATCCTTTGTAGCCGTCATTCTATTATAATATATTCTACTCATTTTCATCCATTATTCACCTTGTACACCAACAATTGGTATCTAGAGCTCCGGTTCGGATCCACGGGGAAACACGGGAAACACGAGTGAAACGTGAGGCGTTGTGTGATTGATTTTTGGTTCTTGAATTCGTGTTGAATCTTGAACAAAAATCTGAACAGAATTTTTGATTCTGTGGGTTGGGAAACACTGTGTTTGGTAAGTTCTGAGTGACTGTACAAGGTTGAAGATGATGAACGGAAACGATGGCATGAACACCAAGCTTCCAGTATTTGATGGCAAAAACTGGACTCGTTGGATGATTCAGATGCGTGTACTATTCGGTGCTCAAGATGTTCTGGATCTTGTCACTGAAGGTTACGTTCCAGTAGCAGCAGATGCAACAGAGGAACAAAAGAACGCGCAGAAGGATACAAGGAAGAAAGATCAGAAAGCATTGTTTTACATCCATCAGTGTGTGGATGCAAATGTGTTTGAGAAAATCCCTGATTCAACAACGGCAAAGGCTGCGTGGGACACACTGGTCAGATGTTACGGTGGTGACGCATCAGTGAAGAAGGTGAAGCTTCAGTCTCTACGTAAGCAGTATGAGAATCTCAACATGAAGAACAATGAGAAAGTTTCTGAGTACATCTCCAGAATGATTCTGATCACTAATGAGACGAAAGCTTGTGGAGAAACTCTTTCTGAACAAGTAATTATTGAGAAGGTATTGAGATCCCTTACTCCTCAGTTTGATTACATTTTGGTAGCAATAGAACATTCTAAAGATCTGAGCACCATGAGAATTGAAGAGCTGCAAAGCAGTCTAGAAGCGCAAGAGTTGCGTCTGACTGAGAGAACTTCTAAAAGGGAAGTAGAGCAGCAGGCTCTGAAAGCAGTTTCTGATAAGAAGCATCAGAAGCAGTCTTGGTCAGAAGCCAGGAGAAGATCTGATGGTGGTCAGAAGTCAGAAACCTCAACTTCTGATAGGCAAAAGAATGCTCAGAAGGGAAAAGAGAAGTATGACAAGAAGAAGATCCAATGTTATTGTTGCAAGAAGTTTGGTCACTTTGTTAGAGATTGTTGGTCAAACAAAGAAAGGAAGTCAGAAGAAGCAAATATAGCCAGAAGTTCTGATGATGAATCTGTGCTACTGATGGCTTCTGAATCTGATGATACGAATTTGACAGACTGGTGGTATATGGACACTGGCTGCTCAAATCATCTTACTGGAAATAAGAAATGGCTGGTTGATTTTGACTCTGAAAAGAGGACAAAGATCAGATGTGCTGATGATAAATATCTTAATGCTGAAGGTATGGGAAATGTCAGAGTCGTTCTGAATAATGGGAAAACAACATTGATTCAGAAGGTGTGGTATGTACCTGGCATAAAAAGCAATCTGATGAGCGTGGGACAATTAATTGAGAAAGGTTTTTCAGTTACCATGAAGGACAATCTTCTGAAGCTGTATGACTGTAATCAGAAGCTGATTATGGAGTCAGAACAGGGAAGGAATAGAACATTCAAGGTAAATGTCAGAACTTCTGACTCTGAATGCCTCAGTGCAACAAGTGTTGTAGAGGAAAGTGAGTTGTGGCACAGAAGATTTGGTCATCTGAATTTCAGAAGCTTAGAACATCTGAATTCAAAGAAGCTGGTACATGGAATTCCTATAATTAAGAAGCCTGAGAGGTCATGCAAAGTGTGCATGGAAGGAAAGCAACCAAGATTGCCATTTGCGTCAGAAGTAGCTCCAAGAGCAAAACATGCCTTGGGAGTAGTGCATTCTGATGTGTGTGGTCCATTTTCAGTAGCATCGATCGGAGGGAATAAATACTTCGTGTCATTTGTTGATGAATTCACAAGAATGACATGGGTATCCCTTATTAAGTTCAAACACGAGGTGTTTGTCGAATTCAAGAAGTTCCGAATGAAGGTTCAGAATCAGAGTGGTCAGACTCTGAAGATTCTCAGAACCGATGGTGGGGGTGAGTATAACTCCAAAGAGTTTCAGAAGTTCTGTGAGGAGAATGGAATTGAGCTGAGGTTACTGCTCCTTATACTCCTCAACAAAAAGGGGGAGATTGTAGAAGCAAGCTTCACTCACATTGAGTTTTGATGAAGACAACACAACAAGCTCTCTACAAAGATAATATGCAAAAAGAAAGAGAATCAAGCTACATGAAGTACAAGAAGCTCAAGTTCAAGAAGATATCCTAAGTACTATCAAGTTGAATCAATTTGCTTCAAGTGTTCAAGTATCATGAAGATCAAAGGTTGAACAAAGGTATATCAATGTCATTTAAATGATTATACAAGTGTTCACATGTCTTGCATCTTGCATATCTTTGATCTAGTGCATTGTAAATCTTTTATGGAAAGTTCACATTGTTTTCTAAACTTTTTCTTGAAAAATCAGTTCTGTTAATCGATTAACCTGTGGGGTTAACCGATTAACCAGTTCAAAATTTGAATATTTTCTTAACGTTAGCATATGTTAATCGATTAACCCATATGGTTAACCTATTAACACTGTTACTGTGTGCGAAAAATGGTGACTTTTCATGGAAAAATGCATTGCTTTCTCATCTCTTTTCATTCCTTTGCTGCATATTTCTCATACCTTTTTGTAGGGGTGTTCTACACATATTTAAACACTTCATTTTCAGATTTAACACTTACCTCCTAACAATTTCATAATCATAAATTCACTCATCCTTTCATATTTCAAAATATTATTCAAGTGTTCATTCAAACATTTTTCTTGAGAGAAACTTCTGCATATCTTTCACAAAATATCATTGTTTCATCTCATTCTTGTCAAGAACACTTGTATACATTGTTTGAGTGATATTGTCTCAAAGGAGAAGATCGAATATCAAGATTGATATCAACATACTATCAAGACATAATCTTATTATCAAGAATATTTTTCTGTTTTACCTTGTTGTCCAGGATTGTTGGAAACAAGTGAGTGTTTTGAAGAGGATTGTTCTTCATACACTTAGTTACCTATAGGTTAGATAGTAAGCATCACCGTTGGTGTGATTAGGCTGTACAATAATTCTAAACTATAGTGAAATCTCTTTCGTGTTGAAGGAGGAGTGGAGTACTCTCGGGCTGTGAGGGGAACCACTATAATTCTCTTGTGTCATTTTTCCTTTCCGCACTTTTCTTTCAAGCACTTATCATCAAACGGAAAAATAACCAAGAACCGGTAAAAAGATCAAAGAAATTTTTAAGAGCCTAATTCACCCCCCCCCCCCCCCCTTAGGCGCATTTACAACTTACAATTGGCATCAGAGCAGGTGATAGGTAATCTGTTCCTATTCGATTCAGATGGCTTCCGCAAACAATGATCTTGTATTCAAAGACGGTGGTAGTAGCAACAAGCCTCCTTTGTTTTCTGGCCAATACTTCGACTTCTGGAAAATCCGTATGAAGGCACATTTAGAAGCACAAGGAAGTGATATATTGGAGGCTGTTCAAAATGGTCCTTTTATTCCTACAACGGTTGTCAATGGAGTTGGTTCGGCAAAGCCACAAGGATCATGGGATGATGATGATAAGAAAAAGGTTCTCTATGACAAAAAGGCAATAAATATTTTACAAAATGCACTTGGAATGGATGAATTCTTCCGCGTCTCAACATGTACAACGACCAAGCAAATATGGGACACTCTTGTAGAAACTCACGAAGGAACCGCTGAAGTCAAAAGATCCAGATTGAATACTTTAAGTCAAGAATACGAGTTATTCAGAATACAACCAGGAGAATCAATCCTCGACTTGCAGAAAAGATTCGTGCATTTGACAAATCACTTGAATGCACTTGGTAAGACACTAACAAATGATGAACTTAATCTTAAAGTGCTTAGGTCTTTAACAAGAGAGTGGCAACCCAAAGTGATGGCGATTTCCGAGAAGAAAAGTTTATCAACGATGACATCCGCTACTTTATTCGGAAAGCTTCTAGAATATGAGACGGAACTTGGACTATTGGAGAAACGTGAGATCCAAGAAAAGAAATCCAAGAGCATTGCCTTAAAAGTTGAGTCCAAAGTTGTGAAGAAAGAAGACAATCCCGAAGAGGACGAAAACTTTATGCTCCTTGTAAAAAGACTAGGAAAATACTTTAGTGCAAAAAATAATATTGGAAACTCTAGTTTCACAAGAAGAAAGAAGTTCTCAAAGAACAAAGAGAAAGAAGCATCAACATCCAATGGAGACATTATATGCTATGAATGTGGAAAACAATGCCACATCAAACCGGAATGTCCCAAACTCGCAAAGAATCGTGACAACAAAGGAAAGAAGGATTACAAAAAGAAGGCCTACATTGCTTGGGATGACAACGAAATAAGTTCTTCATCGGACTCCGATAGTGATCAAAGCGCAAATCTAGCGTTGATGGCATCACATCATTTCGACGATGAAGACGATGAGGTTAGTAGTAACTTTTCAATTTTTGATAATGATGCTCAAGGAGAAATTGATGAACTTTTAAGTGAATGCAAAATTCTATATAAAACCATCTCATCACAAATATCAATCTTGGAAGAAAATATTGAGAAAATGGAAAATAAGTTCAAAGATGAAAAAGAAGAATTAATCAAGAATTTTGCATGCACTAAATGTGAGACACTTGCTTTTCAAATAGTTCAATTGAAAAGAGTCCTAGAAAGATATGAGAAAGGACAAATTGGATTGGAACGTGTTCTTAGTAGTCAAAGATACTCAAATAATAAAAGTGGTCTAGGTTACTCAAGATTCTCTAAACAAACTTCTAACAAGACCATTTTTGTAAAAGCTAAAGAACAAATTCCTTTAGAGAAAAGTGACAAGCCTAAAATGGTTCAACAATATAACAAAAGGAAAAGAAATAATAAGAAGAAGTCTTATAATAAGAAGAAATCTTATCCCCCTAGATATAAAAGCAACTTTGAGCCTACTTGTTTCTTTTGTGGTATTAAAGGTCATACTCCTAATGCATGTTATATTAGAAACTTTAGTGTTGCTCAAGGCCATTATGTATGGGTCAAGAAAGGAACTAACTTTGAAGGACCCAAGGCAATTTGGGTACCTAATAAAACGTAACTCTTTTTTGTAGGTATGCTTGAAGACCTCTTCAAATAAATGGTATCTTGATAGTGGATGTTCAAGGCACATGACGGGTGACCTAAGCAAATTTTCACATCTAACGCTTAAGGCCAAAGGATATGTTACTTATGGTGACAACAACAAAGGAAGAATCCTTGGCGTAGGCATCATTGGTTCACCGCCTTCAACAACTATAGAAGATGTCCTATATGTGGAAGGTCTAAAGCATAGTCTCCTTAGCATTAGCCAATTGTGTGACCGAGGTTTCAAAATCAACTTCACTAAAGATGAATGTTTGATTGAAAACAAAGTTACTCATGAAGTTATGCTAAAAGGTAAAAGAGTTAATAACATATTTTTAATTTCCTTAGATAACTTGTCTTTGAATGTTAGGTGTCTCTTGGCAAACAACAATGAATCATGGTTATGGCATAAGAGGTTTGCTCATATTCATATGGAGCACTTGAATAAGTTGATCAAGCATGACTTAGTCATTGGATTGCCGAAGATCAAATTCATCAAAGATGGGTTGTGTGGCGCTTGCCAAAAAGGAAAGCAAACCAAATCAACTTTCACATTCAAGAATGTGGTGTCCACAACTAGGCCACTACAATTGTTGCACATGGATCTCTTCGGTCCATCGAGAACAAAAAGCTTCGGAGGTAATGTCTATGTATTAGTTATTGTTGATGATTTCTCTAGATATACTTGGACATTGTTTTTAGTGCAGAAAAGTGATGCTTTCAAAGCCTTCAAGTAGTATGCAAAACAAATACAAAATGAGAAGTCTCTTACAATTGCCTCCATTAGAAGCGACCATGGTGGAGAATTCCAAAATGCCTCATTTGAAGAATTTTGTGAAGAACATGGAATCTCACACAATTTCTCCGCACCAAGAACTCCACAACAAAATGGTGTCGTAGAAAGGAAGAATAGATCATTGGTGGAACTTGCAAGGACAATGCTAAGTGATTCAAATCTTCCTAAGTATTTTTGGGCGGATGCGGTGAGCACGACATGTTTTGTAAGTAACCGTGTCAATATTAGGCCTATTCTCAAGAAAACCCCTTATGAACTTTTCAAAGGGAGAAAACCAAATATTTCTTTCTTTCATGTTTTCGGGTGCAAGTGCTTTGTCCTAATGTCGCTCCCGAAAGATTCGCATCCAACGGTACAAACGCGAGAGTGGCGCAAAAGAACACAGAGTCGCCAGTAAAGTGTATTTATCCCAAGAGAGGGAAAGGAAACACTGTGTAAACCTGGAAGAAGGGAAAGAGCATGGTCTCGCGACCAAGAGAATGAGTACGGGAGTCGGTTACGCGAAGGGAAGGTGTTAGCACCCAACACGTCCATCGTACTCGATGGGATCCACGCTTGCTGTCTGCATCAAAGGGTGTCGTCATCTGGAACTCCACTGCTACTGAACCGGCGAAAAGAACGAGAACAGAAAGAAACGAAGAAACAAATGTAGGGAAAATAAAAGAAGTGACTCGATAGGACGGTATTGTTGTCCTAGGCCTACGTATTCCCTCGTGCAATGGGAAAGTTAGAGTCAACGTAGTTCGGACGCGAACTAAGGGGGGAGGTTGCTCGCCAAGACATCGTTGTCTTGTGCCTACGTATCCTCGATCGGACGAGAAAGAGGAAATCAGAGCAGTCGTAGTTCGACTTACGGGTCGAAAAGAGACAAAGAGGTGATTTAGAAAGGTTGTGAAAGAAATGTGGAAGGGTCTCAATCACAAGGGTGCGAGAGAAGAGTGCTCGCCAAGGATAGGGATCCTCGTGCCTACGTATCCTCAATCGAACGAGAGAGAGGAAGTCAGAGCTCACGTAGTTCGCGGGAACGACCACGAAACAAGGGGAGGAAATTGGTGAAAAATGGAGAAGGTAGCCCGCCAAGATCTACGCAATCTTGTGCCTACGTATCTTTACTCGGACGAGAATAAAGAATCAGGGCAGTCGTAGTTCGTGGGAACGACCACGAATCGGGAAAACGGGATCAGTCTCGATCGCACGGGTGCGAGAGAAAAGGGTCGGAACTAACGGAAAGTCTAAAGGGGAAACTGAATCCTACAAGTTATCATGTAAAATGGCCCTAAGGTCAAGATCAAGAGGGAATTCTACCTAATGTTATCATGCTTGGATTGCTAGCCTAATGTCTATCCTACTCCGAGCTTAATCAGAAATTAAGTCGGACTAGGAGCCTTAAGGGAGCATGTGAATACAGAGTAATCAACAAGTAAACACAAAGCATCGCAATCACAAGAGAAAGTCAAACAAGAGGCAATCAAGTATTTAATCAGAATATGCATCAAAAATCAAGATCAAGAATATCCGAAATAAAGTGCAAATTAAAATCAAGATCACCAATTAGTCAATAATAACCAAGTTAGAATTAAAATACTAATTAAAAGAAAAATTAAATTCCAAGAAAGGTTAATCTAAAAATTAAAACTAAGGATTAATTAGAAAATTAGTATCTAAACCTAAGGATTAATTCCTAATTCATTTCTAATTAAATCTATTTCTAAAATTAATCTAATTAAAAGAAAATCCAAAAGTAACTTTTAATTACTAAGATCCAAATCAAGATTATAATCTCTAATTAAAGTCTAATTCTAATAGTTAAATCTAAAGAAAACTAGATCTAAAACTAATTCTAGAATAAAAACTAATATTAAAAACTAACTCCTAATTAAAATCTAATTCTAAAAAACTAAAATAGTTCTAAGTAAAATTAAATTCCAAATTATTAGCTAACTCTATTAAAACTAATCAAAATCAAAGCAATTAACCAAAAGGGGTGCAAATAGTTGAATGGGAGGTGGAAGAAGAAGTCCAAGCGATGGGCTTAGTAGTTCAGCAGGCCCAATGATTCACAAGATGCAAAGGGGGGTGTGCAACGAAACCAAGGTATGCAGTAGAAAATGCAAACTGGGCCTAAGGCCCGAACCAGTGGAACATGACTTAAACTTAAAAACCCTAAAGCAAAAATCAGAAAAGCTCTTCTTCTTCACAGCGCCGTAAACACTTCATCCGTTCTTGACCTTATCTCGCTCAACTTCGTCTCAACAAACAACCTCCGTCGTTATCCCCTCACTCCGTTTCTCCCATGTTCGCCGGTGTTTCACTCTTCACCATCTCAAACTTCGCAACGCTCACCATCAATCACAACCTCAACATTCTTCTCCCCCAGCCGCCTCTCTTCTCGCAAACCTTACAACATTCTTCAACCCTACGCGTTTTGAGGATGAAATGCAAATATGCTTACTATATGCAAAAGGACCCCTCCAGCAAAATAAATGCTGAAGAGAAGAGGCCAACTCCGCTGGGGATGGCGAACTGAACTGTCTCCGAGGTCACGAACCCTGCTGAGGAAGTCACACTGAACAACCTTCCTGATATAACCTCTACTGAAGATGAAACCTGAAGAGAACTCCCACTTCGTTGGAGATTACGAATAAACCTTCTGAAGATGGAACCCAAAGATCTGTTACGGAAGAGGTGCCAATAACCATTGGACTCTGAATCTGGTGGGGATGTCAACCACTGTTGATCAAGCCATTGAGATGACTACCACCTGCTTGGGGAATGAAGTCAATAACAGCGGACCTGCCGGAGAATATCATTGAACTTAGCCTGTAGTCGAGGAAACACCCTTAACCTGCTGGGGAGTACCAGCCACCACCCAGTAATCTGCTTGGGGAACGATGTTTGACGACATCAACTCTGCTAGGGGACAACATTGAGCTTACTCCTCTGCTGGAGACATACTTTCTACCCTTACTCTGTTGGGGAGAGAAACTCTACTGGGGACGTCACGTGTCGACCATCAACATGAACCCTGCAAATGTGATATGACCAAAAGAATGTGCCCTGATGCGGCATAACCCAAAAAGAACTTGTCTTCGAGAGGTCTCATGAAGATCTTATATATCTTGCCTCATGATCTTGATTAACCGTTCTCCTGAGAAAAACCCTTTTGCTTTTGGGGTGACCTGCCCCAGCCTTGAAGTGATTTTGCCCTTGACTGGCTGATCTGTGAAGGAGTACCTCTGACTGACTGACCTTCGAGAGATTTGTCGAATCTCGACCTAATTGCCCCAGATTAGCTGAATCTTGGAATGAAATGCCCCTTTGAAATGACTTGCCCCTGCTCAACGGAGTACTCGGGCACTTTGCATCTTATCTTGATCAATCCTTCCATTGCAGAAACTTTCCTGAGTCAAGTACTTACTCGCAAGTAAAACAACTCGTTTTGAAAATGACAATTTTAATGCAATGCATATGACAGTTTTCAAATCCAAGTCTGTTCACTGGAAAAGAAGTTGTGACATATAGTGAATGAATCACTAATCAAAATGTCACTAATACCAACATGAATGGTAAGAAGATCCTTTTAGGAGTCAGGTTCAACGCTATCTTTACCGAAGTATGCTTTCGAAACAACCTTGCTTCAATTAGGTCTTTTAAAGGTTGTAACGTGGCCTGGTTCACGGTTCGAGAAAAAAATGGATATAAGGCTCAAAGTTTTGTTTTAACCCACTCATTCTCCTTAATGTTCTCCAGTCCTACGTTCAGCTAACTCGACACATGCGCTCTCCTTTCAAAACGGTTATGAATGGTATGAGGATAGAAAGAACCCACACAGTTTTCGGAGTGACAGCCACCCCTTTTGCCTTTGGTGTCCGTAAACACACGACTTGTTCTTTATTTGAGGATTTTTCTTTTTCCATTTTTCGCTTTTTATTCTTTTCCTTTTCCCTGATTTTGCCTGGACTAACTCTTTTGAATTTTTCAATTTCTGATTTCGAAGTCCAGCGGGATGCCCTAACTTTTGTCTAAGTCACTTGTCTTCAAGTTTCGACTTAGCGGACTTTCTTTCTCTTTTGATTCTTTTTCTCTCTTTTTTTTTTGAACAAATCGTGTGACACTGGCCAGTCTGACTTGTTTGCAAGGGTTGTGACTGTCTCACTCTCCGATTGGTGAGGGATAACCATTGATTGGATCCTCGAATGGGACACTCGTCTGAAATTTGAACGCTTGGTCAAATTAACTGACACCTACCCTGCCCCAGGTTAAGATTGAGGGTTTTTCGTTTTCAGAAATAAACTCCTACTTCTAGGCTCAAAGGGGTTGACAAGGGATTATCTTCCTTATATCTCCGGTGTTTAGGGATTTGAAACAATGCCTGTACATCATCAGCAGGGCTTTGTCCCAAAAGCATACCATCAGAAGTTCTGCGTCTTTGAATTTCATCATCCTCCCTCGGATCCTGCTTAAACAAGGGTTAGATATCAATAAAGAAAATATGAGTGAACACAGATGGATTTAATCAAAACATGCATATTCATTTCATTATCATTATCAACTGAAAACAGACGAGTTTTACAAATGAGTTTGCACTTTAACAGAAAAGAAACTACAAATGCAAAGATAAATGACATGATCTAAAAGATTGCCAGCTTTGGGGAACTGGGCTTTCCAAGCTTGACTTGCTATTGAACTAGCCATCTTCAAAATTGCTCATCGAAGTTAGTCTGATAAAAATTAGCACCACTGCTCTCGGTATTTCCTTCCATAACCTGAACTGATGAACCCACCTGACTGGATGAAGGAAAATCATGGATCTGAATACCCTGAGGCGTGAATGAGAACATGTTGGAGTCAAGAAGTGTCTGGACCTTACTCCTAAGCACCTTACAATCTTCAGTTGAATGCCCATGTGCCCCAGCATGGTAGTCACAACGGGCGTTGACATCAAAACCTGGTGGATACGGAAAAGGCACTGGCTTTAATTCCTTCGGCACTATCAATGCACCTCTTATCAAATCTGGCAGCATCTGATAATATGACATTGGTAACTGAGTGAAATGCCTCTCTGGCTTCCTAGGTCTTTGGCGGGCGTGCAGACGCGGCTGACGGCGACATGACCGTTGATTCTGAGATCCAGAAGATTGTTGACTCTGAACAGTTGATGCATCTGAATATTGAGGATGAGATGGTGGATGTTCCCAGATGGAATTACTTTCTTCCTCCCATTCCTCTTGAGAACTGACAACTGATCCACTTTCACTAGCCGAGAAGTTCGAGGCGCCTTGGATTTTTCCACACTTGATACCGAACTCAACGCGTTCTCCAAGTATTACCAGGTCAGAGAATTTTGATACAGTAATCAACTTGTCGAAGTATGGTCTTTGCAAAGTATCCTTGAACATATCAACCAATTCGCTTTCTAGAAGTGGTGGTTGAACGCGAGCAGCCAACTCTCTCCATCTCTGAGCATACTCTCTGAATGATTCATTGTCCGCTTTAGATAAACCTCGCAACTGCAGGCGGCTAGGAGCCATGTCAAGATTATAACTGTACTGCTTTACAAAGGCATTGGCTAGATCTGACCATGATCGGATGCTACCACTTTCCAACTGCATATACCAACTCAAAGATGCCCCACTCAGACTGTCCTGGAAACAGTGAATCATGAGCTTATCATTATAGACATGTGAGGTCATTCTTCGGCTAAACATCACCAAATGTAGCTTCGGACAGCTATCCCCTTTGTATTTCTCAAAATTCGGCATCTCAAATTTTGGAGGTAACACAAGGCCGGGCACCAAACACATGCTCGCAACATCCAAATCAAGGGTATCACGCTTCATTAAGGCATCAAGCTTCTCTTCCAACACTCGACATCTTTCATCAAATGCAACGGCCCTTGGATCCTTAGGTTTAATCTTTGGAACTACCCCTTGGAAATCTGGCACAGAGAAGGCAAAGCTTTGATAGTCTGTGGCATTAAGAGAATAAGAATGCCCATCTCGGACGATGGTACGCTCGTATATAGGTTGATTCTCAGCAGGGATTCGCACATGCTGTGCTTGAGCAACATTGTTCACTGCAGGTGGAATGACATTCCCAGTAACTGAAGTCCTCTGAACATCGGCTTCTCCCCTATTCATGGCTGTCATAGCTTCCACAAGTTGATCCAATTGACTCTTCATCAATTCAACATCGGCCCTAGTCACAAACTGATTCTGTTCCCCTGAATTCATGATGATCTCCCCAAAAGCTGATTCAAGTCCGATGAGAAAGTCTAGAAATCAACTGCGGTTCAGACAAAGGATGAATGAGCTCTCTGATCAGGCCGGAGACAGATATGCAAAAATGATGCAAGATGCAAATGCAATGCAATATGAATGCAGCAGACATGGGATCAAAGCTTTCGCATATTATGAATACTGCTGTGCTGCTGACTGAATAAGCTCAAAGGTCTGCTCTGAAGAGAATACCAGAATACCAGAATATCGGATGATCAGAATACCAGAATACCAGGCTGATAAGTCCACACTAATAAGAGAACCAGAATACCAGGTAGGATGAAAGTCAAGGTTACCTGCAAACCTGTAAACAACTCGCCCCTCTCACATGTGGTGCTAAGATCCTCAGTATCCCGGGCTCTCAGGTCGAGAAATGATGATACGTTCACCATTTCTGGTTTGGCATCATCATCAATCGAGGAGGCCTCAACTGATTCTCCAAAAATGAAAGATCATCAGCTTCAGAGGTTTGAGAAGCAATAGCACATTCAGCCTGAAGGATACAATGCTACCGCCAATCAAAGAGGTCGTCCGCTGATTCTCTATCAAAAAGAAGGATCATATGGCAAGTTCCCAGCATTGGGTCCTCGGATCGAGAGTGTGCAATGGGTTTGCCACAGAAAGTGGGCTGCCACTGTCACAACTCGGGAGGAGTGCCGCAACTGAGTCCTCGGGAACGGTCGCCAGAGTCGACAGTTTTCCAGATTATATTCCATCATCTGCCCCAAATGGACAGGACAGAATATTACCAAGAAGACCTCGTCTGGATGTGGAGTTTTCATGTATACTTCGTCTGGCCAAATGCCAAACAAGTCACACTACTTTCCACGCTAATCATAGGTGTGTGCTCAAGCCTTGGTATTGGGCTTCTCTCTCATGAATCCAGCCCACCCTACAAACAGAAAATCCAGCAGCAGAACAGCACAGCAATATCCAGTATGACAGTAATAAATGAAATGCAATGCAATAAAAGCTGTAAAAACAGTAAAGCAGTAAAGCAAAAATACAGTAAACAGCAATACAGTAATATACAATAAAGCAAAGCACCACAGCAAAACACCCTATGAAAGAAAACAAACAAGCGCTAGGATTGACTCGCTAAAGGGGAAGGACCAGCAGTTGAAGTCCCCAGCAGAGTCGCCAGCTGTCGCTCCCGAAAGATTCGCATCCAACGGTACAAACGCGAGAGTGGCGCAAAAGAACACAGAGTCGCCAGCAAAGTGTATTTATCCCAAGAGAGGGAAAGGAAACACTGCTTAAACCTGGAAGAAGGGAAAGAGCATGGTCTCGCGACCAAGAGAACGGGTACGGGAGTCAGTTACGCGAAGGGAAGGTGTTAGCACCCAATACGTCCATCGTACTCGATGGAATCCACGCTTGCTGTCTGCATCAAAGGGTGTCGTCATCTGGAACTCCACTGCTACTGGACCGGCGAAAAGAACGAGAACAGAAAGAAACGAAGAAATAAATGTAGGGAAAATAAAAGAAGTGACTCGATAGGACGGTATCGTTGTCCTAGGCCTACGTATTCCCTCGTGCAATGGAAAAGTCAGAGTCAACGTAGTTCGGACGCGAACTAAGGGGGGAGGTTGCTCGCCAAGACATCGCCGTCTTGTGCCTACGTATCCTCGATCGAACGAGAAAGAGGAAATCAGAGCAGTCGTAGTTCGACTTACGGGTCGAAAAGAGACAAAGAGGTGATTTAGAAAGGTTGTGAAAGAAATGTGGAAGGGTCTCAATCGCAAGGGTGCGAGAGAAGGGTCTCAATCGCAAGGGTGCGAGAGAAGAGTGCTCACCAAAGATAGAGATCCTCGTGCCTACGTATCCTCAATCGAACGAGAGAGAGGAAGTCAGAGCTCAAGTAGTTCGCGGGAACGACCACGAAACAAGGGGAGGAAATTGGTGAAAAATGGAGAAGGTAGCCCGCCAAGATCTACGCAATCTTGTGCCTACGTATCTTTACTCGGACGAGAATAAAGAATCAGGGCAGTCGTAGTTCGTGGGAACGACCACGAATCGGGAAAACGGGATCAGTCTCGATCGCACGGGTGCGAGAGAAAAGGGTCGGAACTAACGGAAAGTCTAAAGGGGAAACTGAATCCTACAAGTTATCATGCAAAATGGCCCTAAGGTCAAGATCAAGAGGGAATTCTACCTAATGTTATCATGCTTGGATTGATAGCCTAATGTCTATCCTACTCCGAGCTTAATCAGAAATTAAGTCGGACTAGGAGCCTTAAGGGAGCATGTGAATACAGAGTAATCAACAAGTAAACACAAAGCATCGCAATCACAAGAGAAAGTCAAACAAGAGGCAATCAAGTATTTAATCAGAATATGCATCAAAAATCAAGATCAAGAATATCCGAAATAAAGTGCAAATTAAAATCAAGATCACCAATTAGTCAATAATAACCAAGTTAGAATTAAAATACTAATTAAAAGAAAGATTAAATTCCAAGAAAGGTTAATCTAAAAATTAAAACTAAGGATTAATTAGAAAATTAGTATCTAAACCTAAGGATTAATTCCTAATTCATTTCTAATTAAATCTATTTCTAAAACTAATCTAATTAAAATAAAATCCAAAAGTAACTTTTAATTACTAAGATCCAAATCAAGATTATAATCTCTAATTAAAGTCTAATTCTAATAGTTAAATCTAAAGAAAACTAGATCTAAAACTAATTCTAGAATAAAAACTAATATTAAAAACTAACTCCTAATTAAAATCTAATTCTAGAAAACTAAAATAGTTCTAAGTAAAATTAAATTCCAAATTATTAGCTAACTCTATTAAAACTAATCAAAATCAAAGCAATTAACCAAAAGGCACTACAACAAAAAGGACTTATAACATCTCACCTTAGACAGCGCTTTATTACAAAAGCGCTGCTATAGGTCAAAAACACGGAATCTATTAATTTAATAAAGGAAAAGCGCAAAAAAATATAAGACCTTAGACAGCGCTTTAGTGAAAAGCGCTGTCTAAGGCCTTCTAAATTTTTAAAAAAATTTAATGGAAAATATTAGACAGCGCTTTCCTTAAAAGCGCTGTCTAAGGCCTTTTAAATTTAAAAAAAATATAAGACCTTAGACAGCGCTTTTAAGGAAAGCGCTGTCTAAGGTCTTAAATATTTAAAAAAATAAAAACAAAAGCGCTGTCTAAGGCCAATCTTAGAAAGCGCTTTTAAAGCGCTGTCTAAGGGCCACCTTAGAAAGCGCTTTGTTTAAAAGCGCTGTCTAAGGTCTAATAAAATTAAAATATATAAATATACTCAGTTTTCATTTTCAGTTTTGCGCTCTTTCTTCTCCCTCCCCTGTTGCGAACGGATACTTGCGAACCTGAGCTAAACCCTTGCCGTCGTCCACCGCGCCGTCGTCCACCGTTCCTCCCTCATTTCGCGACTCCGACGACCTTTACTCCACCGTGACCGTCTGTTCCTCTCTCATTTCGCGTTTTCGTCACTCAGTTTGGAAGTTTAAGAGTTTCAGATTATTACACATTTTATAAGGTATGCTGATAATGTTGCTGTTGATAATGTTGTTGTTGATGTTGATAATAATGTTGTTGTTGATGTATTACACATTTTACACGTTTCAGAGTATTACACATTTTACACGTTTCAGAGTTTCAGTTTGGAAGTTTCAGAGTTTCAGAGTTTCAGTTGATAATGTTGCTGATAATGTTGATAATGTTGTTGTTGATGTTGATAATAATGTTGTTGTTGATGTTGATAATAATGTTGTTTATGTTGTTGCTAATGTTGGACTGTTGCTAATGTTGATAATGTTGCTAATGTTGCTAATGTTGTTAATGTTGTTGCTAATGTTGGACTGTTGTTGGATATAAGAATAAAATATGTGCTAACTTCATTTTTGGTGATATAGGAATAGAATCAATATAATGTGTTAGTTTAGTTTGTTCTTGTTAACATTTTTCTACATTGTTAACTATTGCTATATAATGTGTTTGTTTAGTTTAGTTTAGGTTAGTGTTAGTGTTAGTGTTAGGTTAGTGTTAGTGTTAGTGTTAGTGTTAGTTTAGAACATCTATTATAGTTTGTTCTTGTTAACATTTTTCTACATTGTTAACTATTGCTATATAATGTGTTTGTTTAGTTTAGTTTAGTTTAGGTTAGTGTTAGTGTTAGTGTTAGGTTAGTGTTAGTGTTAGTGTTAGTGTTAGTGTTAATGTTAATAATGTAAATTCTTGAGGTTGTTGTTCTAAAGAACCGAAATTCAAAGCAATTTTGTTAATGAAGTTAATTGCTTTGAATTTCTTAGTTTGGACTTGTTATGCTAATGTTAAATTCTTTCTAACTGTTAGGATTAATAAGTAGGAAAACCATGGATAAAAAATGGATGGATGCCGATCGATTGTCCAAAGAGTACGAGAATGGGGTATTGGATTTCGTTAAGTTTGTTGTTCAACACGCTGACGCTGAAGAGCTCAATCGAATAAAATGTCCTTGCTTGGGTTGTTGTTATGTTGGTAGGGTTGACGCAGATGGGTTGAAATCGCATTTACTGATGAATGGAATTGATCGAAGTTATAAGTGTTGGATACATCATGGTGAGAAAATTAACGAGAATGTTGAACCGCGGAGTAGTGTATTATCTGGATTCCTTAGGAAATGATTGGACCACATACCCGGATATGAAGGACTGTATTGACACGTAAGTGAAATTGTTCTAAATAGAAATGTGTATATTTATTTATTTATGTGAATTGTTCTAAATATTCATTTATATTTTATTAGCACTATACAAGCATTCCTAGAACATCGGGGAATCGACCACACCATTACATGGAATTATGTGAAGGTATATTAAATATCACATGTTTTATTATATTAGTGATGCTTACTTGATAAAACTTAGAATTTATCCATATTTTATTTTCATTTGTAGTGTCCTCGGCAACGCAATCAAATAGATTGCGGCTATTTCATGTTGAGATTTATGAGAGACACTATTTCGTTGGATCGAATGGAGATTCCACCCGATGTATGTATTTCTAACTTATGAGTTATTTTAACACATATCTCTCATATTGTCTAATGAAATAGTTAAAACTAAATCAAACTATATGTTATATTATTATGTAGTATTTTGAAGAATTCAGGAGTGCTACTTACACAAAGGCTCTATTGGATGAAATCAAAGAGGAGTGGTGTCAATACATTATGGAGCTCGGAATTTTACAAACTTAAGGTATAATATTATACTCTTACTTTAATTGATGAGAATTTTAATATGTGTAACTTTGGTTGGAGTAATGCTTTGGTTGGATGCAATTTTGGTGTATATACTTTGAATTGCAATTTTGGTGTATATACTTTGAATTACAAACTTTGAATTACAATTTTGGATGCAATTTTGGTGTATATACTTTGAATTACAATTTTGGTGTATATACTTTGAATTGCAATTTTGGTGTATATACTTTGAATTACAAACTTTGAATTACAATTTTGGTGTATATACTTTGAATTACAATTTTTGGTGTATATACTTTGAATTTTAATACTTTGAATTACAATCTTTGTGTTTTCAGGACCTATAATGTAGATTGAAGCAATGTTTTGGTTGGATGCAATTTTGGTGTATATACAATTTTGGTGTATAAGTAATATGTGCATTGTAGAAAAAATGCTTTGGTTGGAAGCAATAACTTTGGTTGGAAGCAATGCTTTGGTTGGATGCAATTTTGGTGAATAAGTAAAATGTGCATTTGTAGAAAAATGTAATGATTTGTAATTATAAATAGGTGTATATACAATTTTGGTTTGTAATTTTAAATATATATATTGGTATGAAATGCCAATTTTGGATATATAATTTTGGTGTAGAAAGGCCAATGGTTTGAATTGCCAATTCTGAAAAAAATTGCTGGTTGAAAATTACAGGTCAAATTCTGGTTGAAAAAACCTGGTAAAATTGTGGTTAAAAAAAAATTATATAAAATTTTTCGTACACCTTAGACAGCGCTTTTGGTGAAAGCGCTGTCTAAGGTCCACTTTAGACAGCGCTTATGGTGAAAGCGCTGTCTAAGGTGTACTAAAAAAGTCAAAAATGGAAGGTCTTAGACAGCGCTTATGGAGAAAGCGCTGTCTAAGGTGTACCAAAAAAGTCAAAAAAAGGAAGGTCTTAGACAGCGCTTTTGGAGAAAGCGCTGTCTAAAGTAATCCATATAATGTGAAAAAGCGCTGTCTAAAGGTACCATAGACAGCGCTTTTCATTAAATACACGCCCCTTTAGACAGCGCTTTTGGTAATACCAGAAGCGCTGTCTAAACCTATAGCGTCGCTGGCTTATACAGCGCTTTAAAGCGCTGTCTAAAGGCTAAAAAAGCGCTGTCTAAAACCGTTTTTGCGCTAGTGTGGGGTGCAAATAGTTGAATGGGAGGTGGGAGAAGAAGTCCAAGCGATGGGCTTAGTAGTTCAGCAGGCCCAATGATTCACAAGATGCAAAGGGGGGTGTGCAACGAAACCAAGGTATGCAGTAGAAAATGCAAACTGGGCCTAAGGCCCGAACCAGTGGAACATGACTTAAACTTAAAAACCCTAGAGCAAAAATCAGAAAAGCTCTTCTTCTTCACAGTGCCGTAAACACTTCATCCGTTCTTGACCTTATCTCGCTCAACTTCGTCTCAACAAACAACCTCCGTCGTTATCCCCTCACTCCGTTTCTCCCATGTTCGCCGGTGTTTCACTCTTCACCATCTCAAACTTCGCAACGCTCACCATCAATCACAACCTCAACATTCTTCTCCCCCAGCCGCCTCTCTTCTCGCAAACCTTACACGCATCGACATCTCTGCTCAACCTTCTCTTTTCCGTCGCCGACTTCATCTTCGCGACCTTCTTCAAAACCTCACCGGAAAAAAAAAACCTCACGCCGGTTCGCTCATCACCATCAAAACTCACATCCTCCACCGCGAACTTCTCCTCATCACCAATACACTTCTCTTTCGCCGTTCAAAAGTCAACGCCGGCAGACAAAATCTCCTCCGCCACGAACGTTCAACACCTCTCAATCTCACAAACGATACTAATTCGAATTCAAACAAGAACAACAAACAAGCCCCAGAAATCTCACTCAAATACCGAGCAACCACAAAGAACAAGAACAGGATAAATGTTAAAACAGAAAACAAACTTACAAGGTCGGAGCTAGTCCGACTACTCCAACTCCGGCGATGGTAAGTTCGATTCCCAACGCTCTTGCTTCTATTTCCTTCTTTGAGCTTAAACTTCTTCTTCACTCTCTTTGTACTTCTGCTTCATCTACTTTTCTGAATTTGTGGTTGTTGTGAATTGCGTTGCAGAAGGTTGTGCAATTGGAGTGTTTTGCTGTGATTGAATATGATACTGAAGCTGAGATGTAGTGTTTGTGTTATGATTTTCTGCAGGTTATGATATTGAAAATGATGGAGTGTTCTGCAGATTATGAGTTTGAAGATGAAGATGGGAGGAGCAGAGAGTGATGGAGCTCGAGTCTTGGCCAAGGATTGGAGAGGTCTGAAGGATATTGAAGCTGGTGAGAGATTATTGAGTGAGGTCAGGGTTGATGTTGTTTTTATACCAGAACTCTTGGAGGGTAGGATAGGAATTCAATTTAGAAATTTTGTTACCATTTGTGCTGTGAATTCTCCTTCTCTTTAAAACCAAAATCAAAACTTGTGTATTAAGTTTTTGGATTGTACAATTGCAGCAGGCTGGCAGAGGTTTTTGGTCTGGTGTGTAGGTCTTGTACGAGTAATGGCTGTGAGGTGCGAGAATCGTGGCTTGGCTGAAGGATTTGTTGGACGTGGTCACCTCACGAGTTTGTGCGTTTGTCGTTTGTGAACTTTGCTTTTTGCCTTTTGCCTCTGAATGCTAAGTTCCATGTGCCATGTACCTTTCCTTTTCGCTGCTACATAATTCTTTTTTTTTTTTGCCGCGGACTCTTTCTATTGTGAATTTGTCGTGGAATTCTGTTGGGCCTTTCACGAGAGAATAACACCTGCACCCATGTATTTTCTTTATATTGCTATGCCGTTTTTTTATTTTGGTAATGAGCTTGATGGAATCATCTGATTTGGTTATGTTTGGTCATTAGTAACATGAATGGAAACAGATGGACTTTGAAACACAAAATGGGCCTCTGACTTTTTGAGAAGTGGAATATAATTGAAAAGAAAAAAAGGATGATGGATTATTTAATTGGATAATGAAAATAGTACTTGGATAATGAAGGTTATTTGGATAATGGTTTAATAAAATGAAAATGAACAATGGATATGGTAGAGAATGAATAAAAAATAGTTTTGGATATTTGAAATTAAAAGGATAAAAAATGAAAATGGATAAAAAACAAATGGATATAATAATAAAAATTGGATAAAAAGGAAAAAATGATTTTTTTGGATATTTGGATAATTGAAAAATGGTTAAAAGAATGAATGGTATATCAATATGGATTATGGACATGGGTAGAAAGAAAAGAAATGGATATGAAATCTTGATTTTGATCCAAAACCAACTTAGCCTTTCCACAATGCACCTGATTAAATGCACACAGCAACCACTGAACAACTTGCCATAGAAACAGCAATAATCTGAGTGGGTCATCTTCTGAATCTCCGATCAAGTGAACCTTGGATCACTTGGAATCTGTCTGAATAAATCTCTGGGAAAATAAATCCACAGATCCTGACTTTTAAATCAACCCCACATGAACCAATGCTTGATAACTTGACCTCCAGTGCATAACAAACTGACCCTTGATGCGCACTTCCTGAGAAATAAACTAATAACACAGATAACTTGCACTTGAAGCAAAACTCCCGATGATTTGACCAAGATAAAGTCAAACTTCCACCTGATCATAACTGAATGAGCACTTAACCTGGAACTAATTCTCTTGAGATGTTAAGAAGGATCCAAACCCTGATTCACACCAATGAAACCTCTGACCCAAAGCCTTTGATGAATCCTCTGAATAAGAATATTACAAGGACCAGACCTCAAACTCTTGCAAATAGAAAACCCTTATCTAAAGAAATGATGTAATCCCATGTCTTAGAAGTCCAATGCACTATAAGATTACGAATTATGACCTAATGATGCAAATGAAAAGGAAACATAAGTCAGTTAAGGTTAGAAAAAAAGAGTGGGCAAATTTTGGGGTGCTACACCTAAACAACGACAAAGACAACCTTGGTAAGTTTGACGAGAAATCCGATGAAGGTATTTTTCTCGGCTACTCTCTCTCTAGTAAGGCATTTAGAATTTATAATAAAAGAATTTTAACTATAGAAGAATCTATGCATGTCAAATTTGATGAATCTAACCCCTCGAAAGAGGATATTATTGTTTGTGATAATGATGATGATCTTGTAGAAATTCACAAAGAAGATACTTCTAAAGACTTCATTGAAAATCTAGAAGAAAAACAAGAAGAACATCATGATGAACCGATTCAACAAAAGTCGATCAACAATGATCTACCAAAAGAATGGAGAACACATAGGGATCACCCAATCGACAAAGTCATCGAAGACATAAGTCAAGGTGTAGCAACAAGACTAAATCTCAAAGATGCATGCTTGAATATGGCGTTCCTTTCTCAAATAGAACCCTCCAAAGTTAATGAAGCTCTTGAAGATGATCAATGGATCATTGCCATGCAAGAAGAGTTAAACCAATTTGAAAGAAATCAAGTTTGGGAACTTGTCCCTAAACCAAGCGATAAACATATCATCGAAACAAGATGGGTATTTAAGAACAAACTTGATGAAAATGGAATTATTGTTCGTAACAAAGCAAGATTGGTGGCTCAAGGGTACAATCAAGAAGAAGGAATTGACTTTGAAGAAACATTCGCTCCGGTTGCAAGGTTAGAAGCTATTCGTCTATTACTTGCTTATGCTTGCTCAATGAATTTTCAGTTATTTCAAATGGACGTCAAAAGCGCCTTCCTAAACGGATATATCAACGAAAAAGTCTATGTCAAACAACCTCCAGGTTTTGAAGACTTTAAGCATCCTTCACATGTATACAAGTTGAAGAAAGCTCTCTATGGTTTAAAACAAGCACCAAGGGCATGGTATGATCGTCTAAGTAATTTCTTATACGAAAAAGGTTTTGAAAAAGGCAAGGTAGACAAGACTTTGTTCATTAAGAGGATAAAGAATAATACCTTACTTGTTCAATTATACGTGGACGGCATTATCTTTGGTTCAACAAACAATCAACTATGTGAAGAATTTGCTTCAATGATGCAAGGCGAGTTTGAAATGTCTATGATGGGAAAAATGAATTATTTCCTTGGATTACAAATCAAGCAACAAAAGGACGGAATCTTCATCAACCAATCGAAGTATTGCAAAGAATTATTAAAGAGATTTGATATGGATGGTTGTAAAGCTATGTCAACACCAATGGGATCCGGAAACTACATTGATCAAGACGAATCGGGAGCATCGGTTGATATTACGAAGTATCGAGGTATGATTGGTTCTTTATTATATTTGACGGCAAGCCGTCCTGACATAATGTTTAGTGTGTGTTTATGTGCTCGCTTCCAAGCAAATCCAAAGGAGTCACATCTCACGACGGTCAAAAGAATCATGAAGTATCTCAAGGGAACGACAAATGTTGGCTTATGGTATCCTAAAGGTAGTGTTTGTACTTTAATCGGTTATTCTGACGCAGATTATGCAGGTTGTAAAACAGATAGAAAAAGCACGAGTGAAACATGTCACATCCTCGGAAATGCACTAGTTTCGTGGTCTTGTAAGAAACAAGCATGCGTTGCACTTAGTACGGCCGAAGCGGAGTACATAGCAGCTGGTAGTTGTTGTGCACAAAACCTTTGGTTAAAGCAACAATTAAGCGACTACGGAATTGATCTTGGTTGCATTCCTCTCCGGTGCGACAACACAAGTGCAATCAACATTACGAAGAATCCCGTCATGCACTCAAGGACCAAACACATTGACATTCGACATCATTTTCTTCGTGATCATGTGCTTAAAGGCGATGTCGAAGTGACGTTTGTTGATACTCATAACCAACTAGTAGATATCTTCACCAAACCGCTCGCAAAAGAATCATTCTACAAAACTAGGCGAGAACTTGGTATCTTGGATGAAGGTGATATCTAAACACATCTTTAAATTATTATTCATCAGGTTATTTTCATAAAAAATTTGGCTAAATATATATGTTACCATGATATAATATTAGTATATTTGTGTTGCACATGCTTTCCTTAAGTTTCATACTTGTTACCTTTTGTTATTGTGCAATTTTTGATTATGTTAATCGGTTAACCCAAGGAGTTAATCGATTAACACCTGTAGCCTTTAAATTTGTGAAAATTTTGATTCTGTTAATCGAATAACCTAGGGCGTTAACCGATTAACCTGAGCTCATGTGGATTTTTAAAATTAAAACGTATATGCTTTTATTTTAAGTGTGTGGCTTAAATGTGTTGGGTGCATGTACATTCAGTCAACACTTCCCCTTACTCTTCTTCCTCACCTTAAACTCACCATTAAAGCTCTCTTGGAACTCATCTCTTCTACCCACTCCAGTTTTGGTTCAAACTTCACATTAAAAACCCACTACAATCATTCTCCTATAAAACATTCTCATTCTCAACTCTATTTCAACCACTCCTCACCCAAATCCGAAAATCCCTCTCTCAAAACCTAAAAGCTTCAAACTTCATCCATGGCTCCTTTGAAGAAGGGAAAGGGAAAAATGCCAGCAAGCAGCTCAGTAGAACATGAGGAGGATACTCAAATGGAAACAACCAAGAAAAGAATAATGGATTTCAAAGTCCGGGTTCGTCAACTTCTTATGGTAAAATATGTCAATCTTTCAGATTTTAAAGCTCCTTCTTTTGATTTTCCAAATCTGTTGAAAGTTCAGAAAATAGACAAGTTTGTTTCTGATAAGGGTAAATGTTATACTGATTTGGTTAAGGCTTTTATGAACACAATGTCTATTAATTTGGATGAGAATGAACAACATGTACTGAGAGCGGTTGTTAGAAGCTATGAGATTGTTGAGGATTTGGCAGGAATAGCTGCGTCGTTGAAAATTCCGTATTCCGGATATTTTCTTCACAAAGGTGTTACCTTCACGGATGGTCCTTGGGCTGGATTTAGCAAGATGGAATACTACTACAGCATCTGTAGATTTCCAAGAGAAGTTATTGTTGCTAGACAACGCACATCCTGTACACTTCGTTATGCTTCGAATTTGTCGGTAAACGATCGGATGTTACACTATGTTATCTGTTATGTATTAATTCCAAAGGACTCCAACCATGCTCAAATCAATGATCTTGAGATGCAGATGCTGTTTGCGATCAAGAATAAGATCAAGATCAATTGGATCCTAACCATGATGTATCATCTGAAGCAACAAATCTCATTGTCCACCCGGCTCCCGTATGGTCGGATCATTTCAAGGATTTTAGAAAACACGGATTTGGACCTCAATAGGGAACCGGCTACTATTCCAAAGAAATTCGTGAATGAAATCAATGCGACAACAATTGTGAGGAACACCGGTATTGTGGAAACTAGTCCTGGAAGTGGAACATACAAGTATGCTGAAGAAGAATCTACTCCTTCCTCCTATCTTATTCCCGAAGGTGGCATTACAAATGAGTTTCTCTACATGACTATGATGAATCAACATAGAGAAACCACCCGGGCAATTACTTCTCTTCGCAAGCTTGTGTTGGATTCACAAAATCAACATGAAGATGAAGATGGTGATGATGATGAAGAAGGAAGTGAAGAAGGTGAAGAAGGAAGTGAGGAGGTGTCTGATGAAGAATGAAGTATTTGCACCATGTTTTGATGTTGTTATGTCTTTTAAAAATTCTGTTTTATGTTTTGTTCGTTTATGTTGAATATTGTGTACCGTACTTCAGATTCTGGTTTTTTTTAATGTATGTGTGTTTATGGGTTTATATGTGTATGGTTATTCTGTATGTATGTATGTTATAATTATGAACTGTCATTGTTTTGGAATCCTCTTCCTTTTTGCTAATGACAAAGGGGGAGAAGGATTGGTTTCTCTAACATTTTTGTGCAGAAAATTATTACCCTCATGAATTTAGGGGGAGCTCCACTTTAGGGGGAGAATCAAACTTAGAGAAACATCAAGTCTAAAGATTCAATATTTCAATGGATTGGTTGTCATCATCAAAAAGGGGGAGATTGTAGAAGCAAGCTTCACTCACATTGAGTTTTGATGAAGACAACACAACAAGCTCTCTACAAAGATAATATGCAAAAAGAAAGAGAATCAAGCTACATGAAGTACAAGAAGCTCAAGTTCAAGAAGATATCCTAAGTACTATCAAGTTGAATCAATTTGCTTCAAGTGTTCAAGTATCATGAAGATCAAAGGTTGAACAAAGGTATATCAATGTCATTTAAATGATTATACAAGTGTTCACATGTCTTGCATCTTGCATATCTTTGATCTAGTGCATTGTAAATCTTTTATGGAAAGTTCACATTGTTTTCTAAACTTTTTCTTGAAAAATCAGTTCTGTTAATCGATTAACCTGTGGGGTTAACCGATTAACCAGTTCAAAATTTGAATATTTTCTTAACGTTAGCATATGTTAATCGATTAACCCATATGGTTAACCTATTAACACTGTTACTGTGTGCGAAAAATGGTGACTTTTCATGGAAAAATGCATTGCTTTCTCATCTCTTTTCATTCCTTTGCTGCATATTTCTCATACCTTTTTGTAGGGGTGTTCTACACATATTTAAACACTTCATTTTCAGATTTAACACTTACCTCCTAACAATTTCATAATCATAAATTCACTCATCCTTTCATATTTCAAAATATTATTCAAGTGTTCATTCAAACATTTTTCTTGAGAGAAACTTCTGCATATCTTTCACAAAATATCATTGTTTCATCTCATTCTTGTCAAGAACACTTGTATACATTGTTTGAGTGATATTGTCTCAAAGGAGAAGATCGAATATCAAGATTGATATCAACATACTATCAAGACATAATCTTATTATCAAGAATATTTTTCTGTTTTACCTTGTTGTCCAGGATTGTTGGAAACAAGTGAATGTTTTGAAGAGGATTGTTCTTCATACACTTAGTTACCTATAGGTTAGATAGTAAGCATCACCATTGGTGTGATTAGGCTGTACAATAATTCTAAACTATAGTGAAATCTCTTTCGTGTTGAAGGAGGAGTGGAGTACTCTCGGGCTGTGAGGGGAACCACTATAATTCTCTTGTGTCATTTTTCCTTTCCGCACTTTACTTTCAAGCACTTATCATCAAACGGAAAAATAACCAAGAACCGGTAAAAAGATCGAAGAAATTTTTAAGAGCCTAATTCACCCCCCCCCCCCTTAGGCGCATTTACAACTTACATGTTGGACCATTTTGCATAGGCATGCCTTCATCAGGCTCCTGCCCCGAAATTAACGGAGAAAATCCGATATAATTGGGGGCAGGTGCTGGTGCGGGGAAAATCCGATTTTTATTTACGGGTGCGGGGGCGAGGGCAGGGGATGCTAGTACCCGCTCCGCACAAATTTAATTTATTTCCTTTATTTTTAATAATTTTATGACTCGTTTACACTTCTTAATCTTACAATATCATGTTTATTAGAATTATTATTTATTTTTTTAAAAATACAAATTAAATAAAATGTCAATAATCAATAATTTAGTTAAATTATTTATTTGTATTACATTTTAAAAAAATACAATTTAAAAAGTACAATTTATGCGGGTGGGGAGGGACGGGTGCGGGAATACCCGTTCCTCGACGGGGGTGGGGGCGGAAGACCAATTATTAGCTTGACCGAATTTGGAGGTGGAAGCAGGTCTAGGCTTGGGAGACGTGGGCGGGCCTGGGTCTGTTTAAACCCGCCTCCGCCCCACCACTTTGCCATGCAAAAGTTTTGCATTCTTCAAGCTTTGTTTGCCTTTTTATTGAAGTTCCCTTCAATAACTACCTGATAATTAGTTAGTTTAAGCTACTAATAAACTTAGTTACAAACTAACTAACTAAATTATATACCTGCAAGAATGTATAGTATATCTAGGATACTAACTACTTCAATAAACTGTATATCCGCACAAATGTATAATATAACTACTTCGCTAAACTATATACTCCTAGAAATGTGTATAGTATAAATAGAAATGCTACGTTTAAGAATTATCAAACAACATCATCCATATTTTTGTGGATCATCAATTTATATTTCGATCTAATCGTGTAAGTTCCATTGATATTTCCAAACCAAGAAAACTAGTCCTCCACCTCAGTATGTGAATCCCATATTTATGCTTGGAACATATAGGCAGGGTCTGTCATGGGGTAAGTATCTGAATGTGGATTTGGTAGTATGATTTAGAGATGTGGCTGTTACAGATAATGGGTGTCATTTGGGCTATATTTGAATTGCTTAGAGTGTTTAATTGGCCAGTAGTTTCTGTCAATCGTTTCACTCTGGGGTCATTTCTAGGCGTTTGTAGCAAGGAAGCATTGCGATTTTGTCTGGTTGGTTGGGTTGCAGTCAAGGTCTGATTTGGTGGAAGTCTCATATTGTGCGAGTTAACTTTGGATCCAATCGGCTGTTGTGATTTTCGTAGGCATTGAATGTGTTATTCAAGTAGTGATTGGTGTGATTTTGGAGGTTGCTAGGCATCTTGGTTTTTTTGGCTGAGCTTGATAGAATGAAATTTAGGCATCGAATAGTTTTTATTTATTTTTAGAAAAATTATTTTTAAAATTAATTTTCAAAAATATTAATTTAAAAAAAATAATTAAAAAAACAAAAAATATTTTGTTTTAAATTAATTAGATTTTGAGCTTCTACCTTTGATTTCATAAAAAGCAAAAGTATGAGTGAGCTTAAAAATAAGAATAAAAAAATATTTATGTAATTGGAGGAAAAAAGGGTCAAATTGGGGGCTAAATATTCCTCTGGTCACAATCACAACTATGATATGCTTTTTATTTGAACAATCATATTCCTTTGATGCATTGATTAAGTTTTATTAGTGATTTTTTATTTAAAATTTGATGCATTTGGAGTGTTAGGAACATAATCATTTTTTCTGATGGGGTATTAAATATTGATGATTTATGTTAGTAAACTATTAAGAGCACCATTATCAGTGTTTTTCCATCGTTCATACACTTGTCCCAAAGATTCAATGTCAGGGTTTTATGGATATTCAAACTCAAAGCACGTTACCAAATTCATAACTGTTCTTTACTGCAACAACGATTATTTTCATTATAGTTGGATTAAAAAAATATAAATAGTTAATTAGTGAGAAAAAATAAATTTAATGGGACCCATTTTAAAGTTTTTTTATAGATTATATGAATATTTCAAAAATATAGATGAATTGTTTAACTAATTGAAAAGAGTAAAATAATATAAAAAATTAAATGGGACCCATTTAAAGAACTCAAATGGGTTGGATAATGATACTCTAAGTTATATGTTTGAAAATGGTCTAATTTTGGGAAAATGTCTTATCCCAACTCTAACTTCTTTTTCTTTTTTGTATGTATCCTTTAGAGGAGTGGGTTGGGTTTGAGTTGGTTGGAAATTTTTAGGTGGGTAAAGTTTTTTTTTTTTAGGGGCTGTTTTGGTTTTGGTTGTTTTTGGTGCTTGTTTTGTATTGAACACTCTTTGTGTTCCTTTTTTAATTGCAATGGCTTTTAAAAGAAAATTACTAGGTATTTTCAAATAAAACCTATATAAATATAAAAATGATTAAGCTAAATTTTAGAAAGAATTTGAAATTATATTCAAGAGTTGTTCATCGAACTCAAACATTTGATTGAAGCATATAATGATATACGGCTGAATTTGTATGCCTCTTAGGCGGGAAAGGCACGATGCCTTTCCAACAATCTCGTCCTTAGGATAAATCATATGCATTAAATTATGCTAGGTGTCCAATTATTTTTTTCTTTCATATTTTGCGCCTATCAAAACAAAGCACCTCTACACCACCGCCAACATCGGACTTGCCTCACCATTAACGTCGGAGCGTGTCTCGCCGTTCGAAACTTGTCTCATTGTGCTTCGAAAATGCAAGCTTTTCTATTGATTCAAATAACTGAAATTACACCCTTATGCAATTCAAATTTATGAGGCTTCTTCTCTTTTCTCTTCTCTGCGTGAGAAATTAAATACAGTCCACAAACAAGGATAAATCACAAGTTTTGATGAGAAGCTTATCATGCAGCGTAGATCCGAGAAGCTTTGATTGTTACTGTAAGTGTTGGCTTCTTCCATGTAGAACATCACGATAGCTCGGACTGAACCTATTGAAATATTACAAAATCCAAATTACCATATAAACCACATCAGTGAGAAGAGGGATACTTAAAAACGGAGGAGGGATTTGGATTTTTCACCCTTACCTCCTGCGTTCCAAATAAGTTTAGGTAGGGATTTAAACTTTTCACCTAAAACTACTAAATCCAAATCAAATTGGGTAAATTTGAATTTGGTTTTTCACTCTTTATCTCTCTTAATCAATTCCCCACTCTCATCTTTAAAGATGTTATCTTTAAAGATGTTATAGCCAACTCGAAGAATATGATGCAGGATATTCAATTGACCTCGTGGAATTGGAGAAGGCAGAAGAAAATGAAGATTATGTTGGGAAGCTTTTACGAGTGGCTTTTGTTTCCTTTGGAATGTAACTGTTGCATCTAGGCCTTGTAATTAGGATGTAATTGTTGGTATTTGTTGGTGTGAGCAGTCTGTTTTATGCAGGTTGTCTTTGCAGGTTTTTGCTCTGTTTCTCATTGGCCATATTGCTATGTGTGGTCAAGTCTCAATAGAGTATTCTAGTCATCTGTATTGAAAACTTCTTATCAATATAAATGATTTTTGATTGTTCAAAAAAAAAATTCCCCACTCTCATCTTAATGATTTAATTAATCACTCATCAATCTTTAATTCAAAATGAATCAAAGTCATCAAAGTTACTCCTCAGTAGTCATGACTATGACCATAGATACAATAATGATATGATAACTGAGTATTCTGCAAAAACTCAGGACTAAAAAAAGATGGATTCAAAAAGTTGATTCAAAAAGTTTTAATAGAAAGGACAAAAACATACTGAGATTTTAATAGATACAATAATGACATGAGATAACTGAGTATTCTGCAAAACGCAGGAGATTTAACATGACATAACTCAGTATTTTTCAAAATTCAAGAAATTTTGATAGTGACAATAATGATTTGACATAACTGAGTATTCTATAAAACTCAGGAGATTTAACCTGACATAACTCAGAATTCTCCAAAATTCAAGAGATTTTGATAGCTACAATAATTATGTCAGCAAAAACTCAAAACTAAGTATTTTACAAACTCATGAGATTTTGATAACTAACATAACAAAGATATAAGTGAGAGAAGTAGAGAGGATAGATAGACCATTTCTTCTATTTTGAGATTGAAGAGAACCAAAAAATGGACACACTTTTTCTTATTCTCTCCAATTTGAAAAGAAAGGAGATGAAAAAGTGGGAGTGAGACTAAATAATGGTGGGACCCATACCTTTTCTTATTCTCTCCAATTTGAGAAGAAATGATATGAAAAAGTGTGCTTTCATTTTTATCCCAATTACTTATAATATTTTTTTAATAAATAATTATGTAGAGATAACATACAAATAAGTGCTGCAATAGTAGAATGTGCTTAGAGTGAGATAGCATGAAACTTATGGTATTTTTTTTTAATAATGAAGAAATACCGGGTTTTTTTTATGTGAAAAGACAAATTTTTAGTAAAAGTAATATAAATTAATTAGTTAATTAAAATTTAAAAAAAAGTGAATGTATTAAATAAATTAATAATTAAATTAGTATTTTAAATTATTTGAATTAGTAAGCAGTGAGAATTTTTGGGTGGATTACTGAGATTAATTTAATTAATTAAATTAAATAATAAGTAATTCAATATATTATGTTATTAAAGCTTAAAAAGTTAGGACATTCTTTTACTTTTTAAAATACCAACATTTTTCTCTCTTCTATTTCTTCTATCTTTTTTTAAAATCAAACATCACAGTATGAATTAACTATACTTTAATCTTTAACATATTAACAGTAAATAACATTATTGATATCGCTATTTATTGATGGCGATTACGATGGCTTACCTTTTTTTTCTTTTAATTTTAATCATGCCATTTTCATTAGTGATGTGACATTTCAGTTACACATTACAAATTTGAATTTAGAAGTTGATTTTTAAAATGTCAGAAACAATGTTGGATTATGTTTTGTCCCTTTAAGCATTTAGAAGAAAAGATTATTAATCATTCCTAAAAATTTTATTTGTAACTTATTCATTATTATTACCCTATCTTATTTTTTTTCACTCCTCAAGTGATTTTCTGTTGACAAATTTTCTTCTTAACAAAATGAAACAAGGGATTATATTTGATAAGATCAATGAATACGTTTATTTTGACTTTAATTGACTAAAGTCAATTTCTTACTTTATAGTATATGGTAGTAATTTATTTATTTTTTGGGTTGTTATAACTTTTAATTTCAATTATTCTAATAAAAATGCCTATGGACAATCCAAGTTAACCAACATATTACATGCAAATGAACTCTCTCTTTCTTCATGTAAACATAAAATAATTAAATTAATTGCAATCTATATTAAATAAATGAGAGATAGAGATATGATTAATTTGTTTAATTTTTTAATTGTCTTTCCTATTATCATTAGTATTATTTTTGGGAATAGAACCAAATTTTATAATGCCAACATGTCTATTTTATTAATTTTTTTTGGTAGATCAAAGTTTTAGATCTACATTTTCTAATATGATTGTCTCACTCCACTTTGTTTTATGCAGACACGAATATTGATAAAAATTTGTAAATTTTTATCCTTTAGTGGTGTAAGGTGGTCCGTATGTCTGCCACACTCTCATTTTTTGTTGACATATTAGATTTTTAAATCTACACTCTCAATCATGTTTATTCCGCTTCGTTTTTTTTAATGTTGCATAACTGACATGCTCATTTATCACCCTAATGAAACATATCAATATTGATGGATTAGTCAAGAAGCATATATGACATGTTTGTTTTAAATTTTAAAAAATATATTCTTTTTTATATTTAAAATATATATATATAATTTTTTTAAAAATATTATAAGTTTTTTTAAATTCGCTTTTTCTAAATTGAAAAATTAATGTTGATATCCTGTAACATAAATTTTCATTATTGAATATCAAAATATAGACACAATCACAATTTTTTAAGAAAGTTGTATCTTAAAAATGATTTTTATGAAAAAACTATTTGAAATAGCTTCAAAATTAAGAGATTTTTTGAAATTTTTATTCCAAAAATATTTTAATAAAATGATATAATACCTAAAATTATATTTTAAGAATAACTATTCAAATCAAATTTTCATTTTAACCTAAATTATTTATAAATTTTATACTATGTTTTTTGTTGTTGGAAAATGAGCATGTTATTTTTACCTAAACACATAAATAATTAATAAATATAGACAATGTCAAGCAGTAAATAACACAAAAGAACAACTTTGTACGAGTGGATATAATATAACTTGACTTGTGTTCAACAAAATCTGTCAAATTGTTTGTGGAGAATTTCATTGCTCTTGATTTTCCTCTCAACATCTTGATGTAATGTTTATATACTATAATCATTCTTTTTAAGGATTTTAAACTATGCATTTATCTCTCTAATATGAGTAAAATATAAAAAAATAATAAAAAAATATTATTCATCTATATTTAAAAAAAAAACTTTTTCATATAATAAAGAACAAGAATATATGAGAAGAAAAATCCAAAATAATTGTCATGTGTTTGGATTAAAGTCGCTAAAGCTTTTGTAATTTTGATTAATTCAAGTGTTGAGATACTAATTGTAATGGTTGCATAATGAATTAATTATAATTTATTTTTTATAATAAAAACGGTTAATAACGATATTGATATCGCTATTTGTTGATACCAGTCTGTCTTGAATGATTTTACAATCACTAGCAATTTTTTATAATTTTAGTCACGATGTTTTCATTATTGATGTGACATTTCAGTTAGACATCAGAAGAAGGAATTGAGATGCAGTTTGCAACAAAACATCTCCGTAATCTTTTATTAATCATTCATGTAATTATCATCTGTATCTTATTCATTTTACTCTATCTAATCTTTTTTCACTTCTCAAGGCCATTTTTGTTGACAAAATGAAACAAACTGCAAAATCAATTGGTATAGATACACTTACTGCAGAAAAGAAATTATATTTGATAAGATCAATTATCAAAATGGGTATTTTTGCTTTGACTTTAGTTAACTAAATTCAGTTTCTTCCTTTATATGGTTGCAATTTATTTATTTTGTGTTGTTATAACTTTTAATTTCAGTTATTTTAATAAAAAAGCTTATGAACCGTCCAAGTTAGCCAACATATTACATGCAAATGAATTTTCTCGTTGTCTTTAGGTGAATTTTATATATAAACATAAAAAATTAAATTAATTGCAATCTAGATTACATTATAACATAATAAATTTATAAATGAGAGATAGAGATATACGAATAACTTGTTTGATAATAGTAAATATAGGGTGGAAAATGGGTCCTGTCCGTCAGACATGTCTATTTTATCAGTAATTTTTTTGTTGGGTAGATCAAAATTTTAAATTTACACTTTCTAATATGTTTGATTTCCTATTTCGTTTTTCACACACGAATATTGATAAAAAAAATTTGTAATTTTTATTTTTTAGTGGTATAAGGTCGACATGTCCGCCACACCCTCATTTTTCGTTGACATATTAGATTTTAAAACTCATACTCTCAACTATATCTATCCTATTTCGTTTTTTCAAAATATTGTAGAACGGACATGCTCATTTGTCGCTCAAATCATACATATCAATAGTAATGGATTAGTAAAAAAAGATGTAGAGGATGTCTATTTTAACTTTAATTTTTCTTTATATTTTTAAAAATAAGTTTTATAAAAATAATTTTTTAAAATATTATAAGTTTTTTTAAATTCGTTTTTTCTAAATTGAAAATTTAATTTTGATATTCTGTAACATATAACATACATTATTGAAAATCCAAATATAGTCGAAATGGAAATTTTTTTAAAATGTTGTATCTCAAACAAAAATATTTATGAAAAGTTTTTGAAATATTTTCAAAATTAAGTAATTTTTTGAAATTTTGATGTTCAAAAAATATTTTAATAAAATGATAAAATACCTAAAATAAAATTTTAAGAATAACTATTCAAACCAAATTTTTATTTTAACATAATTTTTTAAAAATTTTTTATACAAAATATATGTAATATTATAAAAATCATTTTCAAAAAAAAATATTAAAACAAATTGGTCCATAATTAATTTTATTTTTGGATTAGTTTATAGAGCATGTTTTAATTTGGTGTCTCAAATTTGTGAACATGAAGAGGGTGTGAACATTACAGCCAACTCTTTTCAACCATGAATAATAATGATTCATTTTATGAGATATTCTCCTTACCTTATGAGTATTTAAAAAAGAATTAAGTAATCTATATGTTTTTAGTTTTTGTTCTATCTTTTTAATTTATATTGGATCAAATTTATTTATATACTCTATTGTTTATCCAGACTTCTTAAAGATCTTCAACTTTTACATTTGGAAGAACGTCCCACAGAAATTTTATTTTATTTAATCCTTTTAATATATTCAATAGTTATAAAAAAATGTCACATTTGATAACCTTAAAAAGTATATATAAATATGTAGTTAATCAATCATTTTTTGGTTTAATTGGTAGAGAGCAGCTACAACATGCTATGTTGCACTTCAACCAAACGTGAAAGGTGTGACTGAGAAATACTTTGTGGATTGCAATGTGTTAGATGTAATTCAGGTTTTGTCGAAGTCGAAGGACTTATAGGTTTTGGCGAAGTCGAAATGTTGTATAGTTGTAGTGTTGTAAGTCAGTTGTATTCGACAGAGTCGAATATAGATGATAAAGAGTTCAGTCGAAATGTTAGTTTGTGGGCCTGGGCTTTGATAGCCTATATAAAGGGTCTTTTACTTTGTATTTTTGTACAACAGCTTCATAATAAAATTTTACAAAGTTTCAAACCCTAATCTCTTCTTATTTTCTTCTCTCTCTTTCTCCTTCTTCTTCTCTCAAACATTCATCTTTCTTGAACGTAGTTCCAACAAATTGGTATAACAGAGCACTGGTTGCGATTCAGAGAGAATCTAATGGCAAACGGAACAACAACGTCCACACAATTTCCAGCGAATCTACCGGTTTTCAAAGGGGAAAACTACCAACGGTGGGTTGCGCAGATGAGGGTTATCTTCAGATTTTAAGATGTGGTTGAAATCGTGAATGATGGCGTAACTGAATTGGGGGCAAATGCTACTGATAAACAGAAAGCTGCGTACAAGGATCAACGGAAGAAAGATGGTAAAGCGTTGTTCTTGATTCACCAGTGTGTGGATCCGAATGTGTTTGAGAAAATTATTGAAGAGGAATCAGCAAAAGGAGAGTGAGATAAGTTAAAGAACTTGTATGGAGGTGATGAGAAACTGAAGAGGGTGAAGCTGCAAACCTTGAGAAAGCAATACGAAATGATTCAGATGAATCAGTTTCGGAGTTCTTTTCAAGGTTGGTGATGCTGTTGAACCAGATGAAGTCTTGTGGAGAAATAATCACAGATTTGCAGAAGATTGAGAAGGTACTAAGATCTCTGACTGCAAATTTTGATTACATTGTAGTGTCCATTGAAGAGTCCAAGAATCTTGCTGAAAGAAAGTGACAAAAGAAAGAAGAAGAAAGCACGAGCAAAAGAAAGTGACAAAGCGCAATATACACAGGCAGAAGATAGTGATTCTGAAGGTGTGCTACTAATGGCAGACACTCAGTCGAATGATGATGAAACAAATTTGTGGTATCTTGATTCAGGTTGCAGCAACCACATGACTGGTAATAAGAACTGGTTCACGAAGCTTGATAAATCAGTTAAGAAGGTGATAAAGTTTGCAGATGTTAGACGTGTCACATCAGGTGGAAGAGGAAACATATATCTGTAATAAAGAGAAATGGTAGAAAAGCCAGCATTACTGATGTGTTGTATGTGCCTTCTATGACAAGTAACTTGATAAGTATAGGTCAATTACTTGCCAAAGGACATAATATGAAGCTGGAGAATAATCAAATGAAGGTGTATCATGCTGATGGTAGGTTGATACTGAAAGCACCATTGGCTGATAACAAGACTTTTAAAGTTCAGATTAACATGATTAATCATGAATGTCTTGCGTCAACTACAGAAGAGGAAAAGAATTGGCTATGGCATCATAGATATGGGCATCTAAACTTCAGGAGTTTAGGTATGCTGAATCAGAAGAAGATGGTGTATGGTTTACCTCAAGTGAAGGAACCAAATCATGTGTGTGAAGAATGCTGCAAAGCAAAGCAGACTAGAAAAGCATTCAAACATGATCTGCCAATTAAGTCGAAAGGAAAGTTGGAACTTGTTCATTCTGACGTATGTGGACCTTTTGAAGTTAGGTCGAATGGTGGAAAGCGTTACTTCTTAACTTTCATTGATGAATTCACCAGATATATATGGATTTATGTGATCGAAAGTAAGAGTGAAGTATTCACAAAGTTCAAGAAGTTTAAGTTGCTTTTCGAAAAGCAAAGTGGCTGCAAGCTAAAGAAACTGAGAACTGATGGTGGTGGTGAATATATCTCTCGAGAGTTTGCTAGATTTTGTGAAGAGGAAGGTATAGAGCATGAGGTTATTGCACCCTATACACCTCAACATAATGGGATAGCTGAGAGAAAGAATAGAAGTATACTGAATATGACGAGAAGTATGTTGAAGGCTAAAGAGGTGCCAAAGAGATTTTGGGCTGAAGCAGCTTCGACAGCAGTATACATTCTGAATAGATGTCCAACGAAGAAGTTAGTCGAGAAGACTCCTTATGAAGCTTGGACAGGTGAGAAGCCAAATGTAAGTCATTTTAGAGTTTTTGGATCAATATGTTTCAGGCATGTTCCTGAGCAACTGAGAACAAAACTAGATGATCAAAGTCAAACCATGGTGCTCATAGGTTATCATTCGACTGGTGCATATAGACTATATTCACTAGAAGATGATAAATTTGTGATCAGTCGAGATGTTCTGGTAGATGAAAATAAAAAATGGGAGTGGAGTCATGGGTCAGTTCGACAGGATACTGGTCGACAGATGGAAGAGACAGTTCCGACGGTGTTTGAAGAAGACCAACAAACTGAGGCCACGACAAGTCGAAATGAAGAACCTCCTGAGCAGAATGTCAGAAGATCAACTAGAACAAGAGCTGAGTCGACAAGGTTAGCTGGATATGAGAGATTTCCAGATAATGCAATCGATGCAGATGGTGACTTAATAGAAGAAGCAATGATGATGGCTGAAGCAGAACCAATTAACTTGGATGAAGCCATGAATGATTCGAATTGGTGTGAAGCCATGAAGGAGGAACTCAGTGCAATTGAAAAGAACAATACCTGGGAACTTGTCAAAAAAGCCAGCAAGAAGCCTATTGATGTGAAATGGGTTTACAAGCTGAAACGAAGGCCAAATGGTGAAATTGCCAAGCATAAGGCAGGACTAGTGGCAAGAGGATTTCTGCAGAAACCTGGTGTTGATTTCAACGAAGTCTATGCGCCAGTGGCTAAGATGGAAACAATCAGGATTGTTGTTTCGACTGCAGCATATAGAGAATGGAAGATACATCAGTTGAATGTAAAATCAGCATTTTTGAATGGACCTTTGGAGGAAGAAGTTTATGTCAGTCAGCCACCAGGATTTGAGATCAAAGGGCATGAGTCGAAGGTGTACAGATTGAGGAAGGCTGTCTATGGATTGAAGCAAACCCTAAGGGCTTGGAACAAAAGAATAGATAATTTCCTAATCGAAGCAGGTTTCACAAAGTGTGTGTCTGAGCATGGAGTTTACATAAATGATGTTGACAATGATAGTCGAATCATTTTATGCCTGTACGTTGATGATTTGCTAATTACAAGTGCAAATGAAGCTGGGATAAGAAAAGTTAAGTCGAAGGTAATGCAAGAGTTCGAAATATCCGACCTAGGGAATTTGTCATATTTCTTAGGAATGGAATTCAAAGACACAGCTAAAGGTGTGATCCTACACCAGAAGAAGTATGCTCAAGATATTTTGAAGAGGTTCAAGATGATTGACTGTAAAGCTGTGACAACTCCATTGGAAACAAGAGCAAAGTTGAAGAAAGTAACTGATGATGAGTTTGTAAGTTCGACACTGTACAAACAAATTATTGGATCCTTGAGGTATCTTTACAATACAAGGCCGGACATTTGTCAGAATCTCAGATTGTTAAGTCGATTTATGGAGAAACCCAAAGAATGTCATCTTATTGCAGTAAAGAGAGTACTGAGATACATTAAGGGTACGATTGATCATGGTGTGCTGATGCCATGTCGAAATAGGTCTAAGTCGAAAGATGTGGAGGTATATGGTTATACTGATTCAGATTTCAGTGGAGACCAAGATGAGAAGAAAAGTACTGCAGGCTATATTTTCATGATCGAAGGAGCTCAAATCTCTTGGAGTTCGAGACAACAAAGCATTATGGCTTTGTCATCATGTGAAGCTGAGTATGTAGCTGCATCGTATGCAGCATGTCAGGCAGCATGGATATATATGTTGCTCGAAGAACTCAAGATCAAGGAACCTGGGAAGATGAAATTGTTTGTAGACAACAAGTCAGCTATTGATCTTGCCAATCATCCTATGTGTCATGGTCGAAGTAAGCACATAGAAAGAAGGTATCATTTTCTTAGGGATCAAGTGAACAGAGGGAAGCTAAATCTTGAATATTGCAATACTGAAGTTCAACTAGCTGACATACTTACCAAACCTTTGAAGAAAATCAGATTCGACGAGTTAAAGAAGAGCATTGGGATGAGAAGTCTCGAAAACATGAATTAGGTGGTGTGTTAGATGTAATTTAGGTTTTGTCGAAGTCGAAGGACTTATAGGTTTTGGCGAAGTCGAAATGTTGTATAGTTGTAGTGTTGTAAGTCAGCTGTATTCGACTCGACAGAGTCGAATATAGATGATAAAGAGTTCAGTCGAAATGTTAGTTTGTGGGTCTGGGCTTTGATAGCCTATATAAAGGGTCTTTTACTTTGTATTTTTGTACAACAGTTTCATAATAAAATTTTACAAAGTTTCAAACCCTAATCTCTTCTTATTTTCTTCTCTCTCTTTCTCCTTCTTCTTCTCTCAAACATTCATTTTTCTTAAACGTAGTTCCAACACAATGAATTTAAGCCAAGTGCATTTGCTAGAAATAAACAGTTAGCAAAGAAGCTTTGGGATTTCAGCAACAATTTGATCAACTCAATCTCAAAAGCTTGATGGAGCACACTTGATGTTTGGTTCACCACTTTATCATCTTAACTCGTTGTTATGTGTCATATTATATAAAGATGTATGTTGTATGTTTGTTGTAAGGTTAAAGTTTATTTACAGTAAAATGTCTAGCTCTATAAGAATAAGGATGTTTGTAAGCGTCTGTACGTTGTGATGTCTAAAATAAATGTCAATCCTTGTCATTTCTATCATATTTATTTTACATATTAATGTTGTTTTGGTATGAAATTAAGAGATAGTTCACTTAGACCGATGATATAACCTTCATTTCATCGAGGTTTGGTCTACTATGGTGTTTTGATATGCACGTCTTCTCTTGTATGAGGTGAGAGGAGTGTACCGATATAGACACTCTAATTTTAATGTAAAACGTAGTGTATGCAGTTAGTGAATAAATGCGTTGATAATTAAGTGATCATATATGGGGATGAATTCTGAATTTATAGAGTGATTGGACTTATAGACACTTCATGTTGTTGTTTTATCTATTATAGTGATTCCTAATATCCTTATTAGATAAACATATCTTTGTTATTGTAACTAAATTTGAGATAGACGATTACATTTATGTGGTTTCAATACGTTCTATGATGTTAACAACAGAGGTATGTTAGTCTCCTAAATCTCTTATTTGTAGGTATGTTAATTTTCTTGGATGACTTTTGAGGTAGTGTAGTGCGCTGAATCATCCTCTCCTACTAGAGAGAACAGTTCATATATTCTCTGCATTTAAACCACGTAATTGAGTTTATTTATTTATTTTCTTTAAGACATGGATTTTCTTAGTTTTGGTTGGTCATCCATTATATATTTGGATTAATCATTTTAGGTCCTTACCATCACAAAAGAAACTTAAAATATAATAAAAGGACAATGTGGAAATATTTCTAAGGTGAGGTATTGCTTAGATGTAATACTACTACGATTTGATATGAAAATCTAAGACTTTTCTTAGGTTGTCACATTTTTTCCATGTCCTCATGATTTTTGCTTTGACATTTGTATTTTATGATTCATTTAGATATCACAATGACATGTTTTACCTTTTTGCAATTGTCAATGAATCCTTTTCACTTTTGCTTATGCACATTTACATTTCTCATTTTTAGCATTTATGTCTTTGTGCTTCTCTGTCAAACATTTATGTTTGTTCTGAGTTTATGCTACAACTTTGATTTGATTTTATGTTTTTTCTTTATTACGTAGTGCACCCTCTTGCACTTTTCTTCTTTTTGTAGTTGCAATGGATGATTATGAAAGAACCTTGATTTCTTCATATGCTTTGTGTTGGGTGAGAATATGGATACAACAAGGTCTAGCAGGGGAAGTTGAATAAACCTTGATTCCCTTTAGGCAATTTGAAAAAAAATTTAGGTCCCATAAACAAATTCAGAGATTTTAAGAACCACATAAGCAAAACACAAAAATACGAGAGCTTGGAAACAACTCAATTAATCAAGCCACATGAAATGGTACATGAGATCACCATGAGATTGATTACTTCTAGTGCAAATCACTTACAATACAACCAAATCCACTTTAAACAAATCAATTTAAAACACATTACTTAGATGTTCTTAACAACACATAATTGACTTCATGATGATTCCATATGATTGATACATCCTAGACCTAAGCTTATACATTAAATCGCTATAAGCACGGTCTAACCTATATGGTATACAATCAATGCAATCATGCAAAGATGTAACAACAAATATACATGAATGCTCGCAAAATAAAAGAGATATAGAAAGGGAAAGATACACAAAGATATAGAGTACTTCAACATTCATCCTTGCTTTGCCTACGAGCACTCTTCAATGGATGATGTCATCTAAACATAATCATTGTCTTCCACTATTTTGATAAAATAATTATAGCATTTTGATTACAAAGAACTATCACACGATAATTTCCTGTGTTGATGCAGACATTAAACTGCTAACACCTCAAGATCTTGATCCAATAACCTTGCTATCCCCAATAATCTGCTCAATGTATTCGTGTGTGGCGATCCCCTTGATCCCACTAATTTCTTGTCTGAGTGATTTCCATTAGCTAAGCGTATATTGGACAACTTCCATCTTTGTTTGCAAGCAATCTTTGAATGAACACACACATAAGGTTCAATCGAGTTTTTAGATTAGTGGGACTTGGTTCTTGATTGTTATCAAGAGATTGTCAATCACAACAAGATTGATCAACTCACTCTCAAATTCACACAAATATAATAACCAAATTGCACAAGAACAAGATGCAACAAAAATGATAAATAATTGACATGGATTCAATATCAAAAGGTTGAATTTTTGGAGAAGAGAGAAATATGGTGTAAAGATAGACATATTAAGAAGAGAAGACAGAAATCACAATTTTTGTCTCTATGGATCACCATAGGTTTCACACAATTGTTATTTTCATCAAAAGAAACAACTATTTAAATAAGTGATGGAAAATTAGATTTTTAGAAGCATGATTCAAATTAAGAAGGATTTATGATTCAAATCAATATGGACAGGACTAAAAGGGGCGCTTTTCAAAGCTAATGATTCGAATAATTATTTGCACTTGATTCGAATCAAACGAGGTTATGATTCAAATCATGTTCAAATTTTAATGGGTTGATAGCTAATATGCCCCCTGCCATATGGGAAAATTTTGAAAATTCCCCCATAAGAAAAATTTAGATTTTCACCCTAACATTTCAAGAATCTTTTGTTTTGACACCTCTTGAAATCTAGTCAGCAGAATCTTTAACATAACAACATTTTATTTTAAATTTATTATTATTATTATTATTATTATTTTAAATTATGTGAATGGCTTAGTTGACATTTTGTATTATCATTTATTTTTTAAATTACATGTGGCATCTTTTATTATTATTTTAATGTTTTGGTGTTAAATGTCAAAATTCAAAAATATGATCCTTAAAGGTGTTGAGCCCATAACAATTTAGGTATAGCAACCACACCCTACCACTAGACTATGCATTTCTTTTGTTTAGAAGTTTGCATCAAAATTATATATTGTTAGTTACAATATATTTAAATGTTACAGTATATTTAATAAAGTTTTAATAAACTGTTTTTTTTAACGTTTTAACTTAATTAATATATTTTATTAATGTTTTAACTAAATTAATATTCTTTTAACGTTTTAAAATAAACTAATTTTTTTAACGTTTTAACTAATCTAAAATTTATTAACGTTTAATAATTTAATAATTTTTATTAATTAATAGTTTAATAATTAATAATTTATAATTTATAAATTAAACTAAACTAAAACAGTTTAAAATAGTCTAAAATAGTCTAAAACTATTTTAGTTAAACTAAAATAATTAAAATAGTCTAAAATAATTTATAAACTAAACTAAATTAAACTAAACTAAAATATTCTAACATAACTATTAAACTATTTTAGTTTTTTGTTTTTAGTTTTTAGTTATTAAATTAAAAAATTATAAATTATTAAACTGAAACTATTTTAAACTATTTATACATAATAGTTTTTAGTTTCTTAACTATTTTTAACTATTAAATTGAAATTATAATTATTAAAGTATTAAACTGAAATTATTAATTATTAAACTGAAATTAATTAATCAATATAAATTATTAATAAACTGAAATTAATTAATTAATAATAAAAATAAATAAATTAATTAATAAAAATCATTAAATTCTTAAACTAAAATTATTAATATAAATTAATAAACTTAAAATATTAATTAATAATAAAATGAAATTATTATAAATAAATTATTAAACAAAAATTAGCTATTAACCCATAACTATTTAATACTAAATAAATAAATAAATTATGTAATATTTAAATTAAAAAATAAATAAATAAATTATTTAGCATTTAAACTCATAAATAAATAAATAAATTATTTAGAATTTATATTTATAGATAAATAATAAATTATTTAACACATAAATAATAAATAAAAAATATGAAATGAGGCAAATATAATAGAAATAAGATAAAATAGTTTAAAATAGTTTAAGTTTATTTTAAACTATTTTAAACTAAATTAAGTATAAATTAATAAACAGTAAATATAAACTAAATTAATAATTAAGTTTTAATAAACTAAATTAATATAAATTAATAAATTGAAATTATTAATAATATTATAGAATAATATAAAATTATTAAATATTAAATTGTAATATACAATAGATTAAACAAAAAATATAATGGAAATATGAAATATGAATATAATTATGTACATTTCAATAGAATAATAAATCAAAGCAAATAAGGTGGCCTAGTAGTACCGCCCCTTGCATGTGAAAGGGAGATCATGGTTCAACACTCACCTTCTTCATTATTTTGGAATTTTACATCTTTTACATTTTCAAAATTTAAAATAATAAAGAATAAAATGTCAACGTGTCATTTAAAATAATAAAAAATATCAACTAAGCCATCCACATAATTAAGAATAATAATAAAAAAATAAAAAATATTGTCATGTCAAAGATTCTGCTGACTAGATTTCAAGAAAGGTCAAAAGAAGATATGGATCACATTCGATCACGTTGGCCAAGAGTCTTTTTATCTTGTTATGATTCTCTAAAATAATAATTTTTTCTTTGGTTGTAAATGTGTAAATTTCATTAATTTGTTTTGTATAAATATGTAATGTATGTATTATGTCTTAATGATCAGCAATGTAAATGATATGACAAATTTCAATTATGTGGCATATTTTGTAGTTTCTATGTAAAAAATAACACATGCAGGTTAATTGATTATTAATGATATGATACAGGCCAGTGAAAATGATACAAGAAAAATTATACAGACAAGCAAAAATGATACACAATGAAAATGATACAGGCAAAAATATGAGATTTTATCCCTCGGTTATTACTTAAAACTGAGGTCAATAAAGAACTTATTACCTCGTTTTTTAAATGAATCCGAGAGGTAAATGGCGCGCGCAACAAAATTTAGAAAATAAAAAAATACAGTTATTGAGGATCAAACTCATAACCTTTTAATATGTAATCTCGATTTTTTTTAAAGCTGAAGTGATAAGTGATTGGTTTTCATGTCGTCGTTCATTACCTCGGCTGTATTGGTGAGGTTAAATGCATTTCGCGACCGACATGAGATGTGTTATTTGTAGTAGTGTATCTTCCATAGTTTCTCAATTCATGAAGCACATAATCATGATCACAACAATAACTTTCAAACATATGAAACACATAATTATGGAGAATGGAAAGAAAACACTTGTTCATGGAAATTTTATAATCAAGATAGAACACTCATCATAAATCTTACTAACTATCATATGATACTTACATAACCCTAGCTTCTAAAATAAGAAAGTTCTAACTAGAACTCACTTGGTTCAAGAAGACGATGATGAGAAAAAAATGAGAAGATGATGGTGATGATGAAGATGGTGAACATCCATGGCCTCCATTTCCTCTTTTCTTCTTCTTTTCTCCTTTTTCTTCCTTCTTCTTTCATTTTTTCACGTTTTCATTTCTTCTTTTTTTTTTTCGATAACTCTTTCTTCACATTCTTCTTATCCTCTTCTTTTCTCACCCGCATAAACCTCTCTTTCATTTTCCCCCACAAAACACACACGCACGCACACACACACACACACACACACACACACACACACATATATATATATATATATATATATATATATATATTATAGTAAGGTTTTACTTTGAATTAATCTATGTAATGCATTGCAATGAATAATCAAACACAAGTAAATCAATGAAATTTCATTGGGATTCATTGAATTGCATAAGCTACCAAACATTTTGAAAAACTCATCTAAGATCGATAGGAACCATATCCTCAATTTTTGTTGTCGCTAAAATTTGATCAAAAGCCCGAATCTGGTACCAATTGTTAGGTGAGAATATGGATTTAACAAGGTCTAGAAGGGGGAGGGGAGTTGAATAGACCGTGATTCCCTTTAGACAATTTGAAAAACTTTTTAGGTCCCATAAACAAAATAAGAGATTTTAAGAAGCACGGAAGCAAAACAAAAAAACAAAAGAGATTGGAAGCATTTCAATGAATCAAGACATATAAAATGGTACATGAGATTACCATAAGATTGATTGCTTCTAGTGCAAGTCACTTACTAAGATGTTCTTAACAATGCATAATTGACTTCATGATGATTCAATAAGATTGATACACCGTAGACCTAAGCTTATATATTAAATCGCTATAAGCACGGTCTAACCTATATGGTATACAATCAATGCAATCATTCAAAGATGCAACATCAAATATGAATGAATGATCGCAAAATAGAAGAGATAGGGTAAGGGAAAGATACATAAAGATATATAGTGTTTTGAAATTCTTCCTCGCTTTTACTACATGCACTCTTCAATGTTAATGATTCAAATCATTATTTGCACTTTATTCGAATCAAGTGAGGTTATGATTCGAATCAAGTTCAATTTTTGATCCAAATCATTTGATCCAGAAGTGAATTCAAAATTTCAAAAGGTGAGTGATTCAAATCAAATATAACACATGATTCGAATCAAATACTAAAACATACAAATGCAAATATTCTAAATTGTGATTCAAGCTACACATGTGGAAATGACAAAATAGTAATTTCAAATGTTCAAAAAGGAAATACCAATAAGGATCGAATGAAAATAATCATGATATGTAAAGGGTTCTTAGTTGTACAATTTTATAGTATTCGAAGTAATTACAATCAAATGGAAACAAATAATACAATCACACAAATAAATTGAAATAATATCCAAATTACAAATACACAACCAAACAATAATCGAACTATAAAAACGTCTAAATACATAAATGAAACTTTAAGCACATAAAAAATAGTAACTGATACTTTGTGCTTTCACCTTGATCAAAGCTTTATTTATTGATGATTGTACAAAGTTTTCCTCTTCGTCCCATGTGAAACAATTTTATGTCAGAACTGGGTCTTATATGCTTATGTTTAAAGATAATAAGAAGCTCTGTGAAAAGAATTTGGTAGGATATGAATGGGTATAATAGAGCATCCGGGAGGGTTACTATATGAGCATTGATGAGGGTACCATTATGTATTTTTTATTCCCCTTTGACCTTCATGTTTTCTCGTGTGATAAAGGTGTCTGAGTTTGTTTTAGTAAGGGCAATAAAGAAGAATTCTATTGACCACACCACCATTTTTGTCGACAACTCAAGTTTTTGTAGAATCTTATTGATAAGAAAGTATGTTTGACGAGTATAAAATGTGATTAAAAATAGTTCTCAAGCCTTCAAGATGAGATCACTAAGTCACAAACTAGTTCTTATAATTTTAGACTTTGCACCCGTGCATTTTGTCTCACTCTGTTGATGAAGTACACTAGGTAATAGACTTATTCTCATTCTTTAACAAATGTCAAACTGATGGTATCTTATATGGATGTTAAATAAAAGTTAACTCGGAATAGAAAATGTTCATGGTAAAGACCAAAGGAAATAAATAAAAAACTTGTTGAATTTCTTGAATACTTGCATTGTGGGCTCTTGGTAAAACAATATAATTTTTGGAGGACTTGATAAAATGGTAACAATTACTAGAAAATATGGTATTCTTCCTTCCAGCCATTATACTTCTTTTATGGATGTTGGACTTTGAAACTTTAGTACCTTACATTTTTTTAGGTTTGATCCCGAGTACAAAAAACTTTACCACCTAGACTTTAAAGGTAAATTTTTTTGGATTAAATGTCATGTGATAACTCCTGACATGTTCAAGTATTATTTTTCAGGTTTTCATAACATAATTGCGTACCTTGAGTTTTTATCACTATGTTATTCATGTAGTTTTCGATGTTGTCCCTGATCTTTTTTGTGAAGACTTTTGATAAGCTGCATTTTTCTATCGTTTTTAAAGGTTTGATTTTACCGTTTATTCTAGTACTTTAATTCCATTTTTGTTCTATTTTACTCCCCTTTTTCATGTTTTTTCTATGTTTCAAGAGTTTTGAAGATGCAAATGTATGATCAAATGGATAAAAGCTGCAAGAAGATGCTTGAAGAATGCACAAGAAAGCAGAGTCAATAACACAACCAAGAGGCATTACAATCTCATTGTAATGGGCCCAGAAACAAATTGGATTTTTTATTTTATTTTTATAGCACGGAGCTGATGGCATTACGGCCTGGCCATATTGGCCGTTACAACCGTAATGATCCCATCGACTTTTGGATTTTCTGCATTTTTCTGTTTTAAAGGCTTAATCATGATATTCTGATTATTCAACCTCTAAAAAGTACTACCTTGAATATCAAGTTTCCTTGATTTAAAAACTCCCCTTTTCGAGGAAACGACAAAACAATGTCATGGATCCTTTCTTGCAAATTTTTGCATACAAGAGTTGGTTAAAAACAACGAGAAATGTGAACCTATTACAAACTTATCTTCTCAACCTACTAATTGGTTAGCTGATAATCACAAATCATAAGTATTGAGAACCATCCTCAATGAAAATTGCTTTAATCAGACACCATCAGACATATCTCGTACATTTAACACTATACATCTTGCTTTGCATAACTTCATTTAATATGCACTAAGGCTTCATTTAAAGTTGTAAAACATCCATGCAAAACGACTAAGTTTTCACCTTTGGTACTCATATCTTTTTACGTCCTTGTGTATCAGTAGTTCTAAGAGTTCTAGGATTACTACCTTTGACCTTCTTAATTGATCATAATAAAAGGGATCTAGGTGGTCAAGCTTATCACAAAGGTAACACTTATAGATAGAGTGATTCAATTTATCCCTATTCAACTCTTAGTGTGTGATCTACAAGATTAAAACCTTAATCCAGTTTAATTCAAGGAAGGCCTTGGATTTGATATAATCAAATCTATGTTTTTCCCCTTAGTGAATTTACTTATGGTTTCTTGAATATCTTTCACCTCCTTTTTCATCGAGACACAAGTCTCATATTTACTAACTTGGTTTCTAAGGTTAGTCCTTTCATATCTTACCGTTTCATTACTATTTTCTAGAAACTCAATCTAGTATTTAAGATCTATGTTACTCTTTTCAATTTTATCATATTCCTTAATTAGCTTAACATTTAATTTAAAGAGGTTTTTATATCATAACTATCGCATCTGCGAAAATCAACCGGCGTAAAAGACAGAAGAGTCGCCACCAAACGTTATTTATCCCGACGCAGGGAAAGGAAACGATCGAAGAAAACCTGAAGAAGGGAAAGACATGGTCATTGCAACCAAAGTCTGGGTTCGGGAGTCGGTTACGCGAGAGGAAGGTATTAGCACCCCCTCGCGTCCATTGTACTCGATGGGATCCACGCTTGTTGTCTAAACAAAGGGTGAGTCATCTAAAGCCTACTGCTAACTAGAAAGGAAAAGATGATAAACATAGAACAGGGTAAAAGAAAAGAAAAGGTGAAGGTGACTCGATAGGACATCACCGTCCTAGGCCTACGTATTTCCTCGGGAGTGGGAAAGTCAGAGTCAACATAGTTCGGGGGACTACATGTTGATAGGGGAAGGTTGCTCACCAAGACATCGTCGTCTTGTGCCTACGTATCCTCAATAGTACGAGAGAGAGGAAGTCAGAGCAGTCGTAGTTCGACCTACGAGTCGGTTTTGTTTGTTTGGTGAAAGAGTCTCGATCGCACTAGGACAAGAGAAAAGATTCAGTTATCCGGTTAGTCTCGATCGCACGGGTGCGAGAGAAAAGGGAAGTTACTTGTTAGTGTGCTCGCCAAGATATCGCATCTCGTGTCTACGTATCCTCAATCGTACGGGAGAGAGGAATTAGAGCATCCGTAGTTCACGCTACTACGGGAAAACAGGATCTCGATCGCACGAGTGTGAGAGAAAAGACTCGGGACTCGGGAAGTCTAAAGGAAACTCGATCCTACCAGTTATCATGCATTGATGGTCCTAAGGTCAGGATCAGGGGGAATCTAACTAATGTTGTCATGCTTGGATTGAAAGCCTAATGTCTTTCTTACCTCCGGCTTAATAAAAAATTAAGTGGAGCTAGGAATCCTAAGGGATCATGTGAGCAAACACAAATAAACACAGGATAAATCAATCACAAAATGAACGATGTCGTGATCTCAGCTTAGCAACAAAACTGAGTGACTCCTCGTCAACAAGTCAAATGCAACAGAAAATGACGATGTCATGATCTCAATTATGAGGAAGTTGAGTGACTCTTCGTCAACCATAAGATGAAAACAATGTCAGATCTCAACTATAAGGAAGAGCAGTTTGGTGGGTATCAATACTAGTCCGCATTTTTTAGCTGCTACTACTAACTTTCTGTCGTGTAAGTTGGAAGATTCAGAGTTCAAATTTCTTGGTATTCCGAGTGGTATGAATCCTAGGAGGATCTCGTCTTGGGATTTCTTAGTTCAAAAGTTGAAGTCTCGTCTCAATAATTGGAAGGGAAGATTTCTTAGTTTGGGTGGTCGTATAACTCTGCTGAAATCCGTATGGACTAGTTTGGCGATTTTGGTTCTTTCGTTTTACAAAGCTCCTAATAAGGTTTATAGAGACATTACTAGGATTCAAAACAATTTTTATGGGGCGGGGCAATCGAAGGAAGGAGAATACATTGAGTAAACGCGAAGCAGTCGTGCAAATCTTTAGGAGACGGTGGGCTGGGATTGCAAAGGGTTAAGGAATTCAATGTGGCGTTTCTTTGGAAGTGGAGGTGGCAGATTCAAGAGGGCATGGATAATTAGTGGAGGGAGGTCCGTAATGCTAGGTAGGACGCAATTTCTTCTCATGTTTCGGTCATCAATTTTCGTTCTCGTTCCCCGTCTTGCTCTGTGTGGTGGATGGACATTCTCAGGTTGGAGAATTCTGGTAGTGCAGCAGTTCTCATAGACAATTCTAGGTTCTCTTTGGGCGACAGGGCTTCTATTTCGTTTTGGACCTCAGTGTGGGCTAGGGAGGAAATATTGAAGTCTCTTTTTCTTGATTTGTTTCAAGTTTGCTGTTTTAAACACATGATGGTGGCGGAAACAGGTTTTTGGGAAGGAAATTGCTGGACATGGGGAAACTTTAATATTTTGGATTATACTTATGTTTCTTTGCAGGCAAGAATAACAGTTTTGAGGGAGATGTTGTCCGCATTTACTCCTTCTCGTTATGATACCGACCAGGTGCTTTGGATTTCGGACATGGACAATAGGTATTTGACTAGCTCTAGTTATGCTTTCCTTTGTTCTTCTCATCATGCGGTTTCTCCTGTTGATGATAGATTGGATTGTTACTCGGTTATTTGGAGGTTATCTATTCCATTCAGAATTCGTGCTTTTGGTTGGAGATGTTTTCTAGACAGGCTTCCAACAAAATCTCAACTTCTGCACCGCATGATCATTACGGAAAATCAGGTTCTTTGCTCTTTCTGTAATGTTTAAACTGAATCATTACTTCATCTCTTTCTTCACTGTGAAGTTTCTAAGAAGGTGTGGCACAACATATCGGCTTGGAGAATTTTTTCGTTGGGGACGTTCGCGACCATTTTATGTTATACGTGTCTTATTTCAGGAGGAAGAAAGTAAGGAGGAATCAAGTAGGGACCGTTTGGTTTGCGGTGGTGTGGAGTTTTTGGTTGATGAGAAACGTTATGGTGTTAAAAGACGGAAAATTCAACTTCTCGGATCTTACTTGAAACATAAAATAATTGGCTTGGAGATTGTCCTTGGTAGGAGATATTAATTTTCCCAATTGTAACTTTTATGATTTTTACAAACTTCCTTTACATTTTCTTAATTAAATTTCAATTGACGGGTAATTTCTCCTTCTGAACATTTTCGATTCTTTTTTATATTCGGGTTTTGAGTATCCCTAATACTCTCTTATTGGATTTCTCGCATAAAAAAAAGTGTCAAAATCCCCTTAAAAATTAAATTTGAGGAGAAAATATCGATTTTTAAAATCGGAAAAAAACATGCAATAAAAACTTTTGAAATTTTAATTTAAATTTTTTAAGCTATGATGGATGCAAATAGGATAAAGTTGAAATAATGACAAAGACTTTAAGGAAAGAAATAAAAATTAAAGATTTAAGAATTAATAAAAATATTTTATCAACAAAAATATTGACAATCATATTTCTTTTGTATTTTATATTGTATTGATATTGATGTAGATAAAGTGATGTAGATAAAGTTTTGTAATCATAACTCAACTCAAAAATACATGACACTCGTTTACTACTCTGTTTCATATTATAAGCAAAAGTTACTTTTTAGATATATTGAATAATTAATGTATCTGGTTTAATATATAGACCAAATACATTAATTATTCAATGTATCTAAAAAGTAATTTTTGCTTATAATATAAAACGGAGGGAGTACCAATTAATTAAGGAGGCTGATAATGATATCCGGCTGTTATTACGGATTGGATTTGAATTCTAGTTTTTAGCTTTTTTTTAATATTTTTATCTACCATACGTAATGGGATCAATTCTTTGAATTGGCATCATCTTGTTTTCTATGAACTTTGAATTGGTATAATCTCACTAAACGACAAAAGTCTTCATAAATATTTTAAAACCACTGGATTTTCAAAATAAGTGAGATGTGAGAAGAGATTCAAGTTAAACGCTAAACTCTATTTGGTGTTCCCATTTCAAGATATAAAAAATAACAAGTCAGAAGAGTTCTCATGAAAGAAATAGTAGCAAAATAGAAGGAGAACAAACACTCTACATCTCAAGAAAAACAGAAGGGTCACCTTTTTTGTGATAAGAAAGATTAGACAATTTCTTAATACACTACCCTAGTTTCTTATACATCACGCGAAATTATTTTTTTGCCCCTTAGTTTTGGATGTGCATATCCGGACGCACCGTTCTTTTAAAAAACGTTACCTTGTTCCGGATGTGCAAATCCGGAATGACAAGTTACGCGTATTCCGGATGTGCACATCCGGAAAAATGGCTGAAACTTAAAAATGTATATTTATTTTAAAAATAATAATAATATGTATTTTAAAAGAATAACGATCAACAGTAAAACATTACTTCTATTATCAGAGTGGACACAAAGTTGGTGGTACTCCTATTACCATTTGCAGAACCAATGGACTGACTTTGGGTCACAAGATACATATGAATTGTTTCTGCTCAGGTTCATTGCGAGGAGATAATTCAAGATCTCTTTAAAATAATAGTGGATCCTTAGAAGGGAGATTGGTCCGTTGGAATGATAAGATAATTTTGTTAGATTTGTGTATTCCTCATGATAGGATAATTCAGGGAGTGGCGTGTGACTTTCTATAAATCAACTGGGTTTAAGCCTAAAAGGATTATATTTTACAGGTTCGCGTTGGTTTTTTCTAAATGATACATATTGATGTATATTGATGTATATGTATATATTATAACTTGTTTATTATGCTTATTATGCCCACTTGCTAGCTTACTATGCACACTTGCTGATGTTTATTGATGTATATGTATATATTATAACTTGTATATTAATGATACAGTTCATCATGCTTATTATGTACACTTGTTAGCTTTTCGCGCTCGATACTACATAAGTGAAGTAGACAATTTTGATTCTGGTTCTGCAAGTGGTAATAGAAGATACGAAGAACAAAGTTTTCTATTGGCGGGAAACCTAATCCATTGACTCAAGATCTTCACCACGCTATCAAGAATCTCTCCGCTGAACTTTATTCTAAAGATGTTCATTTTCTCATGGAGCTTATTCAAGTACATTTAACCTTTCATGATGCATTCATGATGTTAAATGATAGTTGTTTATATTCATGACCGTAAATCTGTTGTTAACTTTATCAGAATGCCGAAAACAACCATTATATTGACGGAGAGACTTCAACCCTAGAGTTTGTTATAACTTCTGATGACATTACTGCTACTGGTGCACCAACCACATTACTTATTTTCAATAACGAAAAGGGTTTATCTCCGAAATATATTGAGTCCATCTGTAGTGTTGGACGATCAACAAAGAAAGATAACAGGAGCAGTGGTTACACTGGAGAGAAAGGATCAACACAGTTTTCAATTGAAGAGATACGAAGAACAAAGTTTTCTATTGGAGAGATACGAAGAACAAAGTTTTCTATTGGAGAGACACGAAGAACAAAGTTTTCTATTGAAGAGATACGAAGAACAAAGTTTTCTATGGGAAGGAAACCTAATCCCTTCTCGCTCCCCTCATTCGAATGTATATTAACTTGCGATGATATATTAACGTATGCGACCAACCGACAAAACCGATTTAAAAAAAAAGTTATGCTATTTTTCGGATCTGCAGTTCCGGAATTTAAAAAAATAAAGCTATACTATGTTTTCGGATGAGCACATCCGGAACACATCAGCGTTTTTTTAAAAAAAGGTGCATCCGGATGTGTACATTTGGAATCAGGGGCAAAAACGAAATTTCACGTGGTGTATAAGAAACTTGGGTGGTGTATTAAGAAATGGTCAAACTTGGAACTTGAACCTACAAGATTTATAGGAGAAAAATTAGAGTGTGGAGTGGAAAAGAGAATATTAATAGAGAGAAATAATTGAGGGTGAGAAGTGTTAATCCTATTAACTAAAAATGAGATTGTCATCAAGACATTTTTATAAAAGTTACAAAATGATTGGAACTCAAAAAATGCAATTACATAACTGAAAAAACATAAAACTTGGGCTTGTAAATCAATTATACTAAGCCTGTAACCGGTTATAGTTGACATTAAAATAAAAAGCACTTTCAGTGGTAACAGGTTACACTCAAACGTTAACGAGTTACACTCTCGAAGTTTTGCCTTATTCTTCAATCCAGAAGCGAAATTGCTCTTGCTGTAACCGGTTGCACTCTCGTGTTAACTGGTTACAACACTTGAATTATAAAAAAAACTTTTAACACACCACCTTAATTCAAGTGTTGCAAGTCTTTCATGCTCATGTTCATCTTCAACCTTTTGAACACATCATTTGTAACTTCCTTAGTCAACAAATCAGCCACTTGGTCTTGAATTCTACAATATCCTAATCTTAACTTTCCTTCACTAACAAACTCCCTAAAGTAGTAAAACATCATCTTAATGTGCATGTTCCTCCCATGTGCAATTGAGTTCTTAGTAAGATTAATCGCGGAAACGTTATCAACCAGAAGTGTAACAACCTTACCATCATTGATGTCCAGCTCCTCCAATAGATTCACTAGCCACACAGCTTGGCACAAACATAATGAAGCGACAATGTACTCGGCCTCACAAGACGAGAGTACAACTACCGGTTCCTTCTTTGAACACCATGAGATATGTGTTCCACCGAACATAAAGATATATCCAGCTTTGATGCCTTTGGCATTGCCTTCCAGAATATAATATATCAATCGAGCTGCATAGGTTGATCAACACCTGCTTGACACTCCAATCATGAATTTGTACTTTTATAACCATTGGGTCGTTCTCATGTTCCAGCACACCTTCTGAATCCTTTCTTGAAAAATTGGCAATGACATGCTTTTCTTCTTTTTCTAAAAACGGATACTATGACACATGCATTACTGATAAGGCGTATCTCTTTTTGGAAAAACTTGTTTCTCCTCCACCAGCGAAAACTTCTGAAATGGTGTTGAGCGTTTGGCGGGCTATACAAGTCTCACGCACTTCCTCAGTGTTTTATCCTTTCTTGAAAGAGAGGTTCTCTGAGTTTGGCTCTCTCCTAGAAGGACTTCTCTTTCATGCTGACCCTTTTACCTCTTTTACGTAAGACAATAACCAGCCTCTTTGGATCAGGATTTTGATTTCCCTTTTTAACTGATAACAATCTTCAGTATGGTGGCCACTCAAAAGATGATAGGCACACCACACATCCGCATCTTTTCCTAGCACAACGTTGACCCTCTTGGGGCGAGTGGGTTCCAGTATTATCTTCATATGATATACTTCTCACAAAATGTCATCACATTTTGCATTGAGTGGGGTAAAGTTCTCGGTGAAGTTGTCATATGGCCTCCGGGAAGGTTTTATCACCGACCTTTCCCTCAAAACCTGCTTGTGGTGCTCTTTCATAGGCCCTGATCCACCATGCCTAGATTGTGTCTTTTGTTTAGCATCTCGGGATTTTTTCTCCATATTGCTTTCTTCCCCCTTAAGTAAACATTCTGCTATATTCATTACTTCCTCCATCCTAGTAGTCGACTTTTGTGCCAACGATTTATTGAAATGACTGGCTTTTAGACCATTTTGGAAAGCTCTCATGAACATTTCCTTTGATGAAGGACTTTTATAGTTTCTTCATTGAATTGTGCCATATATACTCAGAGGAATTTGGAGGTCCCCTGGAGGATGTTGAACAATCTTCCTAGTAACTGGAAGAGAAATGTTGCACCATCTTCCTAGTTAGATCCTAGTAACTGGTGATTGATGATCTAGGCATGCTCATGAACCACCGTAATGCCACGTCCTTGAAAGCTCCCGCAATAAGCTTGCATTTCAAGAAGTCAGAAGCCCCAACTATTGCAAATTAATTGTTAATTGAGATTATGTGCTCTTGAGGATCACTTTTGCCATCGAAAGATAGCAATGGCGGTGGTTTAAAAATTTATGGGACTTGATCGCCCCAGATTGCCTATAAAAGATGTTAAGGATCAAGAAGCTCCTACTTTTTTTCATCTTCCTTAGTGCTTTGCAACTGCTGAAGTGTGTGGACACTTTCTTGCAAAGATTCATTTTTTTGGCGCGGATTCTCTACAATTGTAAGAAGTTGTGCCATGTCCGGTGGACTGTGAGGTTCACTTCTACTAGGAGATGATCCAGACATGGTGTTGCTATGTTGAAATGTATTTTTTTAGGCCTGAGAAAGTTTTACCGAGACCCCACGGTGAACACCAAACAATCTTGATAAACACTATTTGGTTAATCTCCCTGAGGCGAGTCAGATGAGATCACAAACGTACTGTATTAGGGGTGGTATTTGTTTTCTGTCTGTTCTTTCTCAATGGGAAGCCTTTTATACCTATAAAACCTATAAGGGTCATTTAAGAAGTGTCCATTCGAGTCTCATGTTTAAATGGTGTTCATAATGTCTTCCGTCCTCTTTTACTATCATGTAACGTCTTCTCCATCATTTTTTGTAACTCCCATGCAACCATGGAGCTACCCTGTAACCGTTACACGTGACTTGTGCACGTCGTCTGTAAGCAAGTTTCCCATAGCTGTTCAACTGGAAATCTGACTTATCTCATATGCAATAATCCGACACTCGTTATTTCCCATGGGTACTCGACATCGTGACTTGTCATGCTCGTCTTTAGGAATTTTGGAATATATATATAGTTTTAGACTGTTTTATTTTTGTTTTTTGTTTTTAAAATATCCTTTATTATCGTTTTAAATAAATTTAAATAGATAATACAATATAGTTAAAAAAATTGTGGTTTGTAACTTTCCATTAGGGATTGTGTGGTTAGTAATCTTTTACCATGACAATTTCATACATTTCTTCATAGTAGTTTTATATAATTAACTGCACACACTTATACACAAATAACAATTAAAAATCAAGAAAGTAAAATTTTAAATTTTAGTATCTAAAATAGATAAATTATAAAAAGAAATACGTTTGGACGTCAGTTATATTATAAATAATATTAAAATTAGAATAAATATATAATATATCATACTGAAATGGAAATAATAATAAATTTTTGTTCCAAAATTAGCTTTAAACACCCCATTTATTTTTCTCTACATTTGGGATGGAAATTCATTTTGAAGTGGAGACGGAAATCTCATTCTGTCCCAAATAAGAATATATATTTTATTAAATTACTTGAGATAGAAAATCCTCTCAAATTTGGTTGCAATTTAAATTTTTTTGGACGAAAATTATTTCTGTCACCAATTTCCATTCTAAATTGTTTTTTTTTTCTCTTGTAGTGATATATGGCGCATTATGAATAGGTGAGATGTAGAAGATGGCCATTTCGAAAAGACTTATGACATATTAGCCGAGGTCTCAAGTGATTATATAGGGAAAGGTATCTAGAAAGTTAATACTCCAACATTCAAGTTAGTATCTGAGAGAAGAGAAATTATGCAAATATGAATGAGAAGAATACCAAAACATGACTCTAAGTCACACTTATAAAGAATGAACGGTTAAAACCTTCATCATTCATCAGGTGATTTAGTGTAGATCGTGAGAGACAATTGGATGCATATCAACATTGGAGATCAAAGTTGTGGTATGCTCTCTATTTTTTTATAAGCAAATTGGATTAAAAAACGGTATAAGGGGTGCACAACCTGATTACAACCACCAAAACACACAGGACCAGCTGAAAAGGACGATAAATCAAAACAAACAAAAAGAAAACAAACCCAGCTAATCCCAAACCCTCAAAGATGGAGTGACACACCACTCCGCCCAAGAGAGCGTACAAACCAAGGATTTATCAACCACAAGTCAATCCCACGACAAACGATTAATCATCTCGAAAGCATCAAACTTGACCAACAAACCCCCATAAAAATAATGGAATTTCTACTAAGCCAAATCATCCAACAAATAGCTAGGCTAAACAACCAACCAAAATCCGCCTTAAATTTCAACTTAACCGCCACCTCAAGTGCCCGAATTCGATCAATAAGACTCGTCAATTTAAATAGAAGATCAATGTGAAACCAATCTAAAGCTTGAGTCCACCAAACCTTCGAAACAGAGAAATCGCCAAAAAGATGGTCCAAATCCTCATTCACCCCATTACAAAAAGGGCACAACGAATTCAAAGAACTACTCAAAACACCACGACGCTCAAAGTTTATTCTCGATGGAAGACTATTCAGCATTAATCTCCACCCAAAAATAAAAAACTTACTCGGAACCTTCGTCCGCCACAAACATCGAAGCGCCTCCAAAACAGCCCCGTCAAAAGAAGTTCTAACTTTGCAACACTCCACAATCCTACTATAGCAAAGCTTGACCGAAAATCCCGCTGGACTTCTCCTCCAAACTGTACAATTAGCCTGCTGCCGGTCCAGCTTCTCCTGCAGCAGAACAGCCTACAATTCACCCAGCAACAGAGAATCTTCCTACTATAGTGGACCATCGTGCAAAGCCACTGCCCACCGCCAGCTTCCTTCAATCCATATTCCATTATGCACAATAGTGTTACGGGTCGGATCTGCCATAAGGAAAATAGAGTAAAACTTCCTGCATAAAGGAACATCACCTAGCCAGCTATCCACCCAAAAATCAATAGATTCACCATTACCATGTTTGAAGGCTAAAGAATCCACGAACCAATTCGCATTATTCGACATTTCTCCCACCGCACACAATTCTATCCACCACACTGAGGCTTTCTTTCCCACTGAATAACGAGAATCCCCAAGAATAACTCTCTTTAAGTTGTCGTACCTACAAGATAAAAGCGCGTACCTGTTGGAATAATATAACAAGTGTGAGTGGTATGGATAATAGTCCCACATTGGATAGGAATGTGGTGACTTGAGGATTTATAAGTGAGAGAATGCATACACCTATCACCTTAAGGTTTTAGGTGGACAAGTGGTGTGTCTCTCACAAAGGTGCCTAGTCCTACACTATGTATCAATGCTCCCTAGTGAACTCCCCCCAACAAATGGTATCATGAGCCTTTGGTTCGAGAAAGGGACTAGGGTGTATCGAAATGCCCAGGAAGTGGTGTTCCATTGAAATCGAAACGCCCAAGGAAGAGGTGTATTCGAAATACCTAATAAGAGGTGCCTTGAAAAAGGTGGCAACGGCGGTACAAGTATAAATAAAAAAGGGGGAACATTGTGGACTCACACTTGAGGGGGAGTGTTGGAATAATATAACAAGTGTGAGTAGTATGGATAATAGTCCCACATTGGACAGGAAAGTGGTGACTTGAGGATTTATAAGTGAGAGAACGCATACACCTATCACCTTAAGGTTTTAGGTGGACAAGTGGTGTGTCTCTCACAAAGGTGCCTAGTCCTACACTATGTATCAATGCTCCCTAGTGAACTCCCCCCAACTGTACCAAATTACGTATGAATCATTCAAAATGCTCCATTTCCACTTGCATAAGAGAGCAAGATTAAAAGTACCACAATGATTCCTAGCCCACCTTCCTTCTTCGATAAACATACTGTATCCCAACAAACCCAACTAATCTTCTTATTCTCCTCCCGTCCACCCCAAAGGAAAGATCTTTGAATCTTAATGAATTTCGTAATAATTGCCTTCGGAGCTTTGTAAAATGAGAAATAGAACATCGGGATGCAATAGAAAGATTAGAGTTTAACCCATCCTCAACTTTGACAAAATCGGAGTCCAAACCTCCTTCCTCCTAGGATTAACACCCACGGGAACGCCAAGGAATGAGAAGTTTGTATAACCAATATCACATTTAAGGAACAATGTCGTCGCTTCCACAAAATCTGAATCCAAGTTTAAACCCACAAGCCTACTTTTGCATAAATTAATGCTCAACCTCGAAGCTAACTCGAACCCTCTAAGCATGACCTTAATGCTCCAAAGGATCTCCCACGAACCATCACCAATCAACATCGTGTCGTCCGCAACTTGTTTGTCAACAATTTTAATGTTTTATCAGGATTGAGCCGCGTATATGGTTGGAGTGATTTTGTTGGATCTCTGACTAGTCCAAAACAACAATATTTTAAATTTTTTTGTTTAAAATGTAATAATATCCAACTCATTTAAATATAAAACGATATCCCTATCACCATATCCCATAACTCAACACAAATAAACAAATGCAGATATATTTTAATAAACAATGAAAATATAAAAAATCTTGTTTCTAAAATTTAAAAAAAAAAAAAAAAAACATTGAATTGGACAGAATCATCATAACTGCATGTTTTCGGTGCATAGAAATAAATTTGTATTCTACTAATGTTTTTGCCATTGCAGTTTTTGCTTTTGTGATGTTGTAAAAGTTAATTCTGTCTCTCGGAAGCCACTAGCATATGTTTGTATGTAATTGGTGGATATGCATGATGCCGGGTCGTTTCATTTGTTAAATTCCTCTACACGACACTTAATTTCTTTAATAAATTTGACTACTTACAAGTGGGATTCCAACCACTTACAAATTACAACTAAAACGTAAAGTTGATTTGGTTTATGAATTAAAAATAGTACATCTTCCGGTCACTATTATAAGCAACAAAAATTTTTTTAGGTACATTGAGTAATTGATGTATCTGATATATAATAATGTTCAGATACATCATTTATTCAATAAATCTAAAAAGATTTTTGTTGCTTATAATAGTGACCGGATGGTGTATTTTATTAGAATAAACCCATTAATTAATAGTCAACTCATAATAGATCAATTATCTGATCTGACACCTAATTTCTGGTTTAATTATAGGAGTATAACCATTGCTAAACTGTAAAATAAAAGACTTCTATGTACTATATCTTGAATTGGTCTAATGAGTATTAGTCTTAGTATGTACTGTATATGTAATACGTTTGCAAATGATGAAGTGTTAGCTACTTACTACCAAATAAATGATTTATTAATTAAAAAATTAAACAATTGCCATCATATCTGTCACACACAAAAAAACGGTCATTACATATGCATTGCGTGCATGTGCTTTATTGATATATTATAATCAAAAGTTTAAAAATTCGGTTAATTAATTCTCATTAAATCAGCTAGTTGCTGAATTTTTTTTTAACATAAAATGTTTTTTTAAAAAAATTTCCAAAAAAACTAATTTTTCAGATTAATTACAGAAGTGACGGGGTTTGGAAGGGTATTACAAGGGTGGCGCCATTTGGAATGACGCCTCAGTTGGAGGCCTCAAGCCATACCAAATGGCGCCTCAGGCCATTGGTTTGTGCCCTAGAAATGTGCCTGAGGTCAAGCCATATGAAATGGCGCTCAAGCCATTTCCTTTTTTATTTTTTTTATTTTTTTTTTAATTTTTTTTATGTTTAATATTTGTTTTTAATTTTGTGCAGAGGTATGGGTATCAATAGTAGGAAAAGAGTGTAGGCATGCAGTGTATGCATGCATTGCAGAGTGTGATCTTGTCAATAGTATAGCCATGCAGAGTTGTGTGGTCTTGTCAAGCTTAGTGTAGGTATGCAGTCTTGTGTGGTTATGTCAAGGATAATGTGTAGGCATGCAGAGCAGCACATGACTCTTTGTCAATGCTTTTCTGAAGCAAATGACACTCAAATATTTTTCTGCCTATTAATACTGATGAATTATACATTCTATCATCACTTACCTTCAAACCAGTTACAATCTGCAAACTATTTATCTTCCAAATTTTCAAACATGGCTTAAAGACCACAATACTTGATAACTGCACATATCCTTGGTGAGATATTTGATTGTCCAATGAGTGGTTTCAATTTTAGGGATACAGAAGTGACTAGGTTTTTAATTGATAGAAGAACAAATTTCTATCATTTGAAAGCCCGGTTAGAGAAGAAATTGCAGTGCGGTCCAGTTGGGCAAATTATATACAAAAACCCTATCTTTTTTGAGGGGCATGATGTGTGCAAATTTTTTCAGATAAAAATACGGGATGATGAAGATGTGCGTAATATGTTTCTCAGCCATGAGCATTCCGGTTTCAATGAGGTTGAGTTATATGTTACATTACAAAATCAACCATTGTCTCAACAACTTGAGGTATCACAGGTTTTCAACGATTCAGACAACGAACAAGCTGAGGTGGATGCAGTTGACGAGGAGGAAGAAGAAGCGGAGGACGTTGTTGACGAAATGATAAACGACGACGAGGCAGACCAATTGCCAGACAATCATGTTTATCGCCCACCCCAACACATGACAACACTGAGCCTAGGCGACGATCAACCATCAACAGATATTTTTTACGACCCATACAAGCAGACGGGTGGAGTATTAAAAGTGGGAGACAATTTTCGTACAAAAGAAGATTGTGTTCGAGCAATTAAACAATACCATATGACCTTGGCTGCAGATTATAGAGTCGATCGAACAAATCCGACTTTATACAAGATTTACTGCCGCAACGAGGCCTGCCCTTTTAGACTAATGGCATCTTTCAGGAAGCGAAGCGATTCCTAGAAGATAGGGTCAATGGGTCCGGAGCACACTTGCATACTAACCAATCCAAGTCAGGATCATCGCAAGCTCGACTCTCAGTTGATCTGCAACGAAATTCTTTCAATCGTGAGCGACAACCCTTTTGTGAAAGTCAGTACCATCATAACTCATATGATGCAAAGATACAACTATACTCCCTCGTACAGGAAGACGTGGATTGCTAGGACGAAGGCAGTTGAAAGGATTTTTGGAAATTGGGAGGACTCTTACAAAGAACTTCCAAGATACCTCGTGGCCCTAAAACAATATGCTCCATGTACTGTTGTCTTGTTAGAGACGTTGCCGACATACACGCCTGACGGGAATTGTGTAAGTGGAAATGGCATTTTCCACAGACTCTTCTGGGCTTTTGAACCATGCATCAAAGGATTTACTTTTTGTAAACCCATAATTCAAATTGATGGAACATGGTTGTACGGAAAATATAAGGGCACGCTACTAATGGCTGTGGCACAGGATGGCAACAACAACATTTTCCCTATCGCCTTCGCTCTAGTTGAAGGGGAGACTGCTGGAGGTTGGAGTTTTTTCTTAAAAAATCTCCGACAATATGTTGCTCCCCAACCTGACGTATGTCTGATCTCCGATAGGCATCCCTCACTTGATAGTGCTTACAACAATCCTGATAACGGCTGGTAGGATCCTCCATCGACCCACGTGTATTGCATTAGACACATTGGGCAAAATGTCTTGCGGGCGTTCAAAGACAAGGGCCTAAAGCAGCTGGTTACTAACGCGGGATATGCATTAACAGAGCCTACGTTCAGATACTACCGGGACGAGATCAGACAAACAAACCCAAAAGCATTGAGTTGGATTGATAACATACCACGGGAGAAGTGGACAAGGGCGTATGACAACGGGCGGCGATGGGGCCATATGACAACAAACCTCGTTGAGTCTATGAACTCAGTATTCAAAGGCATTCGGAACCTGGCGATAACCGCTCTTGTGAGATCAACTTATTTTAGGGTCGCTGTGCTCTTTGATACCAGACGTACTAAGTGGGTTTCGGTGATACAGTCTGGGCAGCTGTTTAGTGACTATTCCATGGCATTCATGAAGGACGAGGCTGCAAAGGCTAACACACACGTCGTCACGGTCTTCGACCGTTTTGCAGGACACTTCAGTATTGCAGAGTCTATTGATCACAACGAAGGATTGCCTAGGGGATCTTACCGAGTGGAACTAGATAGGAGTTGGTGTGACTGTGGAAAGTTCCAGGCATTTCGTATGCCTTGCTCCCATGTCATAGCAGCCTGTTCCAAGGTCCGACTGGACCCAACCAACTATCTCCATGTTCTTCACCAAGTCAGTACTCTATGTAATGTGTACCGTAAAAACTTTCAAGTAGTCGCAAAGGAGGACTACTGGCCTACATACGAAGGCGAAATTGTGTGGCATAACGACTTGATGCGAAGAAATAAAAAAGGTCGCCCTATCAGCAGCCGAATTCAAACGGAGATGGATACTGGTGAAAAAATGGTGAGGTTGTGTAGTTTGTGTCGCCAGCCAGACCACAATCGCACTAAGTGTCCAAATGTATTAGGTCCTAGCACAACGGCATAATTACTTATGTAATCTTGTCTATTTATAATAAGAACAAATTTCATTTCATTGATGGCCTACATAACTCAATACAACAACATAACAAACCTAAACGAAACATAACTTAACGAAACCTATTACCAAATCATAAAATAACAATAACAATAACAACACATAAAAGCAGCTTATCTAGGCAATTACAACCATAAACTTAATTTCATCTTGTAACATCATCATCATGAGGACACCAGCATCATTTTCCACTTTCCTCCAAGTCCGGGTGACTCCGTCTGGACCAGACTTCTCAACCAGCCTCTCTATCTTCCTGATCTTTTTCACCTGCCTGAAATTCTTCTGGTAGCCATCGGCGAAGTTCCCTGTGCAAATGCTCCAACGTCTGGGTGTTCCAGAGTAGCATCTCCAACAGAGGCTTGACAGCTGAATATATAACTAGGGCATTCCGTTTCATCAGTGGAAACTCTGACCACTTTTCCTCCGTTGCTGCTGACGACGAGGACCGGCTATTTGAGGATGAAGACATCGTGTTGAGTAATGGAGAGTTTGGGATATTGGTGAGGGAAGGGGGACAATTAAGGTTTGGCTGACAATTATTGTGCAAAAACAAGTGAGGGAGAGCCCTTATTTATAGGCACAGCATAACATATAAAATAATATAATTTTTATTATATTAAAAAAATATAAATTAAACATAAAAAAAATTAAAAAAAAAAAAGGAAATGGCCTGAGGCGCCATTTCATATGGCTTGACCTCAGGCACATTTCTAGGGCACAAACCAATGGCCTGAGGCGCCATTTGGTATGGCTTGAGGCCTCTAACTGAGGCGCCATTCCAAATGGTGCCACCCTTGTAATACCCTTCCAAACCCCATCACTTCTGCAATTAATCTGAAAAATTAGTTTTTTTGGAAATTTTTTTGAAAAAATGTGTCATTTTAAAAAAAATTCGCTAGTTGCTAGTTGTATAAAAATATTAAATTTAAGATGTGCATTCGACTCCCTAACATCACATTTATTCATTTTTAAAGGTTTAAATTCCAGTTACTAGGCTATTTGACTAACAAAAAATATGGTTTGTTAAAAAACAAAAATGGTCGTGACAAAACGATATCGAAATGTATCATAATGATACTGTGTTTCTATGATAAAATTTTTTTTTGGTCAGTTCATACAGAACTTTACTCTGACTTTAAACATAAATCTTATTAATTGACAATGATATTGATCTTTTTATATTTGTCGATCACATGATCGAATAAAAAGATTTAAAAAAACAAATTTGTTTCGACTGAAGTTGCAAAAACCTTCTCTAATACCTTCTTTATAATCAATTTTCTCTTAAAGAATGTACCATAAGATTAACGAGCAATTACTTATTCAAACTTAATTAACTAATCAAGTTGGCGTGCATGATCAAACAAAATAAAGAATGACAAATCTATTATAGAAAAAAATAAAATATCCCATAAACGTGCATGCAACCCCTAGCCTATAAATTAGTTTTCCCAATTCTAATTATGAGCCTCCCTACTCACTAAGATTCACCCATATAAGTTTTTCAGCCATAAGAACCTTAGAACTAGATAAATCCATTGACCAAAAACAAGGTTCCAAAATGGCTGGAGGAGGATTCGCCGTCGATACACCGGTTACCGCCATCAACGTTGGTGGCAAGTTAACACTCTCCATCATCATTACCTGCATAGTTGCTGCCTCCGGTGGCCTTCTTTTCGGCTATGACATCGGAGTTTCAGGTTTGTTTATTTTTTATTTCCTTAACTAGTTCTGTAAATGACTAATGAATTGCGTTAACATCGAAATCGTTGTCGAAATTTATTTAGGAGGCGTGACGACGATGGTGCCGTTTCTTCAAAAATTCTTTCCTGAAATTCTAAGAAAGGCTGCCGGGGCTGAAGTGAACATGTATTGTGTGTATGACAGTCAAGTGTTGACATTATTTACGTCTTCTTTGTATCTAGCTGGTTTAGTTTCATCGCTTGCAGCTAGCAAAGTTACGACGATGTTTGGTCGGAGAAACGTCATCATATTGGGTGGCAGTGTGTTTCTTGTAGGCGGTGCCATTAATGGAGGTTCTGAAAATATTCCTATGCTTATACTGGGTCGTATTTTTCTTGGGTTAGGGGTTGGTTTCACTAATCAAGTAAGTCACTGGATTTTTTTTTTTAATTATGATATAATTAGTTTGTACAATAGTAGTATTTTATAATTGATTATTATTTAGTCTTTAATTTGGTTGTTTTAATGAAATTTTCATTTTCACTTTTAATTTTCAAAATTATTAAATTGGAGACTACATATGAGTAAATATTTTGTAAAGACTAAATTAAATATTACAGTTGCCTAATATATATGACTCGGGTGATTTTATCATATTTTGTAAACTTTTAATAAAATATTATATTTATTATTTAATTTTTATAATAAAATTTTACTTTTAATTAAAATAGTAATAATTAATCTTTAAACTATTTATTAATAATCTATTTAAAATTGACTAAATTTAGTAGTAGATGAGTTGTATCCATACATAGGAGTGAGATTATGGTCCAATCTACAGATAAGTCATTATCACACATTTCATAAATTTATTTATTTTAAAATTTGATATATTTAAATTTTGTAAAAAATATATATATCAGTTAGGCTAATAATAATAATAATAATAATAATAATAATAATAATAATAATAATAAGAGTTTTTAATAAAAATTTAGAATAATGTAAAACACATAATTTATGTTATTAATTTTTTTATAACTCTTTTGAAAATAAATTAATTATTCTTTTTAAATATATTGTCCTTTAAACAATTTGTAGGTTATTGAGTTATGGATTAAACAAATATAAATTATTTATCTAAACAATTTGTAGGTCATTGAGTTATGGATTAAACAAATATAAATAAATTATTGATATTTAATTATAATTATTAAAAAATATTTGTAAGTCAATTTTCTTTTTAAAAAATAGTAATTTAGTCTAATGCAATTTATGTCAGACTAAATTGATAGTAATATTTTTGATAATTATTATTTTTATATATATTTAAATTATAAAATTAATTGTTGAAAATGAAATTATTAACGGCATAGATGATATCTATAAAATTTACTAATATTTATTCATCCCCAAAAACTATCCGATAATTCACGTCACCACTTGAAATATGGATCATATAGCATTTAATAAACGGAATAATTAAATGTTATTACTCCCCCAAACCAAAAAAGAAGTCAAATAAGGAAAATAAGAAATAACAACTCATTAAATGCATTCACTTTCATTGAAAATATAGGTGAGATTCTAGTTTTTTAGTAGATGAAAAAAAAAGGAAATTCAACATCCCATTAAATTCATCTACTTTTATTCAAATATAGGTGAGTTTCTAGCTTATAGTAGGTGAGTGTATTGTCAACATAATAAATAAAGAAAATTCACCAATTAATATTTTTGTAAATTTTTCAATATTTAGTAAATTATTATTATTATTATTATTATTATTATTATTATTATTATTATTATTATTAAAAATGTAGTATTATCTATGTTCTAACAATTACATATTTCTATTGAAAAAGGCTGCACCACTGTATCTATCAGAAGTCGCTCCTCCAAAATGGCGAGGCGCTTTCAGCACAGGCTTTCAATTCTTCTTAGGAGTAGGCGTCGTCGCTGCCGGCTGCATAAACTACGCCACCGCCAAACACACATGGGGATGGAGACTATCTCTCGGTCTCGCCGTCGTCCCTGCAGCCATCATGACAATCGGCGCCTTCCTCATAACCGACACACCCAGCAGCTTGGTTGAACGTGGCAAGATAGACCTGGCCAGAAAATCCTTACACAAAATCAGAGGATCCTCCGTCGATGTCGAACCCGAGTTAGAGGAACTTATTAAGTGGAACGAGGTCGCAAAATCAGTAAAACAAGAGCCCTTTAAAACCATATTAAAAAGAGAGTATCGACCTCATTTGGTCATGGCATTCGCAATCCCGTTTTTTCAACAACTTACAGGGATTAACATTGTTGCTTTCTATGCACCTAACCTCTTTCAATCTGTTGGTTTGGGACATGATACTGCTTTACTTTCTGCCATTATACTTGGTGTTGTTAATCTCGCTTCTATCCTTGTCTCTACCGGTATTGTTGATCGTTTCGGTCGAAGATTCTTGTTCATAACCGGTGGTGTTATGATGTTTGTTTGCTTGGTAAGTAAATATATTAAAACCTAATTATATCTATTTTTATGTTTAGATACTAATCGAACACTTTGTGTGAACAATGTGAAGATGGCGGTGTCCATTCTGCTGGCCGTGGTGACTGGTGTTCATGGTACAAAGGACATATCAAAGGGAAACTCAATATTGGTATTGGTGCTATTGTGTCTCTACGCTGCTGGTTTTGGTTGGTCATGGGGTCCTCTAACATGGCTAATTCCGAGTGAGATTTTTCCATTAAATATAAGAAGCACTGGACAAAGCATAGCTGTTGCAGTGCAATTTATAATAGTATTTGTGTTATCGCAAACGTTCTTGACTATGTTATGTCACTTTAAATTTGCAGCTTTTTTGTTCTATGGGGGTTGGGTTGTTGTGATGACGTTTTTTATTATATTTTTCTTGCCTGAAACTAAGGGAATTCCTTTGGAGTCTATGTATACTATATGGGGAAAACACTGGTTTTGGTCTCGGTATGTTAAAAGAGAAGATGGCCAAGAAAATCATCCATGAAGTTTGTGTAAGAAATGATGGAAAGATATTGATGTTTAATGTGTGCACATGTGAAAGGAGAATTCATTTTGAAAGAGTATTTGCTCATAGTTATTAGTGATATAGTTTTTTTTTTTGTTGTTTAAAGTCAATGTATATGTATCATATTGTTAAGTGAATTGGTATTGACTTTATAGAAATTAATCAATAAATTGAAAGTATTTAATTTAATGGTCTGAAAAAGAATGTAGGATTACTTTGTTTGTGTAGTGCATAAAATAGTGATAGCTTTTATGTGATTTTCATTTTGTAAAAAAAAAATCTCATACAATATATGAATATCATTAATCACTAATAATAAAGTTGTTAGCTACTTTATAATTTTTTTTAAACGCAACCTAACAACTCTGATTTTGCATTGTAATGGTTATTTTGAAAGACATGGAAAATTATTTGTTTGAGAGTAATGGAAATGAGAATGTGTTGAAGAGTTTTTTTTTTTTTTAATGTAAGTGCTGTAATTGGTTATAGTTGGGTGAAAATCACTTATGAGTTGAAGAAATTGAAGATTTATTGTGGACATAAGCGGTTATCGTAGTTGGTTAACATAATTGGTTACCACTAAATGAATTTATTTTTGTAATAGTTGTAATCGGTTACAGGTTCTGCGTAATCAGTTACAGGTCCGAGAATTTTGTTTTTTCCAGTTATTTGATTATGTAACTTATGTCCCGATCAACTTGTAATATTTGTATAAATGTTTTGAAGACATCCTCATCAAAATGAACGAAAATATTCTCACACTCAATTAATTTATCTCTCCCTCTCCACACTCTAATTTCTCCATTATTCACCAATCTTGTGGTTCCAAGTTCTAACATTTGGCATCAAGAGTCTGTTTTGATTCACAAACACCTAGTGTGCAACATGAAGTCTGTCTCCAATGAAAGAATCCTTGCAAACCTACCAATTCTTGATGCGACGAATTACGACAGATGGTGTAAACAAATAATAAAAGTGTTATTTGGCTACCAAGATGTTCTTGAAGTGATCAAGAACAAGGTGAATCCTCTTATCGAAGGTGCAACAGATGCATAACGAGCAACACATAAGAAAGATAAGAAGAAAGATTTCAAGGCGTTGTTTTTGATCCATCAATGTGTGGATGATGAAAACTTTGAGAAAATTGGTGATTGTGAATCGTCAAAGCAATCGTGAGAAATATTAGAGAAGGCATACACAGGGGATGACAAGGTGAAGGTGGTGAGGTTATAAACTCACAAGTGTAACTTGAATTGATTCAAATGGATCATCAATACATCAACACATCAATCCACAAGAAATCCTCTACATAAAATCAGAATGTGAACATCACAACTTAATATCTTTGACGCTACATTGTGAAACTCAAACATTGATAATGAAAGCATTTGGATTGAAAATAGTAAAACTTAAAAAAGTTTGAAAGTGAGATGAATTGTAAGGGCATAAAAAATTTTGGTGCAAGGTTATTGTTCTTACATAATCTCTTGTAATTGAATTTTATTTTATTTATCTAACTTATTTTTATATTTTATATCAGAAACAAATGCATGTAAAATTCATTGAGAATATAATGCATGCAAAACCATTGAACTTGAAAATCAACATGTATGCAACAAAAATCCAACCATTGTTCTTCTTCAAGATTGAAAATGATGACCATGAATCAAATTTGAATTTCGTCAAAATTTTGTTTTTGAACATTGAAACAAAAAAATGTAAAATAAGAAACTTTGTATTTTAATATAACATGAAATTCGTCATTTCATCTTAGACCGTGTTGTAAAAAAATACGAATATGTGGTTGTTGGGATCAAGTCCACTATTAAATTCACTTTTTTCATCGGTTGTAGATAGACAGAGGAGAAAAACGATGACTTTCTACAACACATTTATGTTGGTGCAATAAAAGGAAGAAAATGAAGATGGAAGAAGAGAGAGAGAGAGAGAGAGAGAGAGAGAGAGAGAGAGAGAGAGAGAGAGAGAAATGTAACTAACTTCTCTAGTGGAATGAAAATTCTGTTACTGCATTACTTTTGAAATCATTTACCAAATTGTTTAAATACACAACTGAAATGCCATGTAGGCTAAGCTAAAAGATAAAACTATGTTATACTAGGATGAAATGAATTATATCTAACACCATCCCTTAATTCATATTCAGATATTCAAAATATGCAATAGTAATTTCATCTCTCAAGTGGATAAAGTGTTCAATCTTGATAGCCTTAGTTAGTACATCTGTCAGCTGCTTTTGAGTGCTACAGTGCACAACTTCAAGCATTCCATTCTGAACCTGGTTTCTCAGAAAATGGAACTTCGTGTCAATGTGCTTGCTCCTTCCATGTAGCATTGGATTCATGCCAAGGCTTATAGCTGATTTGTGGTCAATCATCAACTTCACAGGCTTGCTTACCTTGATCTTCAGATCCTGCAACAAGTTCAAAATCTACACAACTTGACCAACAGACAAAGCATCTACAATGTACTCAGGTTCATAGGTTGACAATGCAACCACCAGTTGCTTCTTGGAGCACCAAGAAATAGGACCTCCCATATACTTGAAGAAATAGTCAGAAGTACTTCTTCTGTCAACTCTGTCTCCACACCAATCATAGTGTGAATAACACATCAGCTCTAAATCAGATTTAGCATCAGAGGGGAACAAAACTCCATACCTCAGATTCTCCTTAATGTACATCAGTATCCTGATAGAAGCTTGGTAATGTGACCACTTTGGTTTGTTCATAAATATACTTACCATTCCAACTGCATAACAAATATCTTGTCTGGTATTAGAGAGATATTTCAATGATCATGCCAACTGTTTAAAAGTTATAGCATCTACGTCATCACCCTCGACATCAGAATCCAATTTGTGATTTCTTTCAGCAGGTGTGATTGCATATTTGCAATTCATTAACTCAATTCTCTTCAGAAGCTCAAGTTCATACTTCAGTTGATGAAAGATAATACCCTTATTAGAGTACAAAATTTCTATCACTAAAAATATGTGATATTTTCTAGATCATTAATCTCAAACTCATTCATCAACACATTCTTGACCTGGGCTATCTCATATGAACAACTTTCTGTTAGTAATATGTCATCAACATAAAGACACACCATAATCATATTGCTATCAGATGTATGATGAACATAAATAACATACTCTATCTCACATTTTCTGAATCCTTGAAGCTTGAAAAATGAATCAATTTTCAGATTTCAGGCTCTAGGAGCTTGTTTCAGTCCATATAAAGCTTTATGTAACTTGTACACCATTCCTTCCTGATTCTTTCTCACAAATCCAGGAGGTTAGGATACACAATTTTCCTCTTGTAAATGACCATTCAAAAATGAATATTTCACTTCTAAATGCATCAGAGGACAATTTCTATTAGCAGATATAGCAATCACCAGTCTAATTGTTTCATGTCTAGCTAAAGGTGCAAACATTTCAAAGTAGTCTTAACCAGATTTCTGCAGAAATCCTCTAGATACTAACCTTGATTTGTGTTTTCCAATATATCCACCTGGCTTCAATTTCAACTTGTAAACCCATCTCACATCGATGACTTTCTTGTTCTTTGGAAGCCCAATCAACTCCTAAGCCTTGTTTCTTTCTATAACCTCAAGTTTTTCTTTCATGGCCTTCAGCCACATTTTATCCTTGAGAGATTCTACAGTACTGACTGGTTCATAGTCTACCAACATGACACATTAAATGGCTTTCCCTTCAGAGTCTATTTCACTATCTTGCAACATGTCATACTCTGCAAATCTTCTTAGTATTTGTCTGATTCTTTGTGGTATCTGAACTTGTTTGGAATCTTCTTTAAATGCTGGAACATTATCATATGCTAGACTACATTCAGAGGTTGGACCACCTTTAGAGGCATGATTACCACCATAGTTTGGATCATCATCAGAATCTGGATCAAAATCAGATTCACCTTCAAAGTCAGACTCGCCTTCAGGCTCTACTTCAACATCAAAGTCACCTTCAAACTTTGACTCGTCTTCAGAGGCAAAATATCCTTCAGAATCTGAAATATCTTCAGAAGTTAACTTAGGTGTTAACACTACACCAGAGTTGGATTGAGACTCGTTCTAATGTCAAGCTTATGTTTCCTTTCACAATGACATTTCTGCTGAATTCAAATTTATTAGTGACAGGACAGTAGAGCTTATAAGCACCTGTATTGTGGTACCCTACAAGCAACATGACTCTGCTTCTATCATCCAACTTCATTCTCTTAGCATCTGGAACATGTTTATAACAAACAGAACCAAACTATTTCAGATGGCTCACACTTTGCTTATCTCCAGTCCACGTCTCAAAAGGAAAAATTTCCTTCAGCTTTTTTGTTGGACACCTGTTGAGCACATATGCCTTTAGCCACACTCTTCTTTAGCATGCTCCTTTTCATATCAAGCAAAGTTTAGTTTCTTCTTTCAGCAAGATCATTGTGTTAAGGAGTGTATGGATCAATAACCTCATGTTCAATTCCATTATCCTTAGATAACCTTTTGAACTCTATAGATTTGTACTCACCTCTGCCATTAGTTCTAAGAATTTTTAGATTCTGACCATTTTTTATATCTTTCACATTGAACTTTTGAAACTCAACAAACATCTCATGCTTAAACTTGATGAGTGCTACCCATGTCATCCTTGTGAACTCATCCACAAAAGACACATATTACTTATTTCCTCCAAGTGAAGGTACTTCAAATGGTCCACATACATCCAAATGCAGTACTCATAAAACATGTTTTTCTCTTGGGGCCACTTCTGATGCAAATGGAAATCTAGGTTGCTTAACTTTCATGCATATGTCACATGACTTCTCATGTTTCACAATCTTAGGAATGCCATGTACTAACTTCTTAAAACTCAGATGCCCTGAGCTTCTAAAGTTCAGATGCCCCAATCTCTTGTGAAATATCTCACGGTCACCTTTAGCCCCTTCTGCACTAGGGCATTCAGTTTCAATTGTTTCCACATTCACCTTGAATGTTTTGTTGCTTCCCTGTTCAGACTTCATAACCAACTTCTGATCAGAATCATACAACTTTAAGAGATTTTCCTTCATATTAACTGAGAAACCTTTCTCAATTAGCTGACCTACACTCATCAGATTGCTTTTCATGCCAGGAACAGACCAAACATCCTTGATCAGAACAGTTTTCCATTCTTCACTCTGACTTTGACATTTCCCATTTCTTCAGCATTCAGATACTTATCATCAGCACATGTGATCTTTTTCCCCTTTCTAGAGTCAAAATTAATCATCCATTGTTTGTTTCCAGTTAGATGATTTGAGCAGCCAGTGTCCATATACCACCATTCTACCAAATATCCACCATCTTATTCAGAAGCCATCAATAACACAGGTTCATCATCAGACTCTCCTCTGACTATGTGTGCTTCTTCTGATTTCCTTTCCTTGTTTGACCAACAGTCAACAAAAAAGTGACCAAACATCTTACAACAGTAGAATTGAACCCTCTTATTGTCAAACTTCTCCTTGCGCTTATGATGTTTCTTCTCATCATAGTTGGAGGCTTCTGACTTTTGATAACCACCATCATATCTCTTTTTGGCCTCTTACCAAGACTGCTTCTGATTCTTCTTACCAGAAGATGCCTTCAGAGTATGCTCTACCTCTCTTTCATAGGTTCTCTCAGTCAGACACAACTCTTGTGCCTCCATACTACTTTGCAGCTCTTGATTTCTCATGGTGCTAAGGTCCTTAGAGTGTTCAATTGCTACAACAATGTAATTAAGTGAGGAGTAAGTGATCTTAGTACCTTTTCAATGATTACATGTTCAGAGAGTGTCTCTCCACAAGATTTCATCTCATTTGTGATCAGAATCACTCTAGAGATGTAATCGGGTACTTTTTCATTGATCTTCATGTTGAGATTCTCATACTGCTTACGTAGAGACTAAAGCTTCACCTTCTTCACTTATGTAATACCGTCATAGCATCGTACCATTGTGTCCCACGCAGCCTTTGTCGTCGTTGAATCAACGATCTTCTCAAACACATTTGTATCCACACACTGATGATATAGAACAACGCCTTCTGATCCTTCTTCCTCGTTTCTGTTTGCATGTTTCTTTGTGCTTTAGTTGCATCTGCTGCAACCACTGCATATCCGTCATTGACGAGATTAAGAACATTTTGAGCGCCAAACAACACACGCATCTGAATATCCATTGATTCCAATTCTTTCCATCAAAGACTGGAAGCTTTGTATTCAGGCTACCATTTCCGCCGTTCATCTTTGATCTTGTGCAAATTCACTCAAATCTCACTAACATTCATGTTTCCTAATTGCTCTGAATCAAGAAATGTGATCTATTTCAATTTTGAATTTTGACTCACTGTGAATTTCAGACACGAAATCAATCACACGCGTCTCACGTACACTCGTCTTTCCCAATCTGAATCTGAACCAGAACTCTAGATACCAATTGTTGGTGCACAAGAAGGAAGAAGATGAAGATGGAAGGGAGAGAGAAGAGAGAAACGTAACTAACTTCTCTGATGAAATGAAAATTTTGTTATTGCATTGCTTTTGAAATCAGTTATAAATTTGTTTAAATACACAACTGAAATGGCACGTTTAGTCTCTACAATTTCTGATTTCTGTAACTGATTTAGTCTCTACAAGTTCTATAACATTGATGTTCAATTTGTGCACCACCGAAATTGTTAGATATAATTCATTTCAGCCTAGTATAACATAGTTTTATCTTTTATCTTTTAGCTAGCCTAGTATATTTTGAAATCATTTCAGCCTAGTATATTTCTGAGAAACCAGGTTCAGAATGGAGTGCTTGAAGTTTTGTACTGTAGCACTCAGAAACAACTGACAAATGTACTAACTAAGGCTATTAAGATTGAACACTTGATCCACTTGAAAGATGAAATTAGTGTTCTAGATTTTGAATATCTGAATATGAACAAGAACTTTGTTATTGCATTGCTTTTGAAATCAGTTACAAAGTTGTTTAAATACCAACGAAAATGATTATAAAATTCTAAACCTGCTTTTTCAGAAATTTCAACTTCAGCCTAGTTAAAAGATAAAACTATGTTATATTAAACTGAAATGAATTATATCTAACAATTTCGTTAAGTCATCTAAAAAATTGAGGTAATAGGTTAGTCATGCTACTGAATGTAAAAGAGAAGTGAAATTTTTCCCATAGTAAGACTCATAAATATATCATCAATTTTCTATTGTTATAGTTATTCACAAACGGCTATGTATTACATCTGCATTGACTATATCACTAATAACAAGTGGTAAATAATGTTTCATAACGAATCCTCTTTACACATGTGCACAAATTGAACATCAATGTTTTCTCCTCATTTTGTGTATACAGACTTCATAGATGATTTTCTTCTCCATTTTCGCCTTCAACAAACCGATACCAAAACCAATGTTTACCCCATATAGTATACATTGAATCCAAAAAAATTCCTTTAGTCTCAGGCAAGAAGAAGATAATAAATAAAGTCATCACCGCAACCCAGAAAGCATAAAACAAGAAGACCCCAAATTTAAAGTGGCATAACATCGTCAAAAATGTTTGAGACAACACAAATACTAGCTAGTATGAAATTCAATCCAGCAGCTATGCTTTGTCCAGTGGTTCTTATATTTATTGGAAAAATCTCACTTGGAATTAGCCCCGCCAGAGGGCCCCACGACAAACCAAAACCTGCAGTATAGAGACATAATATCACTAGTACCAGTATTGCATTGCCTTTGGATACATCGTTTGTACCATCAACACCAGTCACCACAGCCAGCAGAATGGACACCGCAATCTTCACTCAAATTATTTAACAATTAGTTGCTGAAAATTAAAAATATAAATTCAAAGATAGATAGGTTCTAGTAATTCACTTACCAAGCACACAAACATCACAGTACCTCCAGTTATGAACAAGAATCTTCGACCAAATCGATCAACAATACCGGCAGAGACAAGGTTAGAAGCAAGGTTAGCGACACCAAGTATAATGGCAGAAAGCAAAGCACCATCGTGTCCAAAACCGACAGATTGAAAAAGGTTAGGTGAATAAAAAGCAACAATGTTGATCCCTGTAAGCTGGTTGAAAAATGGGATTGCAAATGCCATAACCAAATGAGGTCGATACTCCCTTTTGAATATGATCTTAAAGGGTTCTTGGCTTACTGATTTTGCAATTGTTGTCCACTTAATAAGTTCGTCTAACTCAGGTTCAATATCGATGGATTCTGAGGATCCTCTGATTTTGTGTAAGGCTTTTCTGGCTTGGTCTATCTTGCCACGTTCCACCAAGCTATTGGGTGTGTCGGTAATGAGTAAGGTACCAATTGTCATGACGGCTGCAGGCACAACTGCAAGTCCAAGAGAAAGTCTCCATCCCCATGCACGCTTGGCGGTGCCATAGTTTATGCAGCTGGCAGCAACTACGCCAATTCCTAAGAAGAATTGAAAGCTTGTGCCAACAGCGCCTCGCCATTTTGGAGGAGCAGTTTCAGACAGGTACAATGGCGCAGCCTTTTCAAATTGGAAAATATAACAGTTCATTTTTTTTTCAATTGATTAATAAAAAAAAATGTCATGAATTACCAAAAAAAAAAAAGATTAAAATTTCCAAAACGAGGGAGCATGTTGATATTCATTTTCCTTGTAATTGCTTTACATCTACTTAGGGGTGTTCAAAATAACCAATAACCATGAACCAAATTAATATCCAAATTAAACCAAAATTTAAAATCCATCCCAAAATTATATTTTCAAACCGGTGGCCCATTTATCAAATTAAAAAAGAACCGGTAACTATTATCCTAAACCGGTTGAGAGTGTTGGTTTCCATTTCTGAAACATTGACAAATTTCACTAATTTCAGAACATACAATTCACCAAGAACACAAATTTCAGAAACCCTAATCCTCAAAAATCCGAATCTCCTTCATCTCTTTCTTCAAATTTCAGACCCTAATCCTCAATTTGTATCTTAATTCTCGAAATTACAAGCATGGGTTTATGGAAATAGTGGTAAAATCGACAAAATCGTTCTTCAAATCTAACGAGCTCTATTTTCACAATTTGTTTAAGGTTTAAGCTTATTATTCTTTTGGTGTTTTCATGATTTCTCTAGTTTGCATTTTCATCTTTGACTCGGTAGAAACAAATTAATCGTAAAATCGACGAAATGTGTTTCAGGTTCAAGAGAAAGCTCTGCTAGCATTTTCACTCTACATCTTCCATTGATACTCAGGTAAATATATTGTACACTCTACTTTATCATTAGTGTACATCATAATTCTGCTTAATTGATTCACTGTTTTCTGTATTTCCATTGAAGTCATGTGTTTATTTTTCATATCATTACTAGACTGCTTCATGTATTGCTACTGAGTAGTGCTACTGGGTATAAAAATGTGTTGCAGCTTATTTTTCAATCCGTTGCAATTTGAAGGTGAGTTGATGAGTAGTGCTACTGGGTATAAAAATGTAGGTGCTGTAGTGCTCACTGATTGTGTATTTTTGTTTTAATTTTCTTTCCTTTCCCTTGGTTTCAATTGGATACTTTTGCTTATGGATGCACGGTAAAACTGCGATAGATGTACAGGATGCTTTGTTGTTCTTGGTGGGTAGGATTGGTGTAATTTGAGCTTAGGACCAAAGTAACAAAATTATGCTAACATATGATGTTGTTGTTTGGTTTTAAGAAGAAAAGAGTTTGCTGTTTGAGTTATTTTTAAAAACATGAAAGTTGAATAAAAACATCAAATTGTGTAACAAAATTTAGGTTAATAGATAAGATCAAATAAGTCAATCCTAATCGGTCCTTAAAGTCATGAGCATTTGATTGGAATTATTATTCCACAAGTGCAAATTGCATGCGTAAACTGAAATTTTACACTGTCTTGGATCAGGCATTGACAGTTGTAGCAGTTAAACAAAACTTAAAAGCTGCTACATATTCACAAGAGTGAACTCAAGCAATTCTCCTCAAGTTTTGAGAAGCAGACATAACCATTGCTATCCTAAGACTTTGGAGGTAATTTGATGAACTAACATTGTGTTTCTGCCTCAATGGGTGCTCTTTCACATCTTAAGACTTTGATTTTAACAAATAATAGTCTGGGTGGACAAATTACTCCCTCCTTGGATATTGCTTGGAGTTTGTCAATAGTTGATTTGGAGTGTTGTTGGTGGTCGCTCCACTGGAGTCAGTTCGGTTTAGTCGTTTGGTTTCCTGGCAGTTAATCAGTGATATTGTTATTTGATTTAGTGTTTCAGCAGTGGAATGAGGCTTTCTGGCCTAGTTTGTTAGTCTGTGGAGGTTTCGATATTCTAATTGTTAGAGGAGGTGTTGAGTCTTGTTTGCAGGAGGTTGGGAGTTTTATTCTCAGTGGACAGACTGCAGTGCACAAGTCGGTTGCTTTCGTATTTGCATTCTAGGGATGTTTTATATGCTGGCACTGATATTGGCTGGTTGATCAAGTATATCCTATTGTGGTGTTCTTTTTTGGGTTCTCTTGCTTCATCATCGGCTCGCATTATCTGCTCAGCTTACCATTTTTTGGGTCCAAACAATGCCTCTGTGTGCTTCTCAATGATGCTCACAGCCTCTTTAGACCTTATTATTGCGTATCTCTGGAGGGTGTCTCCATCAAAGGACATGACGTAATTACGCAACCTGGTGGGCTTTATACCATACCCAAATCCACCAGGACTGACATCGCCTCCAGGCCATGTAGATACTTCAGGATGAGAAGTGCCGACTTGACTACCAGGTCTTACATCCTCCATGATAGTCTGATGATCACTAGTATCTTGTGTTGTATTTGAAATAACTTTGATGGACTTCTCCAGCTGGAACCTTTCATCAACTCGTTTAAGAAAATAACCATACATGACTGAGGCTGCATAGACCTGGCCTACTATGAGTTTACTGATTTGAGCAACAGATGATAAATTTCCTGCTCTGTTACCCAAAATGAGAGCCAAGTGGTTTTGGATCATCTCATATGCTTCTTGAGAGTGAAGGTTCTCAAGTTTGGCAACTTCATTTGACCATGAATCTAGTGTAGCAGATGGATCTGCAGTTAGAGAGGGTATCAAAGAAATATTAGCATCCATAAACTTTTGCACAACCAATGTGTACAAGATCTCTTCCAAGCCCGTCCTCCTTTCATTAGCCTTGACCTCAGCAATTCTCCTAGAAAAGTTTAGAAGATAGTTGAATGGTTAGCACCAAACCAAAGTTGATTCAGAATTTAGGTGTAGGTTCGAAAAAAATAGTTATATAATGCAAGATAAAAGGTATGTTATGAGAACAAGTAAAGAACATGGAGGTTGATGAAAGAAACCTGTACACAACAAGATCGGTGGAGGTTGTAGCAGAAGGATCTGTGTTTTGTTGATCGGCCTGGCGATCAGATAGGAGTTGGTTAAGCTGCTGATCGACGGCAGCAGGCACGAAATGGGGGTGATTGATCAAAATCTGAGAAAGGAACTGTCCAATTGGGGACTGGAAATGAAGAGGTGCAATTTTGTTGTTGTTGTTATTGTTAGAAGAGCCTGGAATGAAGATTGACACACCGGTGGTAGCAACCTCCATAATTCAATTGAATACCTCATCATTCAACTTACCATTTCAAGTAGTAGGTCGTTGTTAGTTTTTTTCAGGGGTCCTCCTGTTAGTTTTGCAAAGAAAAGTTTTATTAATTAACACTCTAACTAGTTACAAGGGCATAAGATATGCCGTCTGTTAACATCACCAAGACCAAGGTTGTATTAAAACTGAATAGAACAAGAGCTGTTAATAAATAGATTTGTTAGTTACAATTATTTATCATTTGAAGCATGCTATTTTTCTCTTATGTAACACAAATGATATATTAACTGCATTTTAAGAATAAATAATCTGTGTGTTTCTAATTTGTTTTTCTATTTTTAACAGAATCAAGATGACTAATGTTGGCACAACTTATGCAACATCCGAGAATACGGTTTCAACCCCTCCACCTACAGTGTCTAGTGAAATGCCACCTCCTCGCACTAAGAAGCGAAAGAATCGTTCAGAGGCTTGGAAACATTTCATTGTATCGTCGGAAGAAGAACAAAAAGCTTCGTGCAAATACTGTGACATAAAAATTAAGTATAGTAACGGAACTAGTTCCATGCATGCTCATTTATCGAGATGCCTCGTTTACAAGAGGCAAAGGACATCATCTTCTATGACAAGTGCTGAAGAACATGTTGGATCTCCTTTAATTGTGAAGTTTTACCAAGAAGCCATTTGAAGAGCAATGGTTAAGATGTTCATAAACATGGAGATTCCTTTTCAGATGAGCCACAAGTTTTTGGTAATGTTAGTCATCCTTATGGAATTGCTGAGTTCTATCTTTCAGAAGGGTGTGACAATGCAGATAATGAATTAAATACTTATCTTGGAGAGAAGTTGGAGCATAACATGGAGATAAATGTTTTAGAGTGGTGGAAAGTTAATTCTGGTCGATATCCCATCCTTGCAAACATTGCAAGAGATATGCTAGCTATACCAATAAGCACTGTGGCGTCTGAATCTGCATTCAGTACAGGAGAAAGAGTGCTTGATCCATATCGCAGCTCGTTAACACCTACAACAGTCGAAGCACTGATTTGCACCCAGGATTGGCTCAAAGGAACATCTTCATCCTTGATTACAAATGAAGATTTTGATAATCTTGAGAGATTTGAGCAAGGTATGATAACTAACTACATTGCCTAATGTATTATTATTTATTAGACCTGAGGCATAATGAAATGTCTTTATATGTTTTGTAGAATTACTTTATACGGAAGATGGTGCTAGTTGTTCAACCTCTTCAACCACCTCTGTTGCATTCGAAGATGACTTAACGGTATTTAAAAAATTTTCTCAACATTTCCATTATTCATGGTAGGTATGATCATATTAGATATCAAACATGTGTTATTTAGATTAAACTCCAAATACATAATCAGGAAATGGTAAAACCTTTCAAGAACACTTTTATTTTAACACTAGTTTGAGCTATTGTGTTGTTGTCTCCGTCATCTCTCTGACTTTCTGTGCTTTGTGATAATGATGAGTGTCGCCTTTTTTTGTAGATGTGATGGATGATGCAAAGAGATGTTGGAAATTTAGATGATGCAAAGAGATGTTGGAACTTAGATGATGCAAAGAGATTGTTGAATTGCCTCACTTGCTAATGTTTGAATTTTAATTTTCTCTTTTACTGAATGTTCAAAACAAATGTGTAACCACAACTGAATGTTTTAGATAGATATAATTCTAGAAGTTTGATTGAATATGAATCATAGTGTTGAATGGAGTGACTTGGGATTCATGAGTTATACTATTATTGATGCACTTGTTTTAAACATAAGCTTGAGTATTGAATTTGAATTTGAAGAACAGAAATTGAATCAAAATCACACATATAAAAAAATTGGTTTTTTTAATTTATAAAATTAGTTTTAAAACTGGTTTTTTTTAAGAAAATAAAAAAACTGGTTTTGAGAGAAACCGGTTTAAAACCGATTTTTTTTAAAGAAAATAAAAAACTGGTTTTGAGAGAAACCGGTTTAAAACTGGTATTTAAAAAAACTGGTTTTTGTGAAAAACCGGTTTGGAACTGAACCGATCCACTTATAAACCGGTTTTAAAAAAATAATCCGGTTTTATAAAAATGGTTTTAAGATCCAAACCAAACTATATATATATGGTTTAATTTGGTTTGCTTTATGATCCATGCACACCCCTACATCTACTGACTTACTTGATTAGTGAAACCAACTCCCAAGCCAAGAAGAACTCGACCCAAAATGAGCATGGAAATATTTTCAGCACTGTAACGCCCCGATTTCGATTATTCCCATTTTGTTGAGTATTTTATTTAATTTGAGTGATAAATTATTTTATTTGTGAAATTGGTGTGTTAATATGCTATGTTGACATGTTATGATATTTTACCGTTTTTGAGAGTTTTCGGGGAAATTAGAATGGAGGGTATTTTGGACATTTCTCAATTAATGGTAAGTTAGAAATTCAGTAAAATTGGTAGAAAAGTGATTAAGTGAAGAATTATGTGAGAAAATGAATTAATTGAATTTGAGTAGAAAATAAGAAAAGAAAAAGAGATAAGAAGAAATAGGAGAGAAAGAGAAAGAAAAGAGAAATAGAGAGAAAAAGGAGAGAAAGAAAGAGGAAGAAGAGAAAAAAAAAAGAAGAAAACTTGGAAAACCTAGAAAACCATCAAGAACAATCATCTAGCAAGCTTGGAATCCGGGTAAGGGTGTGAAATCTTATTATCTCATCGATGTATATCATTATGTATGATTGTGTTGTTGTTGTTGTTGTTGTTGATTTTTATGAGTTTTTGTATAAACCCATTTGTGTAGAAGTGTTAGAATTCGATTAATTAGTGTTGGAAATGATGTTTTCGTGTTCCTTGTTGTTGATACACGATTGATATTTGTTGTTGTACATCAAATTGGTATTTTTCTGAGTTTAGATGATGAACTTAGGGTGTTTTGGATTGGAACCCGTAAGCAAAATTATGCAGAAGAATTTTTCTGGTTTTTCCAGGTCATACGCGTATGGGGCATGTTCATACGCGTATGGACCTTGGCAATACGCGTATGGTGGGCGAGCCATGGGCCAATACGCGTATGAGAGGTTATTTTGCTCGGCCATCTGCCCATTTGCATATGATACGCGTACCACTTCAGGGCACTACGCGTATGTTGGGATGCACTACGCGTATTGGGTTTTAAATGGGAGTTTTGGGAAGAAAATGGTTCTGCCCATACGCGTATGGCCTTGGGCAATACACGTATGGCATGGAGAGGATTTTGGGTAATACGCGTATGGCTCAGGGCAATACGCGTATGGCCAGGAGAATGGTAAAAAGGGACTTTTCAAAATATCGTTTTTCGTTTTCTTTCGTAACTTGAGTTCCGTTTATCCGATTTTTACATTCTTGGTATCATTGGATAGCTATTGAGCTGTAGTTGCTTATGGTGAGGAGAATGGGGCTGTTAGCCGATTAAATAAGTCGGAAAGTCAGGAATAGTGTTATTTAACGACTTTTACCGTTTTGAATGTGTGTTTTGGAGGTGAATCATACAATAGTGCATTGATGTGAATGTATATAGATTGTATGTGATTGTATGGGATGAATGCATGAATATATTGTGAATATGTATGCATTTCAAGAATGTCTTGAGTCATTTTGTATGTGAAGCATAATGATGTACATTCTTGTGTTGTGTGATTCTAATAAGAATCCGTTGTAACGTCGTGTGCCTATGTGAGGTGTGAGCGATGATTACAAACGATTGTGTGCCTAGGTGATGTGTGAGCAATCGGATTGTGTGCCTATGTGAGGTGTGAGCAATCCATAAACATTGTGTGCCTATGTGAGGTGTGAGCAATGGGTGAACATCGTAGGCCCAACGGGGAGTTACATTGGTAACGAGCGATGGTTTCAATAAGTTCCTGAGTGAACTTGAGATGATTGAGTCGGTACCGCATTGCATTTGCATAGAGTCGTGAGTCGGTCTCTATGATTTGCATTTATCATCTTTATAATTGTGCATTGATGAATAAACATGAATATGTATGTTTATGTGGAATGATAAGAATTGTGAAAGTATGCATGATGAATATGCTTAGTTTTGCATATATATATACATTGTGATGTATATGAGTGAGTTGTGATGAATTGTGGTGAGAATGTAGAATATGTGTATTTTTATGCTAAGATATATAATTATATGCATTGTTATTATGATAATATTTCTCACCCTTCTGCTGTTTTATGATGCTCTATGAGGCATTGCAGAGTAGGTATGCTGGTGGTCTTTTTGTGAAGCGTGTCTTCATTCTTTTGGTCGGTCGGCTCTGATATGTAGCACCGGGTAGCTAGGATGTTTATGATTCTTTTGTGATACATTTGTACATGTATCTTGTTGATGAATGTTTATGTAAACATGAATTATGTGGGTTCATGATACTTGATGATATATATAAGTATATATGTTTGATGTTATTCAATGTTTAGATTTTCCGTTTTTACTCTAAATATTGAGATGTGGGTGTAAGGACTAAGTTCCCCTGTTGCAAATTTACCCCACTGTTGCATATCAATTGTTGAGCAGGTGTTGAATGTTTTAATTTCATGTATAATGTGACAAACCTCTTTTATACTATGTTTATAATTATACTCTGACGGAATTTTTAGTATGTGCCTAAACGATTATGTGATTATTTGGGGGTATAGAAAGGGGGTGTTACATTAAGTGGTATCAGAGCCAGTGTTGAGTCAGTTGTGTCTGTCTTGTTGTTGTGATGGTTGAACTATTGTTTAACCTTGTTGTCATTTTTGGGAATGATCAGAATATGGTTGGTAGAAACGACAATGCGATGGCTGCTGCTTTGGAAGCAATGGCTAGGGCGGTGCAAGGTGCGCCGAACGTGAATGCTAATGACGAGTTCAGGAAGAATCAACCACCGGTCTTCAAAGGAAGATTTGATCCCGATGGTGCTCAAATTTGGTTGAAAGAGATTAAAAGGATCTTCAGAGTCATGGGCTGTGCGGAGGAGAATAAGGTGAGGCTTGGGTCTCACATGCTGAAGGAAGAAGCCGACGATTGGTGGGTCGGTATGCGTCAAGTTCTTGAGGTGGATGATGAAGAGATAACTTGGGATTTATTTCGTACCGAGTTCTTGAGGAAGTATTACCCTGAAAGTGTGAAAGGGAAGAAGGAGATGGAGTTCCTTGAACTGAAACAAGGTAGTATGTCCGTGGTGGACTATACTGCTAAGTTTGTGGAGTTGGTTCAATTCCATCCTCACTATGCTGCAATTACTGCTGAGTTCTCAAAGTGTATTAAGTATGAGAATGGTTTGCGCCCCGAGATTAAACAAGCTGTGGGATATCAAAGGATAAGAAGGTTTACGGATTTGACGGAATGTTGTAGAATCTTCGAGGAAGATAGCAAGGCTCGTTCTACATATTACAAAAGTTTGAATGAGAGGAAGGGAAAGCAACAAGCTAGAAGTGGACCTTATGTGACACCCGTTGATAAGGGCAAGCATAGGGGAAACCTTGAGAAGAGATCTGGAGGAGGAGGTTCCGGTTCCGTTAAGTGTTACAAGTGTGGTGAAATGGGTCATAAATCATTTGAGTGTGGGAAGACTGTGGTGAAATGTTCTAACTGTGGAGGCCTTGGGCATGCTACTACCGATTGTAGAAGGAATGTGGTGAAGTGCTATAATTGTGGAGAAGTGGGTCACATTAGTACTAAGTGTACTAAGCCGAAACAAGCTCAAGCGGGCGGAAAGGTGTTTGCATTAGCGGGAACGGACACTACTAGTGCAGACCATTTGATTAAAGGTATATGCTTTATTAATAGTACGCCTTTAGTTGCTATTATTGATACGGGAGCGACTCATTCATTCATTTCTCATGAGTGCGCTAAGCGTTTGAATTTGTTTATGACTTCTTGGGGTGGTGGGATAGTTATTGAGGCTCCTGCTTCAGGGTCGGTAACTACGTCTTTGGTGTGTGTAAGTTGTCCTTTAACCATGTATGGTAAAGACTTCATTATGGATTTAGTGTGTTTGCCGTTGGAGGGATTGGACGTAATCTTGGGTATGAACTGGTTGCAATTTAATCGAGTTCATATAGATTGCTATCACAAGTTAGTGAGGTTTCCTTCTTGGGAAGATGATGAAGATGAGAGTTTCCTGTCCACTAAAGAGTTGAAGAAACTTTTAGCGGACGAAGCTCAATTATTCGGTTTGTTTGCATCATTGTCGGTGGAGAGTAAAGTTGAGCTCGATGTGTTCCCAGTGGTGTGTGATTTTCCAGAAGTGTTTTCGGAGGATATTACGGATGTACCGCCGGAAAGAGAAGTTGAGTTTTCTATTGATCTAGTTCCGGGTACTAGACCGGTTTCGATGGCACCGTATCGTATGTCGGCATCAGAGTTGGTAGAATTGAAGAAGCAATTGAATGACTTGTTGGACAAGAGATTTGTAAGACCAAGTGTTTCTCCTTGAGGTGCTCCGGTATTGTTGGTAAAGAAGAAGGATGGAAGTATGCGGTTATGCATTGATTATCGACAATTAAACAAGGTGACAATTAAGAACAAGTATCCGCTTCCAAGGATCGATGATTTGATGGACCAATTGGTTGGTGCGCGTGTTTTTAGCAAGATTGATTTGAGATCGGGATATCACCAGATTCGTGTGAAAGAAGAGGATATTCAAAAGACGGCCTTTAGGACACAGTATGGCCATTACGAGTATTCCGTGATGCCATTCGGGGTTTCTAATGTGCCGGGTGTGTTTATGGAATACATGAATCGTATTTTTCATGAACAGTTAGATCGTTTTGTGGTTGTGTTCATCGACGATATTTTGATTTATTCTAAGTCTCAAGAGGAGCATGAAGAGCATTTGAGAATTGTGTTACAAATTTTGAAAGAGAAACAATTGTATGCTAAGTTGTCGAAATGTGAATTTTGGTTGTCGGAAGTAAGTTTTCTTGGACATGTTATTTCCGGTAGTGGTATTAGTGTTGATCCATCCAAGATTAATGCGGTAATGCAATGGGAGGCTCCTAGATCGGTTACGAAGATTCGAAGCTTTTTAGGCTTGGCGGGTTATTATCGAAGGTTTATCGAGGGATTTTCGAAGTTGGCACTTCCGTTAACGCAATTGACTTGTAAAGGAAAGGCTTTCATTTGGGATATTCATTGTGAAGAGAGTTTCAATAAGCTAAAAAGAAGGTTGACAACGACTCCGATCTTGATTTTGCTAAATCCGACGGAACCATTTGTTGTGTATTGTGATGCTTCATTGGTTGGTCTAGGTGGTGTTTTGATGCAAGATGGAAAAGTTGTGGCTTATGCTTCAAGACAATTGAGAGTGAATGAAAAGAATTATCCTACACATGACTTGGAGTTAGCGGCCGTGGTGTTTGTTTTGAAAATTTGGAGGCACTATCTTTATGGTGCAAGATTTGAAGTTTTTAGTGATCACAAGAGCTTGAAATATTTATTTGATAAAAAAGAATTGAACATGAGACAAAGAAGGTGGTTAGAGCTTTTGAAGGAGTATGATTTTGGTTTGAATTACCATCCGGGTAAGGCAAACATGGTGGCCGATGCTTTGAGTCGGAAGTCGTTACATATGTCCGCATTGATGATGAGAGAATGGGAACTTTTGGAGAATTTTATAGACTTGAGTTTGGTTTGTGAAATGACGCCGAGAAGTGTGAGACTTGGTATGCTACATGTTACAAATGTTTTTCTTGTAACCGTATGTGAAAAGCAAAAGTTGGATTTGAAGTTCGTTGATTTGATGATGAATGAGAATGAGGATTTCAAGGTTGATAATTTTGGAGTTTTGAGATTCCGTGGTCGTATTTGTATTCCCGATGATGCGGAGTTGAAAAAGATGATATTGGAAGAAGGACACCGAAGTAACTTAAGTATTCATCCGGGAGCGAATAAGATGTATCAAGATTTGAAGAAAATCTTTTGGTGGTCCGGATTAAAGAGGGACGTGGCTCAATTTGTGTATGCGTGCTTAACTTGTCAAAAGTCTAAGGTGGAACATCAAAAGCCTAGTGGATTGATGCAACCGTTGGACATTTCGGAGTGGAAATGGGATAGTATATCGATGGATTTTGTTACGGGATTACCGAATACACAAAGAGGTCATAATGCTATTTGGGTGATCGTTGATAGGCTTACTAAATCTGCTCACTTCATTCCAATTGATATTAGTTATCCTTTGGAGAAGTTAGCCGAGATTTATGTTCTTGCGATTGTGAAGTTACATGGATTTCCTAAGAGTATTGTATCGGATAGAGATCCTAGATTCACATCGAGGTTTTGGGAGAGTTTACAAAAGGCTTTGGGTTCTAAGCTAAGATTGAGTTCGGCTTATCATCCGCAAACGGATGGTCAAACAGAGAGGACAATTCAATCGTTGGAGGATTTATTGCGTGCTTGTGTGCTCGAGCAAGGTGGTGCTTGGGATAGTTATTTGGCATTGATTGGGTTCACCTACAATAATAGTTTTCATTCAAGTATAAGTATGGCACCATTTGAGGCTTTGTATGGTCGGAGATGTCAAACACCTTTGTGTTGGCATGAAACCAGTGAGAGGACGATAGTTGGACCGGAGATGGTACAAGAAACTACGGAGAAAGTGAAGTTTATTCGTGAGAAGATGAAAGCTTCTCAAAATAGACAAAAGAGCTATCATGACAAGAGAAGGAAAGATCTTGAGTTTTAAGAAGGCGACCATGTGTTTTTGAGAGTTACGCCGGTTACGGGTGTGGGTCGTGCTTTGAAGTCGAAGAAGTTGACTTCTCGTTTTATTAGTCCGTATCAGATTTCTGCACGAGTTGGTGCTGTGGCTTACCGTGTGGCGTTGCCTCCGAATCTTTCGAATTTGCATGATGTATTCCATGTTTCGCAACTTCGGAAGTATGTTCCGGATCCGTCACATGTTATCCCTATGGACGAGGTTGAAGTGAGAGATAACCTTACGGTTGAAGCTTTACCGATTAGGATTTTGGACCGTGAAGTTAAGAAGCTAAGAGGCAAGGATATTGCGCTTGTGAAAGTAGCGTGGGGAGGCGCTGCGGAAGGTAATATGACTTGGGAGCTAGAGAGTAGGATGCGAGAGTCGTATCCGGAGTTGTTTGAATCAGGTAATATTTTCGAGGACGAAAATTTCTAAAGTGGGGGAGAGTTGTAACGCCCCGATTTCGATTATTCCCATTTTGTTGAGTCTTTTATTTAATTTGAGTGATAAATTATTTTATTTGTGAAATTGGTGTGTTAATATGCTATGTTGACATGTTATGATATTTTACCCTTTTTGAGAGTTTTCGGGGAAATTAGAATGAAGGGTATTTTGGACATTTCTCAATTAATGGTAAGTTAGAAATTTAGTAAAATTGGTAGAAAAGTGATTAAGTGAAGAATTATGTGAGAAAATGAATTAATTGAATTTAAGTAGAAAATAAGAAAAGAAAAAGAGATAAGAAGAAATAGGAGAGAAAGAGAAAGAAAAGAGAAATAGAGAGAAAAAGGAGAGAAAGAAAGAGGAAGAAGAGAAAAAAAAAGAAGAAAACTTGTAAAACCTAGAAAACCATCAAGAACAATCATCTAGCAAGCTTGGAATCCGGGTAAGGGTGTGAAATCTTATTATCTCATCGATGTATATCATTATGTATGATTGTGTTGTTGTTGTTGTTGTTGATTTTTATGAGTTTTTGTATAAACCCATTTGTGTAGAAGTGTTAGAATTCGATTAATTAGTGTTGGAAATGATGTTTTCGTGTTCCTTGTTGTTGATACACGATTGATATTTGTTGTTGTACATCAAATTGGTATTTTTCTGAGTTTAGATGATGAACTTAGGGTGTTTTGGATTGGAACCCGTAAGCAAAATTATGCAGAAGAATTTTTCTGGTTTTTCCAGGTCATACGCGTATGGGGCATGTTCATACGCGTATGGACCTAGGCAATACGCGTATGGTGGGCGAGCCATGGGCCAATACGCGTATGAGAGGTTATTTTGCTCGGCCATCTGCCCATTTGCGTATGATACGCGTACCACTTCAGGGCACTACGCGTATGTTGGGATGCACTACGCGTATTGGGTTTAAAATGGGAGTTTTGGGAAGAAAATGGTTCTGCCCATACGCGTATGGCCTTGGGCAATACGCGTATGGCATGGCGAGGATTTTGGGCAATACGCGTATGGCTCAGGGCAATACGCGTATGGCCAGGAGAATGGTAAAAAGGGACTTTTCAAAATATCGTTTTTCGTTTTCTTTCATAACTCGTGTTCTGTTTATCCGATTTTTACATTCTTGGTATCATTGGATAGCTATTGAGCTGTAGTAGCTTATGGTGAGGAGAATGGGGCTGTTAGCCGATTAAATAAGTCGGAAAGTCAGGAATAGTGTTATTTAGCGACTTTTACCGTTTTGAATGTGTGTTTTGGAGGTGAATCATACAATAGTGCATTGATGTGAATGTATATAGATTGTATGTGATTGTATGGGATGAATGCATGAATATATTGTGAATATGTATGCATTTCAAGAATGTCTTGAGTCATTTTGTATGTGAAGCATAATGATGTACATTCTTGTGTTGTGTGATTCTAATGAGAATCCGTTGTAACGTCGTGTGCCTATGTGAGGTGTGAGCGATGATTACAAACGATTGTGTGCCTAGGTGAGGTGTGAGCAATCGGATTATGTGCCTATGTGAGGTGTGACCAATCCATAAACATTGTGTGCCTATGTGAGGTGTGAGCAATGGGTGAACATCGTAGGCCCGACGGGGAGTTACATTGGTAATGAGCGATGGTTCCAATAAGTTCCTGAGTGAACTTGAGATGATTGAGTCGGTACCGCATTGCATTTGCATAGAGTCGTGAGTCGGTCTCTATGATTTGCATTTATCATCTTTATAATTGTGCATTGATGAATAAACATGAATATGTATGTTTATGTGGAATGATAAGAATTGTGAAAGTATGCATGATGAATATGCTTGGTTTTGCATATATATATATATATATATACATTGTGATGTATATGAGTGAGTTGTGATGAATTGTGGTGAGAATGTAGAATATGTGTATTTTTATGCTAAGATATATAATTATATGCATTGTTATTATGATAATATTTCTCACCCTTCTGCTGTTTTATGATGCTCTATGAGGCATTGCAGAGTAGGTATGCTGGTGGTCTTTTTGTGAAGCGTGTCTTCATTCTTTTGGTCGGCCGGCTCTGATATGTAGCACCGGGTAGCTAGGATGTTTATGATTCTTTTGTGATACATTTGTACATGTATCTTGTTGATAAATGTTTATGTAAACATGAATTATGTGGGTGGATGATACTTGATGATATATATAAGTATATATGTTTGATGTTATTCAATGTTTAGATTTTCCGCTTTTACTCTAAATATTGAGATGTGGGTGTAAGGACTAAGTTCCTCTGTTGCAAAGTTACCCCACTGTTGCATATCAATTGTTGAGCAGGTGTTGAATGTTTTAATTTCATGTATAATGTGACAAACCTCTTTTATACTATGTTTATAATTATACTCTAACGGAATTTTTAGTATGTGCCTAAATGATTATATGATTATTTGGGGGTATAGAAAGGGGGTGTTACAAGCACCACCATTAATAGCACCACCTGCAAGGAAGAGAATTCCACCAAACAAGATGGTGTTTCTCCGACCATACGCTGTGGTGATCTTGCTAGCAGCGAGGGATGACACTAATCCAGCTAGATACAGAGAAGACGTAAATAATGTCAACACTTGACTGTCATACACACAATACAGGTTCACTTCGGTTTCAGCTGCCTTTCTTAGAATTTCAGGAAAGAATTTTTGAAGAAATGGCACCATTGTCGTTACTATTAGAAATAATTTATATTTTAATTTATATTCACAAACTTGGTGACCAAGTTTGTTAGAGGGTATTTTAGTATTTTATTGTTGCTTTTGTAGCCCTAGTTTTAGCTTATAAATAGACTAGTGGTAGTGAGTATTTTTGTAATCCTTTTGTAATCCTTTGTAGCCGTCATTCTCTTTATAATATATTCTTCTCTTTTCATCCATTATTTCACCTTGTACACCAACAATTGGTATCTAGAGCTCCGGTTCGGATTCACGGGGAAACACGGGAAACACGAGTGGAACGTGAGGATGTGTGATTGATTTTTGATTCTGGGTTCGTGTTGAATCTAGAACAAAATTCTGATCAGAATCATAATTTCCGATTCTGTGGGGTTGGGAAACACTGTGTGGTGAGATCATCTGAGTGTACTGTACAAGGTTGAAGATGATGAACAGCAACGACGACATGAACACCAAGTTTCCAGTATTTGATGGCAAAAACTGGACTCGTTGGATGATTCAGATGCGTGTACTGTTCGGTGCTCAAGATGTTCTGGATCTTGTCACTAAAGGTTATATTCCGGTAGCAGCAGATGCGAAGGAGGAACAGAAGAACGCATAGAAGGATACAAGGAAGAAAGATCAGAAAGCATTGGTCTACATCCATCAGTGTGTGGATGCGAATGTGTTTGAGAAGATTGCAGATTCAACGACAGCAAAGGCGGCGTGGGACACACTGGTCAGATGTTACGGTGGTGACGCATCAGTGAAGAAGGTGAAGCTTCAGTCTCTACGTAAGCAGTACGAGAATCTCAACATGAAGAACAATGAGAAAGTTTCTAAGTACATCTCCAGAGTGATTCTGATCACTAATGAGATGAAGGCGTATGGAGAAACTCTTTCTGAACAAGTAATCATTGAGAAGGTATTGAGATCCCTTACTTCTCAGTTTGATTACATTGTAGTAGCAATAGAACATTCTAAAGATCTGAGCACCATGAGAATTGAAGAGCTGCAAAGCAGTCTAGAAGCGCAAGAGTTGCGTCTGACCGAGAGAACTTCTGAAAGGGAAGTAGAGCAACAGGCTCTGAAAGCAGTTTCTGATAAGAAGCATCAAAAGCAGTCTTGGTCAGAAGCCAGGAGAAGATCTGATGGTGGTCAGAAGTCAGAAACCTCAACTTCTGATAGGCAAAAGAATACTCAGAAGGGAAAAGAGAAGTATGACAAGAAGAAGATCCAATGTTATTGTTGCAAGAAGTTTGGTCACTTTGCTAGAGATTGTTGTTCAAACAAAGAAAGGAAGTCAGAAGAAGCAAATATTGCCAGAAGTTCTGATGATGAATCTATGCTACTGATGGCTTCTGAATCTGATGATACGAATTTGACAAACTGGTGGTATATGGACACTGGCTGTTCAAATCATCTAACTGGAAATAAGAAATGGCTGGTTGATTTTGATTCTGAGAAGAGGACTAAGATCAGATGTGCTGATGACAAATATCTTAACGCTGAAGGTATGGGAAATGTCAGAGTTGTTCTGAACAATGGGAAAACAACATTGATTCAGAAAGTGTGGTATGTACCTGGCATAAAAAGCAATCTGATGAGCGTGGGACAATTAATTGAGAAAGGTTTTTCAGTTACCATGAAGGACAATCTTTTGAAGTTGTATGACTGTAATCAGAAGCTGATTATGGAGTCAGAACAGGGAAGGAATAGAACATTCAAGGTGAATGTCAGAACTTCTGACTCTGAATGTCTTAGTGCAACAAGTGTTGTGAAAGAAAGTGAGTTGTGGCACAGAAGATTTGGTCATCTGAATTTCAGAAGCTTAGAACATCTGAATTCGAAGAAGCTGGTACATGGAATTCCTACAATTAAGAAGCCTGAGAAGTCATGCAAAGTGTGCATGGAAGGAAAGCAACCAAGATTGCCATTTGCGTCAGAAGTTGCTCCAAGAGCAAAACATGCCTTGGGAGTAGTACATTCTGATGTGTGTGGTCCATTTCCAGTAGCATCGATCGGAGGGAATAAATATTTCGTGTCATTTGTTGATGAATTCACGAGAATGACATGGGTATCCCTTATTAAGTTCAAACACGAGGTGTTTTCCGAATTCAAGAAATTCCGAATGAAGGTTCGGAATCAGAGTGGTCAGACTCTGAAGATTCTCAGAACCGATGGTGGGGGTGAGTATAACTCCAAAGAGTTTCAGAAGTTCTGTGAGGAGAATCGAATTGAGCATGAGGTTACTGCTCCTTATACTCCTCAACACAATGGTCTACCTGAAAGAAGAAATCGTACTTTGCTTGATATGGTGAGAAGCATGCTGAAGGAGAAGAAGCTTCCTCAGAACTTGTGGGGAGAAGCTGTTGCCACCGCAGCATATGTGCTCAACAGATGTCCAACGAAGAAGCTGAAGGAAATAGTTCCTATTCAGAAGTGGACTGGAGAAAAGCAAAGTGTTAGTCATTTGAAGGTTTTTGGTTCTGTGTGTTATAAACATGTTCCAGAAGCTAGAAGACAGAAGTTGGATGATAGAAGCAAAGTAATGTTACTGGTGGGGTACCACAGTACAGGTGCGTACAAGCTGTATTGTCCAGAAACTAATAAAGTTGAGTTCAGCAGAGACGTTATTGTGAAGGAATCAGAAGTTTGGAATTGGGATAAGTCTCAATCTGATTCTGATGTGAGAACTTCTGAAGAAAGGTCAGAAATAAGAGTTTCTGAAACTGATGGTGATTCTGACTCTGAAGGAGACTCAGAAGATGAAGGTGATTCTGATGATCCAGATTCTGATGATGATCCAGATTCTGGTGGTGATTCAGACTCTGGGAATATGCCAGACCTGAAGATGGTTAAGGTTATGGAGGAAGTCAACCTTCTGAAGCAAGAGCTTCTGAAGGAGAAACTTCTGAGGACAGAACTTCTGGGGTTCAAGCATCTGAAGAAGATTCTGAACGAGGTCAGAGGCCACAGAGAATCAGAAACATTCCAAGAAGATTTGAAGAGTTTAACATGTTGCAAGACACTGAAGTAGATTCTGAAGGAGAAATTATTCAGTGTGCCATGTTAGTAGACTCTGAACCTGTGAGTACAGAAGATGCTCTTAAGCAGAAAGTCTGGCTGAAGGCTATGAAAGAAGAACTTGATGCCATAGAAAGAAACAAGACCTAGAAGCTGACAGAACTTCCAAAGGACAAGAAAGCCATCAGCATCAGATGGGTTTCCAAGCAGAAGCTAAAGCCAGATGGATCAATTGGCAAACACAAAGCGAGGTTGGTAGCAAGAGGATTTCTGTAGAAACCTGGGCTGGATTATTCTGAAGTGTTTGCACCTGTAGCGAGACATGAAACAATCAGATTGGTGATTGCAATAGCTGCTAACAGGAATTGGCCTTTGATGCATTTAGATGTGAAATCTGCATTTCTGAACGGGCCATTGGAAGAAGAAGTTTACGTGTCACAACCTCCTGGATTTGTGAAAAAGAATTAGGAAGGGATGGTGTACAGATTACATATTGCTTTGTATGGATTGAAGCAAGCGCCCAGAGCTTGGAATCAGAAGATTGATTCATTTTTCAAGAAGCAGGGTTTTCAGAAATGTGAGATGGAATACGGTGTTTATGTTCAGCATATTTCTGAAGGCAATATGATTCTGGTGTGTTTGTACGTTGATGACATACTGCTGATCGGAAGTTCTAAACAAGAACTAGCTAAGTTCAAGAAGGTGCTGATGAATGAGTTTGAAATGACTGATCTCGGGAAAATGACATACTTTCTAGGGATGGAGTTCAGATATTCTGAGAAAGGTATCATTTTGCATCAGCTGAAGTATGAACGAGAACTTCTGAAGAGATTTAAGCTGCAGAATTGTAAGGCTGCTATCACACCTGCAGATACAAATCAGAAACTAGATTCTGATTCTGATGGTGAGGATGTGGACGCTACAACCTTCAAACAGTTGGTTGGTTCTCTGAGGTATTTGTGTAATACCAGACCTGATATTTGCTATGCAGTTGGAATGGTTAGCAGATTCATGAGTAAACCCAAGTGGTCCCATTACTAAGCTGTTGTCAGGATTCTGAGGTATATCAAGGGAACTCTGAAGTATGGAGTGCTATTCCCTTCTGGAAGAAAGACTGAATCAGAACTTCTGAGTTATTCAGATTCTGATTGGTGTGGAGACAGAGTTGACAGAAGAAGTACTTCTGGATACTTGTTCAAGTTTCTGGGAGGCCCTATTTCTTGGTGTTCTAAGAAGCAACCTGTTGCTGCGTTGTCAACCTGTGAAACTGAATATATTGCAGGTGCTATTACTGCATGCCAAGCTGTGTGAATTCTGAACTTGCTGGAGGATCTGAAGATCAAAGTTGACAAACCTCTGAAGCTGATGATTGATAACAAGTCTGCAATCAATCTTGCCAGAAACCCAGTGTTGCATGGGTGAAGCAAACATATTGAGACAAAGTATCACTTTCTAAGAAATCAGGTTTAGAATGGAGTGTTAGAAGTTGTGCACTATAGCACCCAGAAGCAATTGGCAGATGTTCTGACGAATGCTATAAAAACTGATCAATTCCTTCGCTTAAGGGATGAAATTGGAGTTGTTAGTTTTGAGGAAATATAAATTAAGGGATGATATTAGAAATAATTTATATTTTAATTTATATTCACAAACTTGGTGACCAAGTTTGTTAGAAGGTATTTTAGTATTTTATTGTTGCTTTTGTAGCTCTAGTTTTAGCTTATAAATAGACTAGTGGTAGTGAGTATTTTTGTAATCCTTTATAGCCGTCATTCTCTTTATAATATATTCTTATCTTTTTATCCATTATTTCACCTTGTACACCAACAGTTACACCTCCTAATTAAATTTCGACAACAATTTTGATGGTTAACGCAATTCGTTAGTCATTTACAGAACTAGTTAAGGGAATTAAAAATAAACAAACCTGAAATTCCGATGTCATATCCAAAAAGAAGGCCACTGGATGCAGCAACTATGCATGAAATGATGATTGTGAATGTTAACTTGCCACCAACGTTGATGGCAGTAACTGGTGTACTATCCATTGAAAATCCTCCACCAGCCATTTTTGAAACCCTGTTTTTGTCAATGGATTTATCTACTAGTAGCAATTTATATGTATGAATCTCAGTTAGTTTAATTTTATGTTGACTCAAGGACAGTACTCTTAATTGGAAGTGGGGATACTAATTTATAGGTTAAGGTGTTTCGTGTACGTTTATCTTTTTTAAATGGGCCTATTTGGACGAAAACTTTACAAGATTAATTGGAAATTTTCTTGTTAATCATAAATACCAACATGATAGTCTTTTATTTGCTTGTTATGGTAATTTGTTATTTTAAGTTAATTAGAATGAATGATAATACATCAGTTTTGTTACTACAAGATGATGAGATAATTTTTGTAGACAAGATGTTAACCAACATATCTTAATTTGTTATGCGCTCTCTGTGTGTGACATGAAGCGCTTCAGTGTTATTTAAGACTTGTTTGGTTTTAATTCCACTAAAACAAATTCAGCATTGTCAGAAGAAATACACCTCACAACCTAAGAAATCTCCTCGCATCACCTAATTTTACAAACACCTCACAAAAATTATTGTTGCAATTTTTTGTCAGCTGAAAAACTCATTGCATTATTGTCTGTTGATAAACTCGCAACATTTTATAGGGTGCAGAGAACGCGCCAACTACGGATCAGATAGGGTGCAGAGATTTGGCATATTTTACTAAGAGAAAAACTCATCGCAACACATAGCAAAACACATAACTTTGCTAGGTGAAAAACACCTCTTAACACTTGTGTGTCAGCTACTTGTCATATATTATAGAGAAATTTACATCTCGCATATGTCACATTTTTTAACAAATCTTCAAAGTCCTTTAACAAATTCAACAAAATTTCCCCCAATCTTCATCAACCTCAACCCAAACACCTTCAATATCAAACTACAATCTTCAATGAACTTCATCATCGTTTCAAAAAATTCTTACACAAAACATTCCACAGATTTCTCCCTTCACCAAAATTCACAATCATCAAACCCAATACATTTGTCATCCACTTCTTCAAATTCAAAGCCCTACCTAAAAATTCCTCCTTTTCTTTCTCCCTCAATAAAATTTTCTCATCATCAATCATGACCAACAACGATTGATCCACCAAAAAAATTCCATCACCACCCAAGTATCAACCTACAACTTCACCTTCTCTTAAACCCACACACATATTCAATGATTCCCATAATGTTTTTGATCTCACACCAAACCTTAACCGCACATACCTATATGTGTGAGATATTGGATCGAACTCTAATTAGCATGTCGTCGAAGTCTGCTCACATGCTGTTGTCGAAGACCTACATGCTGTAGTCGAATTGTGTTATAGTATGTAGCTGTCGAATTGGGTCTTGTGTTAAGGATCCAATTGTTTAAGTTAGCTTGTACCATAAGTTAGCTTGTAATGGGTAATCGTTAAAAGTCCAATTAGTTTAGTATGTTAGGTTTATTATAAATAGCATACTAGTCTCTCATCTTGTGGTGTGACAAAACCTAATTAGGGTGAGAGAGTTATTTGTTATTCTTGAGTACTTGTAATCTGTTTTATAGAGAAAGTAAAGAATAACAGATATAACCAATCATTGTTGTTTTTACCTTTGTTTTCCCTTGTTAACCCTAACCCTTGGGTGTTTCTTGCCTATGAAGAAACCGAGTATATTTTGTTCAAAGGCATCCTAATTCACAATAAATTGGTCCGGTGAGCATGGAGAAGATGTCTTCAACAAAGTATGAGGTTGAAAAGTTCACCGGAGTGAACGATTTTGATCTATGGCGCTTGAAGATGAAAGCCCTACTGGTTCAGCAGGGTTGTTTGGAAGCGTTGAAGGGAGAGACAGCCATGGACAATGCGTTAACGCAAAAAGAAAAGACGACCATGATAGAGAAAGTCCACAGTGCAATATTGTTGAGCCTTGGTGATATAGTTCTTCGACAGGTATCAAAGGAGACTACGCCATCGGGGTTATGGTTGAAACTTGAAAGTTTGTACATGACCAAATCTCTTGTGAATCGACTCTACCTGAAGCAAGCTTTGTATTCAATCAAGATGAGCGAAGACAAAGTGTTGGCTGAGCAATTGGATATGTTCAACAAGCTGATTCTTGATCTTGAAAATATTGATGTGAAGATCGATGATGAAGATCACACACTGTTGTTGTTGTGTGCTTTGCCCAGAACACATGTCCACTTTAAAGAAACTCTCCTGTATGGAAGGGAGTCGCTGAGCTTTGAAGAAGTCCAATCAGCCTTGTATTCTAAGGATCTGAACGAACGAAAGGAGCATAAACCTTCGACGGTGGGCGAAGGTTTGGCCGTTAAGGGAAAATTCTTGCGAAAAGATGGTAAGTTCGACAAGAAGAAAGGTAAAAGTCAGCAGAAGTCATATAGTGGCGAAGCATCTGGTATTCAATGTTATCACTGTAAGAATGAGGGTCACACAAGAAAGGTGTTCCCTGAACGCCTGAAAGATTATGGAGGTAAAGATAATGGCAACCCAGCCATTGTTCAAGATGACTTCGAATCATCTAATGTTCTTTTGGTTTCAAGCGACGACTCAAGAAAAGACTGGATTATGGATTCAGGTTGCACTTGGCACATGACTCCAAACAGAGAATTGTTCGAGGAGCTATGTGATCAAGATGGTGGATAAGTGCTGCTGGGAAACAACAAAGCTTGCAAAATAGCAGGAATTAGATCTGTGAGATTCAAGCTCCATGATGAGTCAATAAGGTTATTGACTGAAGTCAGGTATGTACCTGATTTGAAGAGAAATTTGATTTCTCTTGGTGAATTTGACAAGAAGGGATATGTTTTCCAGGGATAGGAAAGTATCCTAAGAGTCATGAAAGGGTCGAAGGAAGTCTTGAGGGGCATGTAGAAACAAGGCTTGTATACCCTTGAGGCTGAAGTTGTAAGTTGTAACACCCCAAAAATTTTCCTCCTATTTATACCATCAATAACTGGCTTTTATTTCGCATTCATATGCATTTTTCATTAGGTCATGGGTTTCTTGGGTGTGAATCAGGGTTTGATTCCTTCTATATTCAATTCATTTTCTTCAAGACCTATCAGTGCACATCAAGGTGAATTTGGGTTTTCAAGTCAAGGACCTCTGACCAATCATGTTTCTTTCTAACTTATGCCTTATCTTCATCTTCAAGGCTTCTTCAAGGAATTGTTCTTGTGTCGAGATCAGTGGTCATAAAGGCATCTTGGTATTCATGGAAGAGATCCAGTTGTGGACTCGTATGCAGTCAAGACATTATCGTTCTCTCAGTGTTTATTGCTTGTTGCTCGTAATGCAAGTTAATGTGGATTTGAGATCGAAGTTGAAGTTTGATCAAGGGGAGAAATGTTTTAAGCATGGTCATGTGGATTTCTTGGAATTCACACTTCCTTATCCATCTTTTCAATCCATTTCAAATAAACCATTCTTTTCAAACCCATCTTCTAGACAAATTCGTGTCCATGTCCATTTTGTTTAGAATTTACATCCATTTCAATTCATTTTATAAATATCCATATCCATTTGGATATCCATTTTTTTCTCCCAACTATACCCATTTTAAGTTCATATCCAACCAGTACCCGAATCCACTTTTAACTTTTTTCAAATCCAATCCACATTTTAAACCATTTTTATTTTCCTCACATTTTTTAAATTCAAATTTCTCATTCAATATCCAAACCACTTAGACTCATTTCTTTATGATAATCATTCAAGTCCATAAACTAGTTCTCTAAATTCAGTCTGATGGGGTCTTTTGTTCCATTTGGTCGATTCTTTTCTACACTTTCTGAAAGGAAAAGTCGTGTAAGCTCTTTTTCTCGATGTGACAAATGTAATGAAAAGTATGAACAAGAAGTTGTCGTTGTTTTGAATTTGTTGCGAAGCGAAATTCGAAATTGCGAGATGCTGTGTTGAGTAGCTTTCATCATAACGAGGTTAAATTTTCGGAGCTCACTATTGAAACTTTTAAGATGCTTCAATGTTTGGAATGGGAACCTAGTGGCTCATTTTTCTAATCTAGTGGCTCAAAACTTAGTTAGAATAGGGCATCTGGGACTGGTCGTATCAATTACTTGCAAGATATTGCTGATCCTAAGTTACCGAAAAAACCTGCGGAAAGCTATATTATACCATCCTTCACTGACACATTTCATAGCTGTTCTTGCCACAATTTGTGAGGAGCTTCCATCAGATGGTATTCTCCTTGTATATTTGTCAGCTTCAGGAGCAGGATCTAGTGGGGCTGGACATATTGAATCTGGTTGTTTAAACTTTGGTTCCCATGGAGATAAAGGATCGAATTGCATATACCATATGACTTTCTACCGTTTACCAGAAGACCACTTCTTTTAGTCATTGATAATGACAACAACAATGCTTTTAAGGTCATAGCAAAAAGAGAGATATATAACAGAAAACTAATAGAAAATCCATGAGCAAAATGCAGAGTAGTAGGAAAAATCAATAACAGAACTTCATATACAATTAAAAATGCAGGTGCATATCAGAAAGAGAAAAATACACCGCAGGAAAATATAACATAACAGCTCATGAAAAGTTTTGATATCAAAAAATTCTGTAAAAAGAGTTTCACAGCAGAATTTCACAAAAAAAAACTGAAGATCAACAGCAAAACAAAAAAAGTCCAAATTCCCCTCTAACAATTACATAACAGTTTTCATTTTTTTGCTCCTAACAAACTCATAAGAGAATCCTAACAACATTAGATTAGAAGTTCAATTCTACCATTCAATCCTTCCCAGATCAAAATTCGACCATAACAAAATTGGGAGAGGGCTTATTCATTTCTTCATTCTTCTCATATTCCACACCCAGATTGAACCTTCTTAATTATTCATCTTCAATCCTCTCGATTTTTCTTCTTCATTCTTCTGTAATTCAAGAACTTCTTCACCAATCATCATCTTTAATTTACAACTCATCCTCTTCAGTTCTCTGAACCTGCAAATACCTCATCAATACACATTCCTCCTCTCTGTAAAATTCACAACAACGCAGCATCAATAAACACAATACAACTTCGCAACAACAACAACATTGCATCATCGTCATCATCATAGATTCAACATCAATAACTCAACAACGCAAGAATTCGAAGCAATAGAAGAAGAAGAAGAAGAAGCGGATTCGAAAGGAAAATGAAAGAAGTGAGAACTTACGTGAGGATTTCGTGTCATTTCTTCATCTCCTTCAAGGCGTAGCCAAAGCGAATCACGGCTTCGAAGATTATGCTTAGTCCCTGACATCGTTTGGACCGATTCCAGATTTCAATTCCGATACTTGACTGTTGAACCTTCTTACTTGCTTGAAGTACTTGATGGCGTGGTTCTCTTCCACCTTGGAGTATTCTTCCTTCGAGGCTTGAGCTTATTGTACGCTTTGAAGAGGCAACAGACCTTCTCCGTTAGGTACCACTTGCGCCCTTGTATGAAGCATGCTTAGGGTTTAGCCTTTTTGCTTACAACTTGTTATTGAGTGAGGAGTTTTCACTCCTAGTTGTATACTTGGCTTGGTTGCGAATTCATTAGTACTTTGATGCTGTTTGCTTCCCTGTTTGTCTTACTTTGTGGTGGACGAAGAGTCACTCAATATCCTCATAGTTGAGATCACGACATTGTTTTTATCTTGTGGTTGACGAAGAGTCACTCAACTTCCTCATAGTTGAGATCACGACATCAACCATTTCCGTTGCATTTTCTTTTAGTCGAGGACGAGCAGTCACTCAGTTTTGTTTCTTAGCTGAGATCATGATATCGTTTATTTTGCGATTGAGTTGTCCTATGTTTACTTGTGTATGATCACATGTTCACTTAGGATTCCTAGTTTGAATCTAATTTTGGATTAGGTTCAAAGTAGGAGAGACATTAGGCTTGCAATCCAAGCATGACAACAGTAGGTAGACGTCCCTCATAATCCTGGACTTAGGGCCACAATGCATGATAACTTGTAGGATCGAGTTTCCCATAGACTTTCTGAGTCCAGGATCTTTTCTCTCGCCTCAGTGCGGTCGAGATCCTATTTTCCCGTAGTCGCGTGAACTACGGATTCTCTGATTCTCATTCCAGATGAGATACGTAGGCACAAGACGGAGATGTCTTGGCGAGCACACTAACAACTAACTTCCCTTTTATCTCGCCCCAGTGCGATCGAGACCAACTAGATAATTGAGCATTTTCTCTCGCCCCAGTGTGATCGAGACGTTAACTAACTCGTGATTGTAACTACGAACTACGACTGCTCTGATTTCCTCTTTCTTGTTTGATTGAGGATACGTACGCACAAGACGGCGATGTCTTGGTGAGCAACCATTCCCCATCAAACCCGTAGTCCCCAGAACTACGTTGACTCTGACTTTCCCTTCCCGAGGGAATACGTAGGCCTAGGACGACTATGTCCTACCGAGTCACCTTTTTTCAGTTTTCGTTTAGCAGTAGGCTTTAGATAACACACCCTTTGATTAAACAACAAGCGTGGATCCCATCGAGTACGATGGACGCGAGGGGGTGCTAATACCTTCCTCTCGCGTAACCGACTCCTGAACCCAGACTATGGTTGCGATGACCATGTCTTTCCCTTCCTTAGTTTTTTTCGATCGTTTCCTTTCCCTGCGTCGAGATAAATAACGTTCGTTGGCGACTCTTCTGTCTTTTTTCGCCAGTTGATTTTCGCAGTTGCGACAACTGGCGACTCTGCTGGGGACTTTGGTTTCTTAAGCAAGTCAATCCTAGCGCCTGTGTGTTTTAGGTTATTGGGTGGTTATCTGTATGCTTTATCTATTTTATTTATGGCTTTTATTGCACGGTTATTGCATGTTTATCGCATTTATCTGCTTTATTGCATTTCATTATTGTCATATATATACTGGATTGTGCTGGATTGCTGGTTTTCTTTGGTGGGTAGGGTGTTCTGAGAGATAAGCCCAATATCCACGCTTGAGTGTACACATAGGATTTAGAGTGGGTAGTCGTGTCCCTTGCGTGGTGTTGACCACGTATAGTGTTCATGAGACCCACAGCCAGACGAGGTTCCCTTAGGAGATATTCTATGTTGTATGTTGATACAAGTCATAGGATGTTCCCATTGCAAGCTGTCGACTCTGGTGACCATTCTCGAGGACTCAGTTGAGGCACTCCTCCCAAGGGGCGATAATGTCAGACCAGAAATGGAAAACACATTACGCTTCTTGATCCGAGGACCCGAAATTGGGAATTTGCTATAGGATGACCTTTTTTTGTGGGGAATCAGTTGAGGCCTCCTCAATTGATGATGATACCAAACCAGAAATGGTGAACGTAACATCATTTCTCGACCTGAGAGTCCGTGATACTGAGGGTCCTTGGTTCTAGAACCCACATGTGAGAAGGGATAGGTGTTTTCAGGTTTGCCGGAAACCTTGACCTTCAACCTACCTGGTTTTATGGTTTTCTTATCAGTGTGAACTTATATGCCTGGTATTCTGGTATTTTGATTATTCCAGTATTTTGGTATTCTGGTATTCTGATTATCCGGTGTCGTAACCCGAATTTGACCTCCTCTTTTGCCTTTTGCATAAGCATATGCATTAGAATCGTCAACATACGCATTCACACTTTTCTCTGTGTGTTTCTTGTTGCAGGATCTTCAGGTTTTCCAAACCTGATTAATCACATACCCTCAAGATTATTTCATCATCAAAACAAGCTAAAAATAAAGGTTTCCATGTTTACTCATCAAAACAAGAGGTGGAAAATCGAAACCGGGACTTCAACATCATTTCCAAGCAAATTTGGGTAAATTGGACTGCCGTAACCAATTAGCAGTTATGCTGTAACCGGTTACATAGTGTATTTTTCACCAGAAACGCAGGTTTTCAAGCATGTAACCGGTTAGCAGATATGCTGTAACCGGTTACTCTGTACAAAGTTGCATATTTTGTTGCATTGTTGGGACAGCAGCTATGCACACTCTTTGGTCTTTGATTCTACATTGTTCTAGCAGCATGTGGAATATTCTAGACATTTCAAGACCATTCAAGACACTTCACTTGCATTTATTCCAATGCTTCACTCTAAGTCAAGTGCACCGTGTTTCTTAATTTCCAAGCATGTCAACCTTTGGATTTTGAAGCTCACATTGGGATTATTACCGAGTTGATCCTAACTAACCGAGTTAACTACCTTGACTCAGTGAGTCAAGTGTAACTAACTCCAACCCTAACTCCAAACCTCCTAAAGCTAAGTCCAAAGCTCTCACACTCCAAACCAAAAGTCTCTATAAACAAACCTTCACTCATTTTTCAAGCAACCAATGATTCTCAACCATTTCTCTCACATTTCACTCTCAATTCGCTCAATTTATCTCTGAACTTTCTGCAACTTCTACATCTTCATCTCAATTCTCATCCTAAAACCTCACCAAAAGCTCTTATTCTTGAAGGATAATCACTTTTCACATTGAAAGTGATTAATTCTTGAGCTTAACCTCCATCATTTGGCATTCTTTGGTTGGATTTCTGGAATTACATCTTATTCAACTTCAATCCAAGAGTTCTACAACTTCCAATTTGGTGCAAATTCGATTTCGGTGCATTTTCGCATTTTTGATCGATTTCGACGCGTTTCGTCTACGAATCAAGGATCCTCTGGTTTTCTTTGATTTTCTGCATCAAGATCTTTTTGCAACATTTATCAAGCCAATCTCCGGCTTGTAGGTTGGTGGATCTAACTAATTTTACTATTTTGCGCATTTTCGTATCGTTCGCAATGTAGTCGATAATTGTCGTGTGTGATTTGGTTTTGCATTTGTTTGATCCATGATCCTAATGTGTTAGTTGATTCTATTACTGTTTATTTGTTGTTTTCAAGTTCAATTTTCGTGCACAAATTCATTTCCTAGCATGTGGTGGTTGGCATAAGTGATTATGTGTTGAAAATCACTTTTGAAAAGCTGTTTTTGATGTTATTTTTGCCACTGTCTCAGTGGTAACCGGTTAGCAGTTATGCTGTAACCGGTTACACAGTTCAATTTAGAACAAATACGCTGATTTTCAAGTATGTAACCGGTTAGCAGATATGCTGTAACCGGTTACAACTGAACAGAATGGCCAATTTTGAGTTTTTTCAAGCTTGTTTGGTATCCTTTCTTCTTCTAACTTCCATGGATCATGTGCTTAATTTTTATGGATGTTTTAAGCGTCATTTAACCTCTGGTTGAAGCATGTTCATAAACTTTTGATGCACGATTTCGATTATTCAACTTGTTCATATTTTTGGCAATGTTTGTTCATGAACATCTTGCATTTCATTTGATCACTTGCTAACATGTCTGCATTGCATGCTAATTGTTCTTTTAGTACTGTTTTGCACTTTTTCCTTTATTGCATTAAGTTTGTTCTTTATTGGACAAATTTAATCTTGTTTAATCAATAATTCATACCATTTGCTTTAATGATTTTTCATTCTCTTTGGAAAATTGTTAGCAAACCAATCCCTTTTAATAATTGATCGAAACCATGTTTCGATTAGTTAATCTCCCCTTTTCCTTCTCTTTAGGATCTCTTTAGACCTTCTCTTTCTTGATTCCCCGTGGAGTTGGAGTTTTGCACGACGTGAAACGCACCGTACTGGAGCGATGTACAAATCGAAGCTGATACGCTGCCTATTTCTCAACACGCTGGAGCACTGTACAAATTGAAGCTGTTATTCTATCCGTTTCAATTTCCGCGCTACACCTTTGAGTGCTAGAAAAGGAATGTGGATGGACTCTTTTTATCCTCATTCTGGCTATTTCCTTGGTAAGGACGTCTTGTCCTCTCTTTAAGAATAGTCACCTCTATCCTCAAGTGGTAGCTTCTTTTTTCCTCCTCAGTCGAGTTGATCCTTGATCATTCTCACTCTTACCTCTTGCAACTTTTCTCTTGATCAATCACCAGTTTCTTTGGTTAAAGATCATTGCTTAGATTTAACTCCTGTCTCTTACCTCATTACTCTGTTCTTGTGGTCAATCATTGTCTTCAGATTCCCCTGCAGAGTTTCTATTCTTTTCTTCGGTTAAACACATTCTTTATGTTAAACAACCGACACTTCCCCAGGAGTTCGCAAACTTTTCTTTGGTTCCTATCCCTTTGATTGGTTAACCATTGCTTATCAATTAAAACACCAATCTACACTCTTTCTCAGTTAACCACAGCCCGTCTGTTAAAATACTGAGCTTCTTTTGGGTTAATCACCTTCTCTTGGTTAATCACCTTTGCCTTCAGTTAACCACAGTCAGTCTGTTAAAATACTGATACTCTCTTTCTAGTTAATCACCTTTGCTTGGTTAATCACTCGTTTTATTCTGGTTAATCATAGTTTATCTATTAAAACCATTTGTTCCCCAGAGTTGGCAACTTCTTTTAGTTTAGTACTCCTTTTGTTGATCAGTTACTGTTATTTAGTCAAGATCAACGATCCCCTCAGAGTCAAACACCTTATCCTGGTTCAGTACTCTTTGTTCTCCTTTTTGGTTCCTCACAGTCTGTCTGTTGACACCATTCATTTGTTCTTTCCCCACTGAGTCTATCTCTTTTTCTTCGGTTAACCACTGCCAGTCAGTTAACATACCGAACCTTTTGCTTGGTTTTAACACCATACTTCTGTTTATTCCTCGACAGAACATCTACCCTCTATTCCTCAGCACGTTTTCTGTACCCTTTTGTTGCCCAGTGGAATTTCTTCTATCACTATTGTCTCCCTATATTCTGGTTTTGACACCACTATTGTTTTTTTTCCCAGCGAATCTCTTCCTTCTTTTAGTCTTGGTTTCGACACCGTTTTCCTTTATTTTCCCCAGTTTGGTTGCTCTTTCTGGACGGGTTTTCTTCTCTTGTTCTTGGTTTTGACACCACTTTCCTTTCCTTTTCTTTTTCCGTCTTGGTTCCACGAACTACGGAAGCTCTGATTCTGCATTCTTTTGAATGTATGATACGTAGGCATGAGATCGCAATGATCTCGGCGAGCACACTTCCACGTTTCTTCCATCTTCCTCCTTTCTTTCCTTTTCTTCGTCCCCTGGTTCCAAGAACTACGACACTCTGATTTCCTCATTGCACTATGAGGGTACGTAGGCACGAGGACATTGTTCCTCCGCGAGCACTTTCTTTCCTTTCTTTCTTTTTCCTCTTTCTTCTCTCTCTCCTCTCTTTAGCTAGAAGCCTTTAGATAGATAACCCATCCAAGCCTAGAAGCAAGCGAAATGGTTCCCGTCGAGTACGACGGATGCGTTAGGTGCTAATACCTTCCTTTCGCATAACCGACCCCCCGTTCCCGTTTCTCTTCCCCTTGGGTTTTATTGATATTTTCCCTGTCCTTTGGGACTAAATAAAGTTTGGTGGCGACTCTGTTGTATCTTTGAGTGTGCGATTCACTCAGGTAGAAACCAACCATCTTTAGCTGGCGACTCTGCTGGGGAGTGGTTGACCTCTTGTTGGTCCATCCCTTGAGGGGTCTCGCCTAGTTTTGTTTGATTTCTTGCTTGTTTGGGTGTTTATCTTCTGCGCTTTACTTGTTTTATCTTTACACTTTATTTGCTTATTTATTGCATTTCTTTACTGCTTTAAATACTCATATGCTGTATATTCTGGATATCTGCTATTTTCTTTGCTGTTGTCGGTTGGGTTGCTACTTGAGAGATAAGCCCATTACACAGGCTTGAGAGTACATATAGGATTAGAGTGGAAAGTAGTGTGGCCTACGTAGCGTCTTGGTACGTATGGTTTACATGAAATCCACACCCAAACGAGGTTTTCTTGGGAGATGTTCTGATTTACGCGTCTTGTGCATTTCGGGGTGTTAATCTAGAAAGCTGTCGACTCTGGTGACCATTCCCTAGGACTCAGTTGCGGTACTCCTCCCAAGGAGCGATAAATGCAGACCAGAAATGGCAAACCCATTACGCTTCTTGATCCGAGGACCCAAAGCTGGGAACTTGCCATAGGATGACCTTTTTGGGGGAATCAGTGGACGACCTCTTTGTTTAGCGATAGTACTGTACCCCGAGGGATGAATGTACTATTGCTTCTCAAATCGAGAATCCGAAACTGAGAATCCCACTTTCTATATCATACCTGTGAGGGGGATATTGCGTTTTTCTGCAGGAAACCAAGACTCTTCCAACCTTTGTTCTCTCATTGCTTCAGATCTCGCACCAACGCAGCACTACCTTTGCAGATGTTCAGATTCGACTATTCAGACTATGCTGACTTGTTGATTTTGGTGTTGGACACCATCTCATCATGTCAAATTAATTTTTGCATAAGCATTTTAAAACTTTATTTTTGCATAAATTGCATTCATTCATGCCCGCATATGCATGTCCTTCGTCCGGGAACCTTTGCTTACTCTGATCATTTCCGCCTTGTAGCAAGACGACGACTCGACATCGGTATTTTACCCGCTCAAACAAATCCAGAATCATGGCTGACTTTGAAGCTGAGAACGCTACTTATAAGGAAACTCTGGCCCAATTCCAAGGTCTGATGGATCAGTTTCAGACAAACATGGATGTCATTATAGAACTCCTTCGTGCTCAGAAGGATGCTGCTGCTGTATCTACCTCTGTTGTTGCAACTGTCACTAAGGCAACTGTTGTTACTGCTTCTCCTATTGTTACGCATGTTCCTGCTGTTGTACCTTCTCCTGCTACTGTTGAAGTGCCAATCGAACCTGTGAATCAGCCTATTGCTCAGTCTGGTTTGAACAAGATGCCTGCTGGTTTTCCTTGGGGCATGCCTCCGAATTACACTCCTCAGATTGCAAGCAGTGGTGCCTTCGTACCATATCAGCCTTTTGTTGCACCCATGCCTAATGGAAATGCTGCTGCATATCCGTGGCGTATGCCTACTCCGGTTCCACCTCCAGTGGTGAATGATGATTAGGAGAATCTTCAAGGTCAGAATCAGAATCCTGGGTCAGTTGATATTGAAGCTCTTGATGAAGAAGAGCACGTGTATAGGGGTCCTTCTATTCATGTTCCGGTTTTATCTCAGGCTGCCCAAACCGCTGTTCAGAATGTTCATCCTGGAATGCTCTATCCTGGGGCATCTTCTTCTGCTATGTTACCTCCTTCGTATTATCCGTATGGTGTTCAGATGGGTCAGAATGCTGGTCAGATGAATAATCAAGGTTTGGTGTATCCTTCTCAATTCGTTACTCCGCAAGTGTGCGCTCCGGCCGCATCTCAGCTGCCAAATCCTCAAGTTCTTGTCAGGCCCACTAATCAAGGTATACCTACTGATTACAAGCTGTTGGAAGACCGCATCAGAGCCATCGAGGGGTTTTCTGCTTTTGGCTTGGAGGCCAAGGACTTATGCTTAGTTCCAAATGTTGTTGTGCCACAAAAATTCAAGGTACATGATCTTCCAAAGTATAAAGGTTTGAGTTGCCCGCACAGTCACATCACTATGTACTGTAGAAAGATGGCATCCCATATTGATAATGATGAACTGCTAATTCATTATTTTCAAGATAGTTTGTCCGGAGCTTCATTGGACTGGTACATGGGCCTAGAGCGCAACAAAATCCGCACTTGGAGGGATCTGTCGGAAGCATTTGTGAGGCAAAACAAATATAATCTCGACCTGACACCTACCAGATTGCAATTGCAGAATCAATCTCAGCGCTCTGCTTAAACATTCAAGGAGTACGCACAAAGGTGGCATGAGATGGCCTCTCGTGTGCGACCTGCTATCTCTAATAATGAATTAGTGGATATCTTTATGGGTACTCTGTAAGGATCTTATTATGAGAAAATGGTGGGCAGTTCTTCTTCAAACTTTGCTGACATTGTAACTATCGGTGAGCGGATGAGAATGGTTTAAAGACTGGAAAGATTTCTGGATCTGGTTCTCAGCAGCCTGCTACTAGAAAGCCTCAGAATAGTCAACCAAAGAAGAAGGTAGGTGAAGCTAATGCCATGACAGCTCAAGTTTCTCCTCAATATCAAGCTCCCCTGCCTTACTATCCATATCCGTATATTGCTGCTGCGCATTATCAACAACTTCCTTATCAGTATCATCTGTAACAACCTGCTCAGAATCAACAACAACCGCAACAACAACAGTCTCATCAGAATACTAAGAATCAGCAGAATCAGAATCGTCAGAACAATAATCAGGGAAATCGTAAGCGGCCGAATTTCGACAGAATTCCGGTGCCTTATACTGAATTGTTCCCCTACTTGGTTCATCAAGGGGCGATTGTCCCCAAAGCAATTGCACCTGCTATTCCTCCATTTGGTCCGAAACACAATCCAAATGCATCTTGTGCCTATCATGCTGGATACATAGGGCATGCAACAGAGGATTGTTTTGTTTTCAAAACCAAAGTGCAAGAGCTTATTGATCGGAAGATTTTGACCTTTGCTGAGGAAGGTCCCAATGTTCAGCTCAATCCTTTACCCGATCACGGAGGGCCTGCTGTGAGCATGATTGATGATAATCTTAAAGCAGAATTAATCATGGACGTCGATGAGGTAAAGACTCCAATGGTTGTGGTTTTCAGGAAATTGAAAGAGCATGGGCTGTTAAAAGGTTTGCATGGTAAATGTCAGATATGTGATGACAATCCTAATCAGTGTCGGAGGCTGAAAGGATGCGTCCAAATCCTGATGAATCGAGGTGAGGTTCAGTTTGCCAGATCTCAGCCTGTCAAAGAGGTTGCTACCATTGAGCCATTCACTATTATCTACAAAAAGGTCCCTGTTGAATCCACCAAACAGAGGAAGGTACAACCTATTGTTGTTTGCCCACCAAAACCATTTCAATACCAGAATTCTAAGGAGGTACCTTGGAGGTATGGGTCTACGGTGTTTTCCGGAGGTCAGGAGGTAAGGTTTCCTGAATCCGAGATTGTGAACGTCACCACTGGAGGTATGACTCGTAGCAGACGTGTGTTTGCTCCGAAAGTCACTTCAAAGCCAGTTCAGGTTCCAACAGTTGTTTCCTCACAGGATAAGCCTGCATCTACTACCCCTGTTATTCAGCAAGGGGCATCTACTGCAATTCCAGTGCCGAATATTCCGTCTGTGGATGTTTCGAAGAACAAAGAAACGCTTGATGATCAGGATTTCCTTAAAATAATCAAGAAAAGTGATTTCAAAATTGTGGATCAGCTAGGGCAGACTCCTTCTAGGATCTCTATTTTGTCTTTACTCATGAGTTCACCCACGCATCGATCAGCTTTGCTGAAAGTATTGAACACTGCTCATGTTATGCATGATATATCCATCGTTGATTTCGATGACGTAGTGGCCAATATATCCGCGAGCAGATATTTGGGTTTCAATGAATCAGAATTGCCTTCTAAAGGAGCCACTCACAACAAAGCATTGCACATATATGTGCGGACAACCTCTTATCCCGCGTTCTAGTTGATACCGGTTCTTCCCTTAATGTCATGCCTAAGGGCACATTAAGTCAATTACTGGTGGAGGGAAGCGAGATGCGGCCAAGCTCCTTAGTTGTCAGAGCCTTTGATGGTTCTCGAAGGCAAGTCATGGGAGAGGTGGACCTACCTATCAAAGTTGGACCGCATTTGTTTACCATTACTTTCCAAGTGATGGATATCAATCCAGCATACAGCTGTCTTTTGGGCCGACCATGGATCCACGCCGCTGGGGCAGTTACTTCCACTTTGCACCAGAAATTAAAATTCATGTATGACGATCAGCTAGTCATCGTCTGTGGTGAGGAGGATATGATTGTGAGTGAATTGTCGTCTTTCTGATATGTTGAGACTGAGGAAGGCATAGCTGAGGTGCCGTTGCAATGTCTCGAGTTCGAAGATGTCAGTTCAGCTTCAACTAGTAGATCACCACAGTTGGATTTAGCGTCTGTTAAAAGTGCTAAGGAGGCTATTCAGAAAGGTACTTTGTCAGGCTGGGGGGGCATGTGATCGATGTGGTTAAAAAGCATAATCGATTTGGATTGGGCTATCGTCACAATCGTCGATCTAGTTCCTCTGGTCAGAAGCAATACAACTTTGTCAAGTTCAAAAGCGTGGGTTATCAGCAGGGTAACATTGTAGAAGTTATTGATGACGCTGGTCCTAGCCGACAGACTCCTAGCTTTGTGCGCAAGTGTCCACCCGGGTTCAAGCTTAACAACTGGACATCAACTGTGATTCCTGTGGTTTTTCCCATAAACATGTAATGCATTTTGCTTTTTCCTTCCCTCGTCTGTGCCCGAGACGAGTGGATAGCTTGTAATGGGCCACACGTTTTTGAAATATTATGTGATCAATAAATGAAAGTTTTTGCATTCAAAATCTTGCTCTATTTCTTTCTTTATTTTACTTTTTCACAAACAATTGGCAAAAGTTTCTTTTCTTTTACCTTTTCAAATAGCTCATTCTAAACATATTTATAAACATGCAGAACTAATAAATGCATTGATAACAACATGGCAAACATCCGTTGTAATTCTAGGATTCCAATTAACCAAGCCGAAGAAGATGGTGAAGAAGATTGTGAATTGTCGGCTGAACTAGCAAGGCTCCTTGAGCATGAGCAGAAAGAGATTCAGCCACACAAAGAGCCAATGGAAGTTGTTAATCTTGGTACTGATGAAGTTAGAAGAGAAGTCAAGGTTGGCGCATCCCTTGCAGAGCATGTACACTCCGAGTTGGTCAAGCTATTGAAAGAGTATGTTGATATATTAGCCTGGTCTTATCAAGATATGCCTGGGTTGGATACCAACATCGTTGAACATCGCTTACCACTCAAGCCCAGATGTCCTCTTGTCAAGCAGAAACTCAGAAGGATTAGACCCGACATGGCACTCAAAATCAGAGAAGAGGTAAAGAAACAGCTTGACGCTGGGTTCCTAGCCACTTCTGAATATCCTGAATGGATTCCTAACATCGTCCCAGTTCCTAAGAAAGATGGGAAGGTTAAAATGTGTGTGGACTATCGAGATCTCAACAAAGCGAGCCCGAAGGATGATTTTCCTTTGCCTCATATTGACGTCTTGGTAGACAATACCGCACAGTTCTAGGTCTTTTCCTTCATGGACGGTTTCTCAGGATATAATCAGATCAAGATGTCCCCAGATGATATGGAGAAGACTACTTTCATCACGCCATGGGGTACATATTGTTACAAGGTCATGCCATTCGGTCTAAAGAATGCAGGGGCAACTTACCAACGTGCCATGACAACCCTCTTTTATGATATGATTCATAAAGAGATTGAGGTTTACGTGGACGATATGATTGCCAAGTCCAAGACCGAAGATGATCATTTGGTTCATCTGAGGAAATTGTTTGACTAACTCCGGAAGTTTAGACTGCGGTTGAATCCTGTGAAGTGTACCTTCGGAGTTCGATCTGGTAAACTGTTGGGCTTTATTGTGAGTCAGAAGGGCATTGAAGTTGATCCTGACAAAGTTCGGGTAATTCAGAACATGCCGCCTCCCAAAACAGAAAAAGAAGTCTGTGGTTTTCTGGGTAGACTTAATTACATCTCAAGATTTATTTCACATTTGACGGCTACCTGTGAACCAATGTTCAAATTACTAAGAAAAAATCAATCGGTTGAATGGAACAATGAATGTCAAGAAGCATTTGACAAAATAAAACAATACTTGCAAGAGCCACCGATCTTAGTACCGCCGGTTCCTGATAGGCCATTAATCATGTATCTCACCATTCTCGACGAATCGATGGGATGTGTATTAGGTCAACATGATGACACTGGCAGAAAAGAACATGCAATTTACTATCTGAGCAAGAAGTTCACTGACTGTGAGACCAGATACTCACTCTTGGAGAAAACTTGTTGTGCTCTGGTCTGGGCTGCTCGACGCCTAAGACAATACATGATTTGCCATCCTACATTATTGATATCCAAGATGGATCTAATAAAGTACATATTTGAAAAGCCTGTTGTCTCTGGAAGGATTGCTCGGTGGCAAATGCTGTTAACTGAGTATGATATCCAGCATGTTACCCAGAAAGCAATAAAAAGGAGCGTCTTGTCTGACTACCTTACTCATCAACCTGTAGAGGGTTATCAATAAATGAAGTTTGAATTTCCCGATGAGGATGTTTTGTTTATCAGAGATTATGAGACTCTAGACCCTGATATAGGACCCAAACCAGGGGCGCGATGGACGCTCGTGTTCGACAGTGCCTCCAATGCTAAAGGTCGTGGAATTGGGGTTATCCTCATCTCTCCAACGGGTTTTCACCTTCCCTTCACTGCCATATTATGCTTTGCATGCACCAACAATATGGCTGAATACGAAGCATGTATCTATGGTATTGAAGCGGCAATTGACATGAGAATCAAGATTCTTGAGGTCTATGGAGATTCTGCTTTGGTTATCGGCCAAGTCAGAGGTAACTTTGTGACTCGGGATTCCAAGCTGGTTCCGTATCAAAAACACATAGCGAAGTTGATTCCTTACTTTGATGAAATCTCTTTTCATCATATTCACAGAAAGGAGAATCAACTAGCTGATGCACTTGCTACTCTAGCATCTATGTTCAAAGTCAAGTGGAAGAATGAAGCCCCTTCTATCCGCATTGATCATTTGGACAAACCAGCACACTGTTTAGCAATCGAGGACGAGTCTGATGAAAAGCCTTGGTTCTACGACATTAAGAGATATCTGGAAAAACAGGAATATCCCGAAGGTATCACTATCACTGACAAGAAAGCTCTTAGGCGGCTCTGTGCCAAATTCTTCTTAAGTGGCAGTGTACTGTACAAGAGGAATTATGATTCCGTGTTGCTCAAATGCGTGGATAGACACGAAGCACACACGATCATAAGGTCCATACATGAGGGCTGCGAGGGTGTACATGCTAAAGGTCCTGCTATGGCCAAGAAGATCCTTCGAGCTGGGTATTACTGGACAACAATGGAGGTAGATTGTTACAACTTTGCCAAAAGATGTCACAAGTGCCAAATCTACGGAGACAAGATCCACGTGCCTCCTACTCCATTGAATGTTTTGACTTCACCTTGGCCATTCTCTATGTGGGGTATCGATATGATTGGAATAATCGAACCGAAAGTTTCCAACGGTCATCGATTCATTTTAGTGGCTATCGATTACTTTACCAAGTGGATTGCAGCTGCTTCTTACACAATTGTAACACGACAAGTGGTTGCCAGATTCATCAAGAAGGAGATAATCTGCTGCTATGGTATTCCTAGTAGCATTATCACTGACAATGCAAGCAACCTGAACAACAAGATGATGAAGGAGTTATGTCAATAATTTAAGATCGAGCACCACAACTCTTCACCTTATCGGCCCAAAATGAATGGCGCTGTCGAAGCAGCAAACAAGAATATCAAGAGGTTTGTCCAGAAAATGGTCAAGACTTACAAGGATTGGCACGAAATGCTTCCTTTTGCGCTACATGGTTACAGAACTTCAGTTCGTACTTCTACCGGGGCAACTCCGTATTCGCTTGTGTATGGTATAGAGGCTGTTCTTCCCATTGAAGTTGAGATTCCTTCTCTCAGAGTCATCATGGAAGCAGGTCTTGACGAAGCTGAATGGGTTCAATCCAGATATGATCAGCTGAATCTCATCGAAGAGAAGCGCCTTATAGCCGTTTGTCATGGTCAATTGTATCAGAGATGTCTCAAGCGAGCTTTTGACAAGAAAGTTCTCCCTCGAACATTCCATGAAGGCGAGTTCGTGCTCAAGAGGTATTCACTTGTTCATTCGGATCCCGAGGCAAGTGGACTCCCAACTACGAAGGACCTTTCGTTATCAAGAAGGCCTTCTCAGACGGAGCCCTGATCCTCACCACCATGGATGGGGAGGAGCTGCCATCGCCCGTGAACTCCGATACAGTCAAAAACTATTATGCCTGAAAAAAATAGATGGTGTAGCCCGCTAGATTGACATCCGCAAGGACAATCTAGGCAAAAATGGGCGTCCCGATGGACCAAAAAAAAAGAAATGTCCATGCAAAAGTTAGGGACAATGAAAAAATAATAATAGCCCGCTAAGTTGAAAACCCGAAAGGGCGACTTAAGCAAAAATGGGTATCCCGGTGGACGAAAAAAATATAATAATGTCCAGGCAAAAATTAGGGATAAAGGCATTTGACTGTAAACACTTGAGCCTCTCTTCATCATAGCTAGACCTCAGACGGTAACAGTGCAGTCAAATCATCATCAACTAGTGCAAGGCATTTTGGAACCTAGAGTTACTGTGGATGGTGGTCAATGTTGTAATCAATGCAAAGCATGATTTCCCTTTGCCATTTACATTTGTTTTTCAATTTATTGCAAATTTCCTCATCAAGGATTTTTGCATCCTTGTACACATCTTATGTACAAACTTTTTCACATTTCAATGAAAATTCATCATTTGATTTCTCAATCGTTTCCTTTCCAGTATTTTGTTTGCAAAATAAACAATTATTTGTGATCACATAATACTAAAAAATGTTGAGAATAATGAAAGCTACATCAGTGGAGAAAGCTTATGCATTGCATTTTTCACTGATAACTCTTACAGGATGATCGGTCATATCCATCAACAAGCTTGATACTCGACCAACACTATGATGGTTCCTAGAAGATGCAGTTTCCTCTTCAATAGAGCTATCATTTTTCCTCAGCGGGCGCTATTGCAATTTGTCAGAAAATTGATTTACGTCTCTTTTCTCTGATAAATTTGCAAGGTCCCCAAACAGGTTGCCAAAGAATTCCCAGCAGAGACTTTGCTCTTTTTTCCCCAGTAAGGGTTGTACATCATCTCCAGCAATCCGAAATTCTTTCCCCAGCAGCGGTGGTTCTCCTCAACAAGGTTAGCCGGGTTTTGGAAAGATATGTCCCCAAGCGGAGTCAGTTCAGATAGGAAGGATTTGGTTTATTCCTTCATCCCCAGTATTGACAGCCTTGGTGGTTTAGAAACCTGAGACGTTCTCAATTTCTTACCCCAAGCGAAGTTATCATCCCCTGCTGACTCTTTCCTCCAACAAGGATCATCTTCCTCTGTGGGTTTTTCTCCCTAACCAAGTGTGTCAAAGTCGTTTTGCTACGATTTATGCCCGATCATTGTGCCTTACCTTGTGTCTTTGCATTTGCATAATATCAAGCACCATGTAGGATCGCATACATAGCATATGCATCATAACATACGCCCTTCCTTACTTGTCTGACTTATCTCCCAGCAGATTTTTAGCCAACTTTGCACCTTTCATTTGCGCTTCTCCTTTTGCCATCGTCAGCCAAATTTTCGAGCCACTCTTTTATTTAATCCCCTTCTACCTTGAATCATCGAAAAGCTAGCGCAATTCGTACATTACGGTCCAAGTGGATTAAATAGGGGCAGTTGTCGTAACCCGAATTTGACCTCCTCTTTTGCCTTTTGCATAAGCATATGCATTAGCATCGTCAACATACGCATTCGCACTTTTCTCTGTGTGTTTCTTGTTGCAGGATCTTCAGGTTTTCCAAACCCGATTAATCACATCCTCTCAAGATTATTTCATCATCAAAACAAGCTAAAAATAAAGGTTTCCATGTTTACTCATCAAAACAAGAGGTGGAAAATCGAAACCGGGACTTCAACATTATTTCCAAGCAAATTTGGGTAAATTGGGCTGCAGTAACCAGTTAGCAGTTATGCTGTAACCGGTTACATAGTGTATTTTTCACCAAAAACACAGGTTTTCAAGCATGTAACCGGTTAGCAGATATGCTGTAACCGATTACTCTGTACAAAGTTGCAGATTTTGCTGCATTGTTGGGACAGCAGCTATGCACACTTTTTGGTCTTTGATTCTACATTGTTCTAGCAGCATGTGGAATATTCTAGACATTTCAAGACCATCCAAGACACTTCACTTGCATTTATTCCAATCCTTCACTCTAAGTCAAGTGCACCGTGTTTCTTAATTTCCAAGCATGTCAACCTTTGGATTTTGAAGCTCACATTGGGATTGTTACCGAGTTGATCCTAACTAACCGAGTTAACTACCTTGACTCAGTGAGTCAAGTGTAACTAACTCCAAACCTCCCAAAGCTAAGTCCAAATCTAGATTCAAAGCTCTCACACTCCAAACCAAAAGTCTATATAAACAAACCTTCACTCATTTTTCAAGGAACCAATGATTCTCAACCATTTCTCTCACATTTCACTCTCAATTCTCTCAATTTCTCTATGAACTTTCTGCAACTTCTACATCTTCATCTCAATTCTCATCCCAAAACCTCATCAAAAGCTCTTATTCTTGAAGGATAATCACTTTTCACATTGAAAGTGATTAATTCTTGAGCTTAACCTCCATCATTTGGCATTCTTTGGTTGGATTTCTAGAATTACATCTTATTCTACTTCAATCCAAGAGTTTTACAACTTCCAATTTGGTGCAAATTCGATTTCGGTGCATTTTCGCGTTTTTGATCGGTTTCGATGCGTTTCGTCTACGAATCAAGGATCCTCTGGTTTTCTTTGATTTTCTGCATCAAGATCTTTTTGCAACATTTACCAAGCCAAATCTCCGGCTTGTAGGTTGGTGGATCTAACTAATTTTACTGTTTCGCGCATTTTCGTATCGTTCGCAATGTAGTCGATAATTGTTGTGTGTGATTTGGTTTTGCATTTGTTTGATCCATGTTCCTAATGTGTTAGTTGATTCTATCACTGTTTATTTGTTCTTTTCAAGTTCAATTTTCGTGCACAAATTCATTTCCTAGCATGTGGTGGTTGGCATAAGTGATTATGTGCTGAAAATCACTTTTGAAAAGATGTTTTTGCTGTTATTTTTGCCACTGTCTCAGTGGTAACCAGTTAGCAGTTATGCTGTAACCGGTTACACAGTTCAATTTTCAACAAATACGCTGATTTTCAAGTATGTAACCGGTTAGCAGATATGCTGTAACCGGTTACCACTGAACAGAATGGACAATTTTGAGTTTTTTCAAGCTTGTTTGGTATCCTTTCTTCTTCTAATTTCCATGGATCATGTGCTTCATTTTTATGGATGTTTTAACCATCATTTAACCTCTGGTTGAAGCATGTTCATAAACTTTTTATGCACGATTTCGATTATTCAACTTGTTCATATTTTTGGCAATGTTTGTTCATGAACATCTTGCATTTCATTTGATCACTTGCTAACATGTTTGCATTGCATTCTAATTGTTTTTTTGGTACTGTTTTGCACTTATTCCTTGATTGCATTAAGTTTGTTCTTTATTGGACAAATTTAATCTTGTTTAATCAATAATTCATACCATTTGCTTTAATGATTTTTCATTCTCTTTGGAAAATTATTAGGAAACCAATCCCTTTTATTAATTGATCGAAACCATGTTTCGATTAGTTAATCTCCCCTTTTCCTTCTCTTTAGGATCTCTTTAGACCTTCTCTTTCTTGATTCCCCGCGGAGTTAGAGTTTTGCACGACGCGAAATGCACCGCACTGGAGCGATGTACAAATCGAAGCTGATACGTTGTCTATTTCTCAACACGCTGGAGCACTGTACAAATTGAAGCTGTTATTCTGTCCGTTTCAATTTCCGCGCTACACCTTTGAGTGCTAGAGAAGGAATGTGGATGGACTATTACTATCCTCATTCTGGCTATTTCCTTGGTAAGGACGTCTTGTCCTCTCTTCAAGAATAGTCACCTCTATCCTCAAGTGGTAGCGTCTTTTTTCCTCCTCAGTCGAGTTGATCCTTGATCATTCTCACTCTTACCTCTTGCAACTTTTCTCTTGATCAATCACAAGTTTCTTTGGTTAAAGATCATTGCTTGGATTTAACTCCTGTCTCTTACCTCATTACTCTGTTCTTGTGATCAATCATTGTCTTCAGATTCCCCTACAGAGTTTCTATTATTTTCTTCGGTTAAACACAGCCTTTCTGTTAAACAACCGACACTTCCCCAAGAGTTCGCAACCTTTTCTTTGGTTCCTCTCCCTTTGATTGGTTAACCATTGCTTATCAATTAAAACACCAATCTGCACTCTTTCTCAGTTAACCACAGTCCGTCTGTTAAAATACTGAGCTTCTTTTGGGTTAATCACCTTCTCTTGGTTAATCACCTTTGCCTTCAATTAACCACAGTCAGTCTGTTAAAATACTGATACTCTCTTTCGAGTTAATCACCTTTGCTTGGTTAATCACTCGTTTCCTTCTGGTTAATCACAGTTTATCTATTAAAACCATTTGTTCCCCAGAGTTGGCAACTTCTTTTGGTTTAGTACTCCTTTTGTTGATCAGTTACTGTTATTTAGTCAAGATCAACGATTCCCTCAGAGTCAAACACCTTATCCTGGTTCAGTACTCTTTGTTCTCCTTTTTGGTTCCTCACAGTCTGTCTGTTGACACCATTCATCCGTTCTTTCCCCACTGAGTCTATCTCTTTTTCTTCGGTTAACCACTGCCAGTCAGTTAACATACCGAACCTTTTGGTTGGTTTTAACACCATACTTCTGTTTATTCCTCGACATAGCATCTACCCTCTGTTCCTCAGCACGTTTTCTGTACCCTTTTGTTCCCCAGTGGAATATCTTCTATCACTATTGTCTCCCTATATTCTGGTTTTGACACCACTATAGTTTTTTTCCCAGCGGATCTCTTCCTTCTTTTCCTCTTGGTTTCAACACTGTTTTCCTTTGTTTTCCCCAGTTTGGTTTCTCTTTCTGGACGGTTTTTCTTCTCTTGTTCTTGGTTTTGACACCACTTTCCTTTCCTTTTCTTTTTCCGTCTTGGTTCCACGAACTACGGAAGCTCTGATTCTGCATTCTTTTGAATGTATGATACGTAGGCATGAGATCACAATGATCTCGGCGAGCACACTTCCACCTTTCTTCTGTCTTCCTCCTTTCTTTCCTTTTCTTCGTCCCCTGGTTCCAAGAACTACGGCGCTCTGATTTCCTCATTGCACTATGAGGGTACGTAGGCACGAGGACCTTGTTCCTCCGCGAGCACTTTCTTTCCTTTCTTTCTTTTTCCTCTTTCTTCTCTCTCTCCTTTCTTTAGCTAGAAGCCTTTAGATAGATAACCCATCCAAGCTTAGAAGCAAGCGAAATGGTTCTCGTCGAGTACGACGGATGCGTTAGGTGCTAATACCTTCCTTTCGCATAACCGACCCCCCGTTCCCATTTCTCTTCCCCTTGGGTTTTATCGATATTTTCCCTGTCCTTTGGGACTAAATAAAGTTCGGTGGCGACTCTGTTGTATCTTTGAGTGTGCGATTCACTCAGGTAGAAACCAACCATCTTCATCCGGTATTCTGGTATTCTGATTATCCAGTATTCTAGTATTCTGATTATCCGGTATTCTGGTATTCCGGTATTCTCTTCAGAGCAGACTCGTGAACTTATTCAGTCACCAACACAACAGTTATTCAGAATATATGGAAGCTTTGATCCCATGTCTATTGTATTCATAATATTGCGTTGCAATTGCATAAGCATCTTGCATCATTTTTTCATATCTTTCTCTGACCAGAATAGCAGAGCTCATCCATCCTTTGTCCTCGACCTGCAGTTGATTTCCTGACTTTCGTATTGGACTTGAATCAGTATTTCGGAAGAATCATGAACTCAGGAGAACAAAACCAATTTGTGACTTGGGTGGATGTTGAATTGATGAAAAGTCAGTTGGATTAACTTATGGAAGTTATGGCAGCCATGACAAGGGGAGATGCCAATATTCAGAGAGCTAAGAATGTCATTCCACCTCCGGTGAACAATGTTGCTCAAGGTCAGCCAGCACGAATCCCTGTTGAGAATCAATTTATACAAGAGTGTCCCATCGTTCGAGGCAGACATTCTTCTTCTCTTGATGTTGTAGACTATCAGAGTTTTGCATTCTCTGTGCCAGATTTCCAAGGGGGTAGTTCCAAAGATGAAACCTAAAGATCCACGGACTGTTGAGTTTATGGAAAGATATCGTGTGTTGGACGAGAAGCTTAAAGCCCTGGAGGGTCGTGGTGATCTTGATTTGAATGCTTCAAGCATGTGTTTGGTACCCGGCCTTGTAATGCCTCCAAAGTTCAAAACACTGAAGTTTGAGAAGTACAAAGGAGATAGTTGTCCAAAACAGCATTTGGTGATGTTTTGTAGAAGAATGACCTCACATGTGCACAATGATAAACTTATGATTCACTGTTTCCAGGATAGTCTGAGTGGGGCATCGTTGAGTTGGTATATGCAGTTAGAAAGTGGTTGCATCCAATCATGGTCCGACCTAGCCAACGCCTTTGTGAAGCAATACAGATACAATCTTAACATGGCTCCCAGCCGCATGCAGTTGCAAGGTTTATCTCAAGCGGACAATGAATCATTCATAGGGTATGCCCAGAGATGAAGAAAGTTAGCTGCATGCGTTCAACCACCGCTTTTGGATAGGGAATTGGTCGACCTGCTCATGGATACTTTGCAAGGTCCGTACTTGGATAAGATGATCGACAATGGGGCATAAACTTTTCTGACTTGATAATAGTTAGGGAACACATCGAGAGCGGTATCAAGTGTGGAAAGATCCAAAGCATATCAAACATACAATCTAGTTAATGTGCATCATCTGTCAGTTCCCAAGAAGATTTGGAGGAGGAAAATAGTTCCATCTGGGAACATCCGCCACCTCATCCTCAGTATTCAGGTATTTCAACTGTTCAGAGTCAGCAATCTTCTGGGTCTCCGTTTCAAATGCCATTTTCTCCACAGGGACAATATCTTTCTCCAAATCAGGGACCTCCTCATAATCAACGGTCATACCACTATCAACCACGTCAGCACGCCCGACAGAGGACAAGGAAGCCAGAGAGGCATTTCACTCAGTTGCCAATGTCATACAGTCAGATGTTTCCAGATTTGATTAAAGGTTGATTAATAGTGTCGAAGGAATTGAACCCAATGCCTTTTCCATACCCACCAAGTTTTGATGCCAACACCCGTTGTGACTACCATGCTAGGGCACAGGGGCATTCAACTGAAGGCTGTAAGGTGCTCAAGAGCAAGGTTCAGACACTTCTTGACTCCAATATGTTCTCATTCACGCCTCAGGGTATTCGAATAAATAATTCTCCTTCATCCAGTCATATGGGTTCTTCAGTCCATGTTATGGAAGAAGGCACCGAGAGCAGTTGTGCAGATGATTATCTGACTGACTTCGACGAGCAATTCTGAAGATGACTAGCTCAGTAGAAAATCAAGCTTGGAAAGCCCAGTTCCCCGAAACTAGCAATCTTTTAGATCATGTAATTTCTTTGCATTTGCAGTTTCTTTTATGTTAAAGTACAAACTCATTTGTAAAACTTGTCTGTTTTTGATTGATAATGATAATGAAATGAATATGCATGTTTTGATTAAATCCATTTGTGTTCACTCATACTTTTTTATTGATATCAAATGCTTGTTTAAGAAAATTATAAGGGAGGATGACGAAATTGAAAGACGCAAAACTTTTGATTGTATGCTTTTGATATAAAACCCTGCTGATGATGTATATGCATTATTTCAAATTCCTAAACACCGGATATATAAGGAAGATAATCCCTTGTCAGCCCTGTTGAGCCTAGAAGTAGGAGTTTCTTTCTGAAAACGAAAAAACCTCAATCTTAACCTGGGGCAGGGTAGGTGTCAGCTAATTTGACCGTGCGTTCAAATTTCAAAAAGAGGAGCGTTCCCATTTGAGGATCAATTACATCTATGGTTATCCCTCACCAACTAAAGAGTGAGGCGGTCACAACTCTTTCAAACAAGTCAAACAAGCCAGTGTCACACGATTTGTTCCAAAAAAAAAAGAATCAAAAGAAAAAAGAAAGCCCGCTAAGTCGAAACTTGAAAACAAATGACTTAGGAAAAAGTTAAGGCATCCCGCTGGACTTCAAAATCGAAAAATTCAAAAAAGAATCAGTCCAGGCAAAAATCAGGGAAATAAAAAACAAAAGAACGAAAAGCTAAAAGGACTACAAAAAGAAAAATCCTCGAGCAAAGAACAAGTCGTGTGACTACAAACACCAAAGACAAAAGGAGTGACTGTCACTCTGAAAACCGTGTGGGTTCCTTAACCATTACTTCTACCATTCAATAAAATTTTGAAAGGTGATCGTCGGTGTCAAATTAGTTGAACGTAGGACTGGAGAACATCAAGGAGAATGAGTGGGTTAAAACAAAACTTTGAGCCTTATATCCTTTCTTTCTTAAACCGTGAACTAGGCCACGTTACAACCCTCAAAATACCTAATTGAAGCAGGGTTGTTTCAAAAGCATACTTCGGTAAGATCACATCAAAACTGACTCCTAAAAGGTTTTTCTTACCATTCATGTTGGTATCGATGTGACAATCTGATTAGTGATTCATTCACCATATGTCACGACATTTTTCCAGTGAACAAACTTGGATTTCAAAACTGTCATATGCATTGCATTAAAATTATCTTTTCAAAATGAATTGTTTTGCTTGCGAGTAAGTACTTGACATCAGGAGAGTCTCTGCAATGGAAAGATTGATCAAGATAAGATGCAAATGCCAGAAGACTTCGTTGAGCAGGGGTAAGTCAGCCTTTCCAAGATTCATCTAATCTGGGGCAATCAGATCGAGATTCGACAAATCTCTCGAAGGTCAATCAGTCAGAGGCACTCCTTCACAAATTAGCCAATCAGGGGAAAAATAACTCCGAGGTCGGGGCAGGTCATCCCGAGAGCACAAGAAGTTATCCTTTCCAGAAGGATTAATCCAAAGCACCTCTCCGAGGTTCAGAATATTGGGGCAGTCCATCTCAGACCATCAGGGTACGTAAGTTTTAGTTTCCTTTCGAGGCAGATTCTTACAGAGATCCCACGAGCTGAGGCAAGACAGGTAACAATGGAACATCTCCATTCTTTCAAAGCTACTCAGGTAAGTTCTGTCAACCTTCAAGTTCAAGACGAATGTCGAGAAGTCAGGTTAACCATTCCCTAACCTTTTAACTAGAAACCTTATAACCAGACAAGACATTTTCCAACACCAGCTGTACTTGACCTACCTCGAAATCATCGGCCGAGCCCCCATATCATTGCATAATCATTACCATGCACATCATTCGCATAGCATAGCATGAAGCCTTGTAAAATCGAACAGAAAATCCAAATCCCAACCTTGCTTAGCATCCATCCAAAGCCCACTTTGCTGGCATCTTCCTAAATCCAGAAGCCCAATCCATATTGGCATCCCCTTTAAAGAAAAACCCAACCTTGCTTGGCACATCATCAAAAACCCAACCTTGCTTGACACCTCATCCAAAGCCTATTCCCTATTGGCAATCACCAAAAGTCTAATCCCTATTGGCATCTCATTTCAAAATCCAATCCCCATTGGTACCCCAGAAAAATCTCACCTTCGAAAAGTCAAGCACCATCAGATTTCACCTATCGTTACCAGCAAAGTTCAATCATACTTGGTACATCCTTCTTTCCCCGGTAGCCCGAGCATACATCGGCATTTCTGCATGTAGTAATCATCATTACATTGCATCCTCAAACAGTAGCATTTCCATTTCGTATTGAGAATTACGCCATAGAAAGAAAATTCAAACACATGCATGCGAAGCATAATCCAGATTTGGTACCTTGCACGGAAACCCGAATCACCTTTCAGTCAAAATAGTGACATATTCCTCAGAGAGAATGTCGAGCCATTCCTCAGCAGGAATTTCAATCAACACCTCTATTTAATTTTCTGTTGGGTCATAGATCATATGTCAATCTTACCCTCGATCTGTCCTTGTCTATCAACCCTTTGATGACAAAATTCTAAAAGTAGGTCTTCTTTCCGTCAACTCTTTGACGACGTGTTTCTTTCGGACAGATTTTTTTTCTGTCAACTCTTTGACGACGTGTTCCCCGGGTCAGGTTTTATTTCCATAAACTCTTTGACGACGTGTTTCTTTCAGACAAGTTTTCTCCCCATCAACCCATTGGCGATGTGTCCCATCAGTCGGGTTTTTGAATTTTTATTCCCGTCAACCCTTTGACGATGTGTTTCTTTCAGACAGACTTTCTCCCCGTCAACCCTTTACAGATGCGTCCCTTCGGTCGGGTTTTCGAGTTTTTCTTCCTGTCAACTCATTGACAAGACGTCCTTTCAGACAAGTTTTCTTCCCGTCAACCCTTTGACGAGGTGTTCTTTCGGTGAAATTATTCATTCCCATCAACCCTTTGACGATGTCAGTTAGTTCCTTCCGTCAACCCTTTGACGATGTCAATTTTCATTCCGTCACCCTTTGACGAGGTTCGTATTATTGTCATCAACCCTTTGATGACGACATTCCAGATGTTATCTTCCCGTCAACCCTTTGACGATGTAGTGAAGTTTCCTTCCATCAACTCTTTGATGAGTGGAATCGGTGTTTTTCGTAATCCCCAGCTTCGGGTAACATCTCTTGGTCTTTCTCACCTTTTATTCCCCAATGAAGTTGCAGATGAATTCGTTCATCATGCTTGTATTCCCCTGTAGAGTTGTCTGTTTAGGCTTCTCTTATCCCCAGCAGACTCATCTTTGTAGATTTGTTGATTTTACTAACCCTTGGATGTGAGTCTGCCTGCGTGTCGACCTTCCTTTTGAAATCCATCTTGTGATGGTAACCTCTGGTTGTGAGTTCGCCTGCGTATCATCCTACCTTTGTGTTTGGATGTGAGTCCTCCTGCGTGTCGGCCTTCCTTTTAGAAATCCATCTTGATATGGTAACCTCTGGTTGTGAGTTTGCCTGTGTGTCGGCCTACCTTTGTGTTTGGATGTGAGTCTGCCTGCGAATCGGCCTTCCTTTTGAAAATCCATCTTGTGATGGTAACCTCTGGTTGTGAGTCTGCCTGCGTGTCGGCCTACCTTCGTGTTTGGATGTGAGTCTGCCTGCGTGCCGGCCTTCCTTTTAAAAATCCATCTTGTGATGGTAACCTCTGGTTGTGAGTCCTCCTGCATATCGGCCTACCTTTGTGTTTAGATGTGAGTCCACCTTCGGTCGGTATTCTTTCCTTTTAAATCATTCGTTGCTAGTCCGCCTTTGGTCGGCACACCTTTCTTGTTAGATGTGAGACCGTCTTCGGCCGGTATTCTTCTTATAATTCACTTTCGTTTGATGTGAGTCAGCCTCCGGCCGGCATTCCTATTAGAAATCACTTTCGATTATTATCCTCTTGATGTGAGTCCGCCTCCGATAGGCATTCATCTTAAAGTTCTCCTTCGTTATGATGTGAGTCCGCCTACGGCCGACACTCCTTCGTTTACTCTTCAATTGTGAGTCCGCCTTCGGCCGGCATCCCTTTCAAGTCCACTCTCGAGTGGCATCTTCATTTTGATTCCACCTTTAGTTGGCCAACACTTTCTGTATATCTCTAGTTTAATCCCAACTTTTGGTTGGCACCCAGTTGTTGAATCCCAACTCTTGTTAGTACCTTTCGTTGAGGGTTTGCCTTTGGTCGGCGTCCTCGTTATCCTAACTCTTGGTTAGTATCTTTATCCCGACTCTTGGTTGGTACCTCTCGTTGTGAGTTCGCCTTTGGTCGGCGTCCTAGTTATCCTAACTTGTGGCTAGTACCCGTTATCCTAACTCTTGGTTTGTATTCTTTGTTGTGAGTTCACCTTCGGTCGGCGTCTTGGTTATCCTAACTCTTGGTTAGTATCTTTCATCCCGACTCTTAGTTGGCATCTTTCGTTATGGGTTCGCTCTCGGTCGGCGTTCCGGTTGTCCTAATTCTTGATTAATGTTCCTTTATCCTAACTATTGGTTAGTATCCTTCATGTCATCCTAACCTTTGGTTAGTGTCCTTCATTTCATCCTAACTTTTGGTCTGTATCCGTCATTCCATCCAAACTCTTGGTTAGTATCTTCTTTCCCAACTCTTGGTTGGTAATCTCCGGGTCAGTATCTTTTATCTTAATCTCCCTGTTAGTCTCCTCTTTCCCAACTCTTGGTTGGTAATCTCTTGGTTTATATCCTCTATCCCGACTCTTGGTTGATGTCTGTCCTTTTTCCCAACTATTGGTTGGTGATCTTCGGTTTTATCTCAACTTTTGGTTGGTACCCTTTGTAAGCTCGCCTTCGGTCGACAACCTCGTTACTAATTGTTGATTAGTATCCCGTTTTCCAACTCTTGGTTAGTAATTTATCTTTTATCCCAGTTTGTGGTGAGTGTCCTTTCCGTTATTCCAACTTTTGGTAGGTATTCTTCGTTATGAGTTTGCTCTTTGTCCAAACTCTTGGTTGACGTCTTCTATTGACTCATCTGTCATCTTTCACTATTTCAACTTTTAGTTGGTATCTGCTATCTTTGAGCCCCTTCGGATGGCAATCACTTTATTGTATATCTCCCCACAGAGTACAAATTTCTAGGTTCTTTTGGTATTCAATCGCCGTGTACCTTCAATATCTGAAAGTCATTGCTGTCATTCCTTTAGGTCCAAGTCGATTGAATAGGGGCAGCTGTAACACCCCAAAATTTTCCGTCCTATTTATACCATTAATAACTGGCTTTTGTTTCACATTCATCTGCATTTTTCATTAGGTCATGGGTTTCTTGGGTGTGAATCAGGGTTTGATTCCTTCTCTGTTCAAGTCATTTTCTTCAAGATCTATTAATGCACATCAAGGTGAATTAGGGTTTTCATGTCAAGGACCTCTGGCCGATCATGTTTCTTTCTACCTCATGCCTTATCTTCATCTTCAAGGCTTCTTCAAAGAATTGTTCTTGCATCGAGATCAGTGGTCATAAAGGAATCTTGGTATTCATGGAAGAGATCCAGTTGTGGACTCGTATTGCAGTTAAGACATTATCGTTCTCTCAGTGTTTATTGCTTGTTGCTCGTAATGCAAGTTAATGTGGATTTGAGATCGAAGTTGAAGTTTGATCAAGGGGAGAAATGTTTTAAGCATGGTCATGTGGATTTCTTGGAATTCACACTTCCTTATCCATCTTTTCAATCCATTTCAAATAAACCATTCTTTTCAAACCCATCTTCTAGACAAATTCGCGTCCATGTCCATTTTGTTTAGAATTTACATCCATTTCAATTCATTTTATAAATATCCATATCCATTTGGATATCCATTTTTTTCTCCCAACTATACCCATTTTAAGTTCATATCCAACTCGTACCCGAATCCATTTTTAACTATTTTCAAATCCAATCCACATTTTATACCGTCCTTCACTGACACATTTCATAGCTGTTCTTGCAACAATTTGTGAGGAGCTTCCATCAGATGGTATTCTCGTATATTTGTCATCTTCAGGAGCGGGATCTAGTGGGGCTGGAAATATTGAAGCTGGTTGTTTAAACTTTGGTTCCCATGGAGATAAAGGATCGAATTGCATATATCCATCTTACTTTCTACCGCTTACTAGAAGACCACTTCTTTTAGTCATTGATAATGACAACAACAAAGCTTTTAAGGTCATAGCAGAAAGAGAGATATATAACAGAAAACTAATAGAAAATCCATGAGCAAAATGCAGAGTAGCAGGAAAAAGCAATAACATAACTTCATACACAATTAAAAACGCAGGTGCATATCATAAAGAGAAAAATACACCGCAGGAAAATAAAACAGAGCATCTCATGAAAATTTTTTGTATCAGAAAATTCTGTAAAAAGAGTTTCACAACAAAATTTCACAAAAAAAACTGAAGATCAATAGCAAAACAAAAAAAGTCCAAATTCACCTCTAACAATTACATAACAATTTTCACTTTTTTGCTCCTAACAAACTCATAACAGAATCCTAACAGAATTACATTAGAAGTGTAATTCTACCCTTCAATCCTTCCCAGATGAAAATTCGACCATAACAGAATTGGGAGAGGGCTTATTAATTTCTTCATTCTTCTCATATTCCACTCCCAGATTGAACCATCTTAATTATTCATCTTCAATCCTCTCGATTTTTCTTCTTCATTCTTCTGTAATTCAAGAACTTCTTCACCAATCATCATCTTCAATTTACAACTCATCCTCTTCAGTTCTTGGAACCTGCAAATACGTCATCAATACACCTTCCTCCTCTCTACAAAATTCACAACAACGCAACATCAATAAACACAATACAACTTCGTAACAACAACAACATTGCATCATCGTCATCATCATAAATTCAGCATCAACAACTCAACAACGCAAGGATTCAAAGCAATAGAAGAAAAAGATGCAAGGAACATAAGCGGATTCGAAAGGAAAATGAAAGGAGCGAGAGCTTACGTGAGGATTCTGTGTCATTTCTTCATCTCCTTTAAGGCGTAGCCGAAGCGAATCACGACTTTGAAGGTTATGCTTAGTCCATGACATCGTTTGGACGGATTCCTGATGTTAATTCTGATACTTGACTGTTGGACCTTCTTACTTGCTTGAAGTACTTGATGGTGTGGTTCTCTTCCACCTTGGAGTATTCTTCCTTCGAGGCTTGAGCTTGCTGCGCACTTTGAAGAGGCAACAGACCTTCTCCGTTAGGCACTACTTGCGCCCTTGTATGAAGCATACTTAAGGCTTAGCCTTTTTGCTTACAACTTGTTGTTGAGTGAGGAGTTTTCACTCCTAGTTGTATACTTGGCTTGGTTACCAATTCATTGGTACTTTGATGTTGTTTGCTCCTCTATTTGTATTACTTTATGGTGGACGAAGAGTCACTCAACGTCCTCATAATTGAGATCACGACATCGTTTTCATCTTGTGGTTGACGAAAAGTCACTGAACTTCCTTATAGTTGAGATCACGACATCGTCCATTTCTGTTGCATTTTCTTTTAGTCGAGGACGAGGAGTCACTCAGTTTTGTTTCTTAGCTAAGATCACGACATCATTTATTTTGTGATTGAGTTTTCCTATGTTTACTTGTGTATGATCACATGTTCCTTTAGGATTCCTAGTTTGAATCTAATTTTGGATTAAGTTCAAAGTATGAGAGACATTAGGCTTGCAATCCAAGCATGACAACAGTAGGTAGATGTCCTTCCTAATCCTGACCTTAGGGCCACAATGCATGATAACTTGTAGGATCGAGTTTCCCTTAGACTTTCTGAGTCCATAATCTTTTCTCTCGCCTCAGTGCGATCGAGATCCCATTTTCCTGTAGTCGCGTGAACTACGGATGCTCTGATTCTCATTCCAGATGAGATATGTAGGCACAAGACGACGATGTCTTGGCGAGCACACTAACAACTAACTTCCCTTTTCTCTCGCCCCAGTGCGATCGAGACCAACCAGATAATCGAGCCTTTTCTCTCTCTCTTGTGCGATCGAGACGTTAACTTACCCATGGTTGTAACCACGAACTACGACTGCTCTAATTTCCTCTTTCTTGTTCGATTGAGGATACGTAGGCACAACACGGCGAAGTCTTGGCAAGCAACCTTCCCCTATCAAACCCGTAGTCCCCCGAAATACGTTGACTCTGAATTTCCCTTCCCGAGGGAATACGTAGGCCTAGGACGACTATATCCTACCGAGTCACCTTTTGTTTTCTGTTTCCGTTTAGCAGTAGGCTTTAGATAACACACCCTTTGATTAAACAACAAGCGTGGATCCCATCGAGTACGATGGACGCGAGGGGGTGCTAATACCTTCCTCTCGCGTAACTGACTCCTGAACCCATACTATGGTTGCGATGACATGTCTTTCCCTTCCTTAGGTTTTTTCAATCGTTTCCTTTCCCTGCGTCGGGATAAATAACGTTCGGTGGTGACTCTTCTGTCTTTTTCTGCCGGTTGATTTTCGCAGTTGCGACATAATTGGTTCGACAAATGTTGCATCCACGAAACCTTTGTCGAAGACAGAAATTTGGCACATAAGATTGGGCCATGTCAGTGAAAGGGGTCTGGTCGAATTGGGGAAACAAAATTTTCTTGGAGGAGACAAAGTCAAAAAGCTGAAATTTTGTGAACCCTGTGTACTTGGAAAATCTTGCAGAGTGAAGTTCAACAAAGGAAAACAAAGAACTCATGGATCCCTTGATTACATCCATGCTGATCTTTGGGGGCCTGCAAGGTGCCCATCACGTTTCGGAGCAAGGTATTTTCTATCCATAGTTGATGATTATTCCTGAAAGTTATGGGTATTCATGCAGAAGACTAAGGATGAAACTTTTGAGAATTTCAAAGGTTGGAAGACTCTGGTCGAAAGTAAGACTAGCAGAAAGGTCAAGAGGTTGAGAACCGACAATTGCCTTGAATTTTGTAATGAGGCGTTCGACAACTTTTGTGTTGCCTCAGGTATTGCAAAGCACAAAACTACTGCAGGTACTCCACAACAAAATGGTTTTGCGGAAAGGTTTAATCAAAATATTTACGAAAGATTTAGATGCATGTTAACTAGTGTTGGGCTAAAGAAGGTGTTTTGGGTTGAGGCTATTTCGACAGCTACATATCTGATAAACAGATGTCCTTCGACGGTGTTAGATATGAAGACACCTGAAGAAGTTTGGTCGAGAGATCCACCTAGTCTCGACAGACTGAGAGTATTTGGCTGCGTGACCTATACTCATATTAGGCAAGAGAAGGTCAAAACTAGAGCTCTGAAATGCATGTTCATGGGATACCCTGAAGGAGTCAAAGCTTATAGGCTATGGTGCCTAGAGCCAGTTCACAGGAGGTGTATAACCCGTCGAGATTTAGTTTTCAATGAAGCTGAGATGGTTTTCAAGAAAACTGATGTTGCTGACAAAGAGCTAGAATAAGGAGAGATTCCTGTTGAGGTGGAGTATGTTGATGTTGAATTGCATATCCTAATTGAAGTGTAAGAAGAAGCAAAAGTTGTTGTTGAAGATGAGGAGACTGATAATGACTACCTGCTAGCAAGAGACAGGTTGAGGAGAGTCATCAAGCCATGTCAGAGACTTCGGTATGCAGATCTTACAGCTTATGCTTAATCTCTGCAAGTGAGGTTCTCGATGAAGAACCTAGAAACTATAAGGAAGTTATGAGGAGTCGAAAGAAGACTGAATGGTTTAAGTCCATGGATGATGAGATGAAATATCTTCATGATAACAACACCTAGGAACTGATCAAGAAACCTGCTGGAGCCAGGTTAGTCAGCTGTAAATGGATTTTTAAAGTTAAGGAAGGAATCAAAGGAGTGGCGTCGAAGAGATACAAGGCAAGATTGGTCGCTAAAGGTTTCACTCAAAAAGAAGGAGTCAATTTCAATGATGTGTTCTCTCCTGTTATGAAGCACAAATCCATTCGAATGTTGCTTGCCATAGTGGCACAGTTCGACCTTGAACTGGAACAGATGGATGTGAAGACTGCGTTCTTGTATGGTGATCTAGATTAAACAATCCCGATGAGGCAACCTGAAGGGTATGTCGAAAAGGGGGAGGAAGATTATGTGTGCAAGCTGAAGAGATCTTTATATGGACTGAAACAATCTCCTCGATAGTGGAATAGGAGATTCGACAGGTTCATCGCACGCATAAGTTTCATTAAAAGTTAGTTCGACCACTATGTTTACTTCAGATTTCTACCTGGTAATTCATTTGTTATTTTGTTGCTTTATGTGGATGATATTCTAATAGCAAGCAACAATGTCGAAGATGTAATGAGGGTGAAGGATGAACTCAATAAGGAGTAAAACATGAAGGATCTGGGAGCTGCGCCCAGGATTCTTTGGATTGACATCTGAAGAGATAGAAAGCAGTCGAAATCATGCTTATCTCAAGAGGCATACCTACGGAAGATTCTTGAAAAGTATGGTATGTCGAATTCAAAGCCTGTTGTAACTCCGACAAACCCTTAATTCAAGATGAATATAGATCAGTGTCCCAGTATTGATGTCGAAAGAGCTTATATGAATAGCATTCCATATGTCAATATAGTGGGTTCTTTGATGTATGATATGGTTTGTACTAGACCCGACATAGCATATGCAGTAAGTCTTGTAAGCAGGTACATATCGAATCCTGGAAAGGCTCACTGGAAAGCATTGAAGTGGATTTTAAGGTACATAAATGGGTCTCTGAACAGAGTCCTAATTTATGGTGGAGCCTTGGGTGAAGATAATAAAGCAGCAATCGAAGGATATATCGACTCTAATTATGTAGGTTGTATGGATTCTAGAAAATCTATTTTTGGATATGTGTTCACTATGTTTGGGACAACAATCAGTTGAAAAGCAACACTTAGAATGTTGTTGCCTTATCAACCAGTGAAGCAGAATATATCGCCCTAACTGAAACTGTGAAGGAAACATTGTGGCTTAAAGGTTTTACAAAGGAGCTGAAACTTAAAGGTCGAGTTGTCACTATTAAATGTGATAGTCAAAGTGCAATACACCTGTCAAAGAATTTAGCCTATCATGAGCGAACCAAACACATTGATGTGAGGATGCATTTCGTCAGAGGGGTAATCGAGCGTGGATAAATCCAAGTGCTGATGGTTTCGACAGATCATAATGTTGCTGATATGATCACTAAGACGTTGCCCAGTTGCAAGTTCTTCCACTGTATGCAGTTGATAAAGCTGCATGAAGAAAACTAGTTCGTTTCTTGTTTTTAGAGTTAGATCCAAGGTGGAGATTTGTGAGATATTGGATCGAACTCTAGTTAGCATACCGTCGAAGTCTGCTCACATGTTGTTGTCGAAGACCTACATGCTGTAGTCGAATTGTGTTCTAGTATGTAGCTGTCGAATTGGGCCTTGTGTTAAGGATCTAATTGTTTAAGTTAGCTTGTACCCTAAGTTAGCTTGTGTTATTCTTGAGTACTTGTAATCTGTTTTATAAAGAAAGTAAAGAATAATGGTTATAACCAATCCTTGTTGTTTTTTCCTTTGTTTTCCCTTGTTAACCCTAACCCTTGCGTGTTTCTTGCCTATAAGGAAACCGATTATATTTTGTCCAAAGGCATACTAATTCACAACAATATACTTAACCCATTCTTCATGCACCCTATCAACAATCCAAGCCTTACCCTTGTCACTCCTCACTTATCCAATAAAAATTATCACTCATGGTCATGCTCTGTGAAAATGGCTCTCCTTTCTAAAAATAAGTTAGGGTTCATAGATGGAACTGTAACTCACTCTGTTATCTCTAATCAGACTTAAGTCACATGGGATCAATGCAATACTATGGTCATGTCGTGGTTAACAAGTTCCATCAGAAGAGAACTCTTCGAAAGCATTCTCTAGATGGACACATCATTCAGAATATGGGAAGATTTTCATGAAAGGTACCATCAAGGAGACATATTTCGTATATCTGATCTTCACGAGGAAATCTACTCCTCTAGATAAGGAGAATCCACAATTACTCGATACTTTACTATGCTAAATAAACTATGGCAAGAATATGACAATTTTCGTTCTCTTCCCCAATGCACATGCACTACACCTTGCAATTGTCAACTACTTCTGACAATCAAAGCCTATAGAGATAACGACCATGTTATACAATTTCTCAAAGGTTTAAATTATCAATATTCCCTAGTAAGTTTTCATGTCAGGCTCATACAATCTATACCCACCAATAACAAGTTATTCTCATTACTTATCCAACAAGAACGATAACAACACATCACTACTGAAGACAACAAGCTTGTAGCTCACATCAACAAATAACTATTCCATGGAAAATATTCTGATCATACAGCAAGATACAACTTTATAGGTCATGTCACATGTACTAAGGTCTGCTCCTACTGCAACAAAAATGGCCATACTATAGAAGTTTGCTTCAAGAAGCACAATCTCCCTCCTTTCTTGAAGAAACCGAATGCAGAACAAGTCTCTAACATAGATATTGATCAATATGAACTGAGCTAACCAATTATTGAAGAGAATCAACCAACATATGACACTATTGGCATTACCCCGGATCAACATAAAGCTTTACTATACCTGTTTCAACAGACTCAACAAGCTTCTACATCCAACATTCATCAACTCTACTCTACCACTAACAACATACAAGGTACTTCTGCTTCTATAAACCATTTACATAAAAATTCTTCCACCACTTGGATTTTAGACACTGGTACCACATACCATGTGTGCCCCACCAAGTTCCTTTTTTGCATATCATTGAAATAAAACTCATTCATATTCGGCTTCTTATTGGAGCCCTCATGACAACTAATTTTTCTGGCACCTTTCATTTTAGTAATGACTTTTACCTTCATGATGTGCTGTATATACTTCCCTATTCTATAAACTTAATCTTCATTCCTAGAATAACCTCCAACCTTGATTGCATTGTAACTTTTACATCTTCTGGTTGTGTAATACAGGGGAGCCATACATGTATGATTCTTTATGTAGCTAAGCCCTCTAATGGATTATACTTTCTCATCTCCCATACTATTACTAAAACCAACGAACCTAAATAGTAGACCCTTTAATTCCCCCGTGTTCTTAACATCTATAATTTGTGGCATAGTCATTAGGCCACCATTTTCATGTGACTATCATTGTTATTAATAAAAATTCTCCTTTATGCAATTCTTCTAAAGATTAAATACCTTATGATGCTTGCTTATTTGACAAGCATAAAATATTGCCCTTTCTTGACAATACATCCAAATCCCTTTCCCTTTTTTTATTTAATTCACATGGATATCTGGGGTCCCTTTCCAATTCCTCCATGCACGACTATAAATATTTTCTGACTGTTATCAATGATTATAGTCATGAGACTCAAATATGAAACTTTTTTTAATCAAATCTTTTGTTTCTTACATATAAACTCAATTTCACAAAACTATCAAGTGCATAAGGTTTAATAATGAACCTGAGTTCACTCTTAAACAACTTTACATGACTCATGACATTCATCATCAAACCTCTTGCACTGATACACCTAAAAAAAATGGCTTGGTTGAAAGAAAACACCAACATTTTTTAGGTGTGACTCCTGCTCTTCTCTTTCAATCCAAACTTCCTAAAAAATTTTAGAGTCATGCTCTATCTCATGTTGTTTACATCATAAATATACTACCATCCAAATTGTTACAATTTCATTCTCCTTTTTATTTACTTCATAATAAACAACCTGATTATATAGCTATGTAAGTGTTTGTCTACCTTGTGTTTTCTTGTAGTCGCAAAAGACATATAACCAAATTATATCCTAGGTCTAGAAAGTGTATATATTTAGCCTCAAATATGGTGTTAAAGATCATATATTGTATGATCTTCAAAATAAACAAATCTATATATCCATGGATACCATTTTCTTTGAACGTACACCCTTACCACACTAGCACATCCCTAACCGTTAGCAATCCAAATATCACCCTTCCTAACTACAGTTATTATTCATTTGATTTCTAACATCATTCCTTAACCTAGCATAAACCAACCTGACAGCTTCATTCATTCTACCTTGAACACTACCACCAGCTCCCACCAAACCTAAGATATTATACCAACTACTCCCCATAACAACACTCCAACACCTACCCCTAACACCATAGCCACCCCCCTACAACCCCTATTAAGCCTAATCTTCCAACCATGAATGCTTCAATTCCAACAAAAACAAAATCCAGCAAAATACATCGACCTCCCACTTATCTACAAGATTATCACTACTTCCTAATTGAAGGTAATCATCATTCTACTTCTCCCACTTTAGGTATTTTATTGTATCCACTATCTAACTCTATTTATTATTGTAATTTATCGTACAACCAAAAAAATTTTAACTTAAAATTTTCACTAATACGACAAACCCATTTTGCAACGGTTGGAAAATGAATACCACCACCTCTAACTAACCGTTGTGAGGTAATAAGTGGTTTCATATATGATGCTTTACACCACGGTCGTGTGACCGTGATTATAAGTTATGTAGCACGCTATCTATCATAACGGTTACTTCAAACAATCGTTATGATATTCTTTAATGCATAATATTTAACAATAATTGTTCTAAACAATCGTTGTAATATATACAGTGAGTTTATTATAAATTATGTGAAATGTTTATTTATTTCGCCAATGCTCACTGAACATATAACCTTTCAATATGATATAAAACATTATAATATGACAAATTAAGTTATATTAGAAGAACAAGTTACACGTATAATGCTAGACAAAAATTCTTCAACCCGTTATCTGCACTTCGCTCTTTAAACGTTAGAACTTGGTTTAATGCTCCTAGTTCTTCAAACTCCTCTTCCTTCATCTCTAGTTAATTTTGCAAAATATTATTTACTTTGAAAATAAAATTAGAGGTGGAGACAGGGACGGTTGAAGAACTAAAACTATTAAACCAAGTTCTAATAGTTAAATAGCGAAATGCAGATAACTGCAGAATTCTTGTCTAGAATTGAGCGTGTAACTTGTTTTCTAATATAACTTTATCTATCTTATTAAAATTTCTAACACAATCTAAAAAAGTTATATATTTGGTAAGGGGTTGGAAAAACACTCAAACCACATAAGATATAATAAACTCATCTCTTAAACAAACATTAACAACAACATTCATAAACACATAGCGTAAACTACATACAACATATAACTTTTGTTAATAACAACAACAACAAATTAATTCATAGAATGTTTCAGAAATGTACATGTCCTATAATGGCATCCACAATGAAAGAAGGATAAAGATGAAGTGAGAACTGCAAACTTATGTTAATTTTGAATGGATGTCATTATGGGTCATTCACACAAGTTTGCAGCGTTCACTTTAGCTTTATCCTCGTTAATATTTTTCAATTCACCATCCCTACCTACAAGTCAAAACAAGCAGAAAGTTCAAACATTATGAAACAAGCTATTGAAACGTAAACAATAATACATAAACAAATTTTGAAACATAAACTATTGTGAAGACGAACTTGTAAGGTAGCCATTTGTTAAGATTTGATGCAACAAAGGTAACCTTTCGAAGAAGACGAGTTCGCTGCATAAGTTTGAAATTTCCATATGAGAGAGACGAGTGACAGAGATGTTAGGGTTTTGTTTTCTGAGATATGGGTGAAAGAGATGTTTGGGTTTTGTTTTGAGAGAGACGACTTTTATGTACTAAAGCGAGAGATAATTTTGCTTATATATAAATATGTAACACCATTCACCACAATCGATAATATGAACCATAATGAAATGATTTCAACTTACACCACGATTGATTATAAAAACCATGGTGATATATAAGGTCAAGCCCCATGTCACGATAAATGGAAAATTATTGGTGTTGCGATTCGAACCCTTTCACTTCAGGTACATTTCACTGCGGTTGTTAACTATGGCCGTAGTGAAATTTCTTTTAGTAAATACCAACAAAAAAAGGCACAAAAAAAGAGTTATTGCCACAGTTAACAGGAAGGGTGTTGTAATATGGTTCCATGAAAGGTCTATTTTGCAGTAATATTTCTTCCATTATTGAACCCACTTCTTACATTTCTTCCATCTATAACCCAAATTGGCAGCAAGTTGTTTCTAAAGAGCTTCGATCTTCATTAACACCAATACTTGGACTTTAACTTCACTTCCACTTAATAAAAAAATATATAGATTGTAAGTGAATTTTCAAACTTAAATTCCACGCTAATGGTAACATTGAGCGATACAAAGCTCGCCTTGTAGCAAAAGGTTTTAACCAAACGGAAGGAATTGACTACTTAGAAAATTTTAGTCTAGTCATAAAAATGACCACTTTTAAACTTCTTTTATCTATATCCTTCTCTCAAAATTGGTATCTACATCAATTAGATAATAACGTAGACCTAGATGAGGAAGTCTATATAAAATGTCCTTCTGGCCTAAAAGTTTTTAAGAAAAAACCTTGTTTGCATGCTCAACAATTTTATTTATGGCCGTAAGCAATCTATTTGACAATGGAATCAAAAGTTAACCACCACTATGTTGGATCTAGGTTTCATTCAGTCTAAATCTGATTACTCATTATTTACAAAAAAAATCTAATAATTATTTCACATGTATTATGGTCTATGTCGACGATCTTGTGCTTTCAGGTAACTGCATTGCTGAAATTAATACAATTAAAATTGTTTTGGATGACAAATTTAGCATAAAAGACTTAGGAAATCTAAAATATTTCTCTGGTTTTGAAATTGCTCGTTCCTCTCAAGGAATAACCATATGCCAACACAATTACAATCTTAATCTCCTTTAAATAGTAGAATTACTAGCAGCAAAACCGACTTCTACTTCAATGGATCCTAGAATCAAACTTGACAATGATAATGATCCTATTCTGCATGAAATAGCACAATTCAGGCGTCTCATAGGTAAATCTTACTATCTGACTCACTATCGTCCTGATATAAGCTATGTTGTTTTCAAGTTAGGTTAATACCTTTCCAAGCCTACAAATACACAAATGTAAGTCGTGCATAGAGGTCTCAGATACATCAAGGTTGCCCCTTATCTAGGACTTTTTTCAGAAGCAATTTCAACTTACAACTCACGAGTTTCACTGATTCGGATTGAGGCATGTGTCCCATAACTAGAAGATCAACCATATGCTTATATTTCTTCCTTGGCACATGTTTAATCAGCTGGAAGTGCAAAAACTAGCAAGTTGTGTCAAGATCTTCTTCAAAAGCAGAATACCGTGCTTTAGTAAGCACATCCTGCAAAGTACAGTGGCTTTTATACATTCTGCATGATTTTTAGATAAACCATATGCAACTTGTTGCCTCGTCTGCGATAATACCAACATCATTCTTTTTTTTTTGATAAGCAAAATTGTATTTAAGGGAGAAAAAAGAGGTTCTCCAGCCCAATACAAACGTCAATCAAGTAAAAAGAGAGGAAGAGACAACTCCCTAAAACCAATTACCAAAAATCAAGAGGATGTTTCATCCAATCGTAAAGAATACATTTCCTACGACCTATCTCCAACCACCTCCATGAAACAATCACTATACAAAAAAAAAGCTCCTCGACATTACAAATAACATCGTTAAAAATGATGTTATTCCGCAAGCTCCAAATACCCCAAACCGTAGCAAACCACACAAAACAAGCCATATCCTCCTTGCACTTATCTATCAACGCCAAAAACCAGAGCAAAGGTGTTTAATAAGGGAGTCTGCTAAAATCGGAGTTAATTCTAACCAAGCATAAATTTTCCTCCAAAGAATCTGAACTTTAGGGCAGGTGAGAAAAAGATGGAGGGCTACTTCTTCTTCTTCTTGAAAGAAAAAGACACACACCTTATCATGAGGGGAGTCGACTATCCCTCTAATACCGAGATTTTTACGAGTTGGTAATCTATCCAAAATAAGTCTCCACGCAAAAATCTTAGTTTTCAATGGTATACAAGTTCTCCATACAACCTGGAGTAAAATCCTATCCTCTTCTAAAAAATTAACACGGATTGCCAAAGAGTTTATATAACAATAGATAGATCTAACCAAAAAAACTGCTGATAGAGTCTAACCTCCATTCCCACGTATCCACAACATTATTCATCACCTGAATCCCAGCAAGAAAATTTTGGAAGTTAGTAAAAATTCCAGCATCCAACAACGAAGTGTCCAATCCAAGAAGATCTAAGTTCCATCGCCATGGTCCCAAGCACCTAGGTCTGCTATACTACAATACTTGACAGCAGCAGCAGAAAAGACGTTCGGGTAGGCCGTCTTGAGCAGAAAATCCCCACACCAAGTGGAACTCCAAAAGGAAACATTAGAGCCACATCCAACAACAGGCTTAACAAGCATCTAGAAATTAATTTCAGGCACCAAGTTTTTAACTTTCAGCAAATCTCTAAGCCACAAGGAGACAGTAGTCGGGTGAGGAGCAGATTCAAAGTCCAGCACTCATTTACTCAATCTACCGTACCGACTAACCAAAAAATTCCTCCAATTTTCTTGACCCTCATTAAGGAATTTCCAAAGCCATTTAGCAAGGAGGGATTTATTAAATAAACCGACATGCTTTATACCCAATCCTCCTTTGTCTTTGGGCTTGCACAAGTCACTCCACTTAACCCAAGCTATAGAACTTTTATCCTTCGACCCGGACCAAAGGAATCGACGTTGAATGACAATTATTTCTTTCACTATTTTTGTTTGGGCCTTGTAGAAAGATAAATAATGAATAGGCAAGTTTGCTAGCACAGAGTTAATGAGAGTGACTCGGCCTCCCATTGAAAGATTTCTTCCAATCCACGAGTTCAATCTAGCCTTAAGACAAAATAGAATCGGGTTCCGAAACGAAAGCCTTCTATGGTTACCTCCTATGATGATTCCAAGGAATTTGAAAGGAAATTCGCCGGACTTGCAATGGAGAAAACTCTCAGCTGCTTTTATAAATCCATCATCAAGGCCCACTCCAAAAATACAAATTTTTGAGAAGTTAATTTTCAGACCTGAGACCATTTCAAAGCCACGCAAAATAAATTTAAAAGCCCACAAATTAGCATAATCGCCATCAGTAAACAATAGAGTATCGTCAGCGAATTGGAGAAGCTCAATAGAAGATCCTACATAGTGACCAAAAAAGGGCTGATATTTCAAAAAAGGGCAAAGGATATCAAAATGGATTTCCATCTTATCCGAGACAAAATTCAAGCCAAGTTCATCCATCTGTTGCACATTGCCTTCAAAAGTCAAGTGACTGATATTTTCACCAAACTCCTTCTTCTTAGGCCTTTTACATCTTTGGTCTTCGACTTCTTCTTAGGCCTTTTACATCTTTGGTCTTCGACTTAGAATGTTTAATATACATTGCAGTTTGTGCCGGATGTGGGTGGGTGGGAGAGGGATGGGTGTGTGTGTAAAATTATAAAGTTTGTTTTACTTGTTGGGCTTTTGTTTTACCGTTACCAGATAAAGAGGGGGGTATGCCTCCGGGGAGGTTTGTGTGGTAAATATTTTTGTAAATTTCATCAAAAATTGTTATAGTTATAAAGTTTAACATAATGATTTTTTTTTTAGATTATGATTTTTTAATAAAAAGTCAACTTAATGAATAGTGATTTTGTGAATAGTGAAAGTGAATAGTAACTTGTGAATAGTAAGTAGTGGCAAGTGTGATTAATGTTCCCGTGAATGGTTTCAACAATTTCAACATAATAATAGATGAATAGTGATCATAAATAATTTTAGCATAGTAAGTGAACTTTATGAATGGTAAAAAAATTAATTGGATTATTTTGTTGTTTAAAATACTAAAAATGTATTTTAAGCTCTAGATATTGTATCCAGGTCATCTTTTATAGTAAGAATCAGAGTGTAAGTGGAAGACATACATTCCAAAATTAATTCTTTTCGATATTTTAATGATGGATAAGTTGCTTTGTTACTATTCTTGATTTGTAATTTTACAGATTCTAATTATTCTTCTAAATTATCAAGAGATTTTCTAAATGTTTTTAAATATTTTCTGTCTCGGGCCAGATCCATTTTTGGAAAAATAAATTATATTTGTATTTCAATTTTTTCCACTTTGGTACGTGGCGTTGTTCACCTGAAGTCTGTTATTCATTAAACACTATTCCGAAGAACAAAGTGTTTAACTATCCAACATAAGCTGGCCAACAAGGTACAGTATTCCATCCAAAATACCAATTTTAGTGGAAGAGATTAGACTGGTGTCTTTTAAGCTCTTGAAAGTGTATAAAAATCTTCCTTAATTATTCTAATCATGGTTTTAAAAGTGACTATTTGCCTAAGAATCCGAATTTTTCTTTCCATCAAGTTAAAATAAGAATACTCAGTACAATAATTTAGAACTGTATTAACTCTTTCGAGGTCATGTTCTAAGTCTATAATGTAATTCCTATATTCTTTTAATTCAATTCTTTCTTTGGTTAGATCCATGTTATCAGAGTTATAAAATTGTAAGGGGAAGCACAAATGTATGAACAATAATATGAGAAGCTCGGCCTTCCAATGAATGATCTTAATTAAATATGCACAGATATTTTTGGAGACTCAGCCTTCCAATGTTATGATGCAAGAAATAATAGTTGAAATGATTAATCAGTTTCATAACCATCAATATCATAATTTATTTCATTGTCTGAACTACTATGGTTGAAACATCTAAAGTTTATAGAAACTAATGGATTATTTTGTCTAGGATTTCTCATCCTATAATCTGTCTGTGAAGAATATCCGAAAAAATGTCTTTCAAAATAACTTAAGTAATATGCACTAGAGGTAAATTCATTTAATTCTCTAATTATACATCTTAGTTCGTGTTCTTCAAAATCTTGCTCAATTGTAGTTTTTAGTTCTTCTAGAAATATTTTTTCTTGAAAATAAGCAAATTTTAATCTTTTCAAAATAATTTTTATTAAATCTGGGTAAGGAAGTCTTTTGAATAAGCATAATATTTTTTCATCAAAATCTTGGATACAAATTAAGTTTGATAATTTTTTGTTAGAGTTGGGTTCTGAATAATCTACTCCAAAATTATTTGTAAAATATTTTTGTGTTGTGAAATTTGTTTCTGGGTAATGATTTTCATGTTCCATAACTTTTGATTTTTAAAGTTGATGAAAGTTTTTAGTTTTAAAAAGCTTATTCCTTCTTCCTATTGAAACCTGGAGAAATATGATCAATTAGTTACTTAAGCTTGATAGTCTATGTTTATTTTTAAAATTATTGAATAGTCTATGCTTATTATAGTACCTCACCTTTTCATCCTTCACTTACTACCACAGAGTTCTACCAGAGACATCTCTGTGTCTAAGACCTAAGATCTAAGAAAATTTCTCCTAAGCGGTACTCTTTTTCATTTCCCTAATGGATTGATTCTTAGATTAAAACGATCTTATTCAGTTCAAACAGGATTTACGTCTTTTGATAGTAAAAAAGCATAGATTAACAATAACTATAAACATAAACAAAGATTATAAAGTCAAGTTGCTAAGAGATCATACCTCTTGGTTGCAATCAGGAAGTTGGAATAAGAGAATTTAATGTGAAAGCATAATTTTTATGAGAGAGGTTTTTGAAAGCATTGCTACTTCGTTATATGATTGTTGGTGTGTATTTTACAAAGTGAGAAGTCTCTCTTATATAGAAGAGAGATGAAGATTCTAGAGATAATATAATATTATTTTTACAACAAGAAAAGTTAAAACATTATTTGCTTTAAGACTTTTCAAAAGCAAAAACTATTTACTTTACGACTTTGCCTATACAAAACAAAAGACTTTACATTGTTAAAAAGTTGAAAGGGACAGGCCCCTTTTCTTTAGCCGTGTAAATCAGGATTACCCTTGCATGACTCTGAAGGGTCAAGTAACTGTATCCTTATACGTGTCTTGCCTTTGTTTTGTTAGCAATAATTTTTTGTAGATGATCACCCAATTATGGGTCTATCATAATTGTTGTCCTATCTTGTGAAGATCCTGATGAGCCAGGTCTTTTGGTAAAGCTTAAATTTCTTCTTTTGTAAGCTTCAACTAATTTAGGTCTCGAATGTTTGACATCAAAGGAGAAGAAGCAGCTTCTTGCTATTTCTGCATTGCTGTAAATCTTTCCAGATTTATCTTCTCTTAATAAATTTCTTTCTTCAATTTTGTCTTTTGACCATCCAAAATCTTCAGAAATTAATTTTTCCCTTGCCAGTTCAATTTGTTAAGACATGTCTTTTAAAGTCATGGTCTTGGGACCAGAATTTTGGGCTTGAAATTCTACATACTCAATGTCTATGTCTTTAAAATACATCCAAATCATATGAACACATGGGTAATTATTCTGGAAATCTGGATATAAAGAATTAATTTCTAATTTAATTTTTTGTGGAAACTCTGATGTGACTATTTCCAATGTGTCTGCCAGGAAAGATGGTAGATATGGGGTAAAGTCATATAATGGGGGGACATTTATGACACTTAATAATCCGTGTTTCAGTAAAGTAGTAAGGGTGATATTGTAATCTCTTACTTTGAAAGATTTGAAAGAAGGTAGAGAGATTCTAGCCTTTCTAATTGCAGAATTAAGCTGGCAGTAACACTCACCATCCTGATTTTCTGGACAATTTTCAAACAAGCTTTGACATGATTTGTAATTGTTAAACAAAAAACTCCATTCAGTAGATATTCCATTATGAATGGTCTTGTTGTTGCCAATTTGTGATAATGTTTCTTGTATCAAGATGAAAGTTGCAAAACTCATTTCTTCTTCAGAGATTTTGGGTTGTATTGGAATTACGGGTTCCCCCAAATGTATAAAACTTGTACTTGTTTTTTGGATCTTTGTAGAAATTAATGTATCACTAAAGGATTTCTGATCCTTTTGTGGAATTTGAGGTCTCAGGGAAATTTCTTTCCCTTTGCCTTTTGAACTTGTATTCTGAAGTTCATGTAAAAATTCTTGGTCAACAAAAGTTTCCAAGTGTTTCAGATAATTTTGGTATTTAGTAACTCTGGGTGATATGATAATATCGTTCCCACAAATTTTTGTTGCTGAATCTATGGCTTCCTTAATGTCATAAAATCCTTTGTATACAGGTTGGCCATATCTTGGAAATAATTTAATTTCTTCAATTAGCAGGACTATTTCTTCCCAGTCTAAATAAACTCCAGCTTTTGTGCCAGTGTATAATGTGTAGCAAATAAAAGGTTTTTTGCTAAAATGTCTACCTGAGGATAAATAAGAAGCTAGGGCATTTATTACTGCCACCTTCTTACTATTCCCTTGGATAGTGGTTTGTAAATTCCAAATGTTGTCTAAAAGACATGTTTCTTCTTCTTTGAGTTGATGTCTCAAAGGTGTTTTGAATTGTTCCTTCTCAGGAAATGTTTTTAATTTTGCATTGTCAAAATTTATGACTTTTTCAGCCATTTGTAATGTATAAGGATCATCTACAAAAAATTATTGCCGACAAAACAAAGGCAAGACACGTATAAGGATACAATTACTTGACCCTTCAGAGTCATGTAAGGGTAATCCTGATTTACACGGCTAAAGAAAGGGGGCCTGTCCCTTTCAACTTTTTAACAATGTAAAGTCTTTTGTTTTGAATAGGCAAAGTCGTAAAGTAAATAGTTTTTGCTTTTGAAAAGTCTTAAAGCAAATAATGCTTTAACTTTTCTTTTGTAAAGTTTTCTTGTTTTGTCACGAAAAGTCTTAAAGCAAATAGTGCTTTAACTTTTCTTGTTGTAAAGATAATATTATATTATCTCTAGAATCTTCATCTCTCTTCTATATAAGAGAGACTTTTCACCTTGTAAAATACACACCAACAATCATATAACGAAGTAGCAATGCTTTCAAAAACCTCTCTCATAAAAATTATGCTTTCACATTAAATTCTCTTATTCCAACTTCCTGATTGCAACCAAGAGGTATGATCTCTTAGCAACTTGACTTTATAATCTTTGTTTATGTTTATAGTTATTATTAATCTATGCTTTTTTACTAAGACGTAAATCCTGTTTGAACTGAATAAGATTGTTTTAATCTAAGAATCAATCCATTAGGGAAATGAAAAAGAGTACCGCTTAGGAGAAATTTTCTTAGATCTTAGGTCTTAGACACAGAGATGTCTCTGGTAGAACTCTGTGGTAGTAAGTGAGGGATGAAAAGGTGAGGTACTATAATAAGCATAGCCTATTCAATAATTTTAAAAATAAACATTAGACTATCAAGCTTAAGTAACTAATTGATCATATTTCTCCAGGTTTCAATAGGAAGAAGGAATAAGCTTTTTAAAACTAAAAACTTTCATCAACTTTAAAAATCAAAAGTTATGGAACATGAAAATCATTACCCAGAAACAAATTTCACAACACAAAAATATTTTACAAATAATTTTGGAGTAGATTATTCAGAACCCAACTCTAACAAAAAATTATCAAACTTAATTTGTATCCAAAATTTTGATGAAAAAATATTATGCTTATTCAAAAGACTTCCTTACCCAAATTTAATAAAAATTATTTTGAAAAGATTAAAAATTTGCTTATTTTCAAGAAAAAATATTTCTAGAAGAACTAAAAACTACAATTGAGCAAGATTTTGAAGAACACGAACTAAGATGTATAATTAGAGAATTAAATGAATTTACCTCTAGTGCATATTACTTAAGTTATTTTGAAGGACATTTTTTCGGATATTCTTCACAGACAGATTATAGGATGAGAAATCCTAGACAAAATAATCCATTAGTTTCTATAAACTTTAGAAGTTTCAACCATAGTAATTCAGACAATGAAATAAATTATGATATTGATGGTTATGAAACTGATTAATCATTTCAACTATTATTTCTTGCATCATAACATTGGAAGGCTGAGCCTCCAAAAATATTTGTGCATATTTAATTAAGATCATTCATTGGAAGGCCGAGCCTCCTCATATTATTGTTCATACATTTGTGCTTCCCCTTACAATTTTATAACTCTGATAACATGGATCTAACCAAAGAAAGAATTGAATTAAAAGAATATAGGAATTACATTATAGACTTAGAACATGACCTCGAAAGAGTTAATACAGTTCTAAATTATTGTACTGAGTATTCTTATTTTAACTTGATGGAAAGAAAAATTCGGATTCTTAGGCAAATAGCCACTTTTAAAACCATGATTAGAATAATTAAGGATGATTTGTATACACTTTCAAGAGCTTAAGAGACACCAGTCTAATCTCTTCCACTAAAATTGGTATATTGGATGAAATACTGTACCTTGTTGGCCAGCTTATGTTGGATAGTTAAACACTTTGTTCTTCTGAATTGTGTTTAATGAATAACAGACTTCAGGTGAACAACGCCACGTACCAAAGTGGAAAAAAATTGAAATACAAATATAATTTATTTTTCCAAAAATGGATCTGGCCAGAGACAGAAAATATTTAAAAACATTTAGAAAATCTCTTGATAATTTAGAAGAAGAATTAGAATCTGTAAAATTACAAATCAAGAATAGTAACAAAGCAACTTATCCATCATTAAAATATCGAAAAGAATTAATTTTGGAATGTATGTCTTCCACTTACACTTTGATTCTTACTATAAAAGATGACCTGGATACAATATCCAGAGCTTAAAAGACATTTTTAGTATTTTAAATATCAAAATAATCCAATTAATTTTTTTACTATTCATAAAGTTGACTTACCATGCTAAAATTATTTATGATCACTATTCATCCATTATTATGTTGAAATTGTTGAAACCATTCACAGGAACATTAATCACACTTGCCACTACTTACTATTCATGAGTTACTATTCACGAAATCACTATTCATTAAGTTGACTTTTTATTAAAAAATCATAATCTAAAAAAAAAAATCATTATGATAAACTTTATAACTATAACAATTATTGATGAAATTTACAAAAATATTTACCACACAAAAAGATCATTATGTTAAACTTTATAACTATTCATTAATTTTAGCTCTGATACCAGATAGAGAGGGGGTATGCCTCCGTGGAGGTTTGTGTGGTAAATATTTTTGTAAATTTCATCAATAATTGTTATAGTTATAAAGTTTAACATAATGATTTTTTTTTTAGATTATGATTTTTTAATAAAAAGTCAACTTAATGAATAGTGATTTCGTGAATAGTGAAAGTGAATAGTAACTCGTGAATAGTAAGTAGTGACAAGTGTGATTAATGTTCCCGGGAATGGTATCAACAATTTCAACATAATAATGGATGAATAGTGATCATAAATAATTTTAGCATAGTAAGTCAACTTTATGAATAGTAAAAAAATTAATTGGATTATTTTGAAGTTTAAAATACTAAAAATGTCTTTTAAGCTCTGGATATTGTATCCAGGTCATCTTTTATAGTAAGAATCAGAGTGTAAGTGGAAGAGATATATTCCAAAATTAATTCTTTTCGATATTTTAATGATGGATAAATTGCTTTGTTACTATTCTTGATTTGTAATTTTACAGATTCTTATTCTTCTTCTAAATTATCAAGAGGTTTTCTAAATGTTTTTAAATATTTTCTGTCTCTGGCCAGATCCTTTTTTGGAAAAATAAATTATATTTGTATTTCAATTTTTCCACTTTGGTAAGTGGCGTTGTTCACCTGAAGTTTGTTATTCATTAAACACTATTCTGAAGAACAAAGTGTTTAACTATCCAACATAAGCTGGCCAACAAGGTACAGTATTCCATCCAATATACCAATTTTAGTGGAAGAGATTAGACTGGTGTCTTTTAAGCTCTTGAAAGTGTATAAAAATCTTCCTTAATTATTCTAATCATGGTTTTAAAAGTGACTATTTGCCTAAGAATCCGAATTTTTCTTTCCATAAAGTTAAAATAAGAATACTCAGTACAATAATTTAGAACTGTATTAACTCTTTCGAGGTCATGTTCTAAGTCTATAATGTAATTCCTATATTCTTTTAATTCAATTCTTTCTTTGGTTAGATCCATGTTATCAGAGTTATAAAATTGTAAGGGGAAGCACAAATGTATGAACAATAATATGAGGAGGCTCGACCTTCCAATGAATGATCTTAATTAAATATGCACAGATATTTTTGGAGGCTCAGCCTTCCAATGTTATGATGCAAGAAATAATAGTTGAAATGATTAATCAGTTTCATAACCATCAATATCATAATTTATTTCATTGTCTGAATTACTATGGTTGAAACTTCTAAAGTTTATAGAAACTAATGGATTATTTTGTCTAGGATTTCTCATCCTATAATCTGTCTGTGAAGAATATCCGAAAAAATGTCCTTCAAAATAACTTAAGTAATATGCACTAGAGGTAAATTCATTTAATTCTCTAATTATACATCTTAGTTCGTGTTCTTCAAAATCTTGCTCAATTGTAGTTTTTAGTTCTTCTAGAAATATTTTTTCTTGAAAATAAGCAAATTTTAATCTTTTCAAAATAATTTTTATTAAATTTTGGTAAGGAAGTCTTTTGAATAAGCATAATATTTTTTCATCAAAATCTTGGATACAAATTAAGTTTGATAATTTTTTTTTAGAGTTGGGTTCTGAATAATCTACTCCAAAATTATTTGTAAAATATTTTTGTGTTGTGAAATTTGTTTCTGGGTAATGATTTTCATGTTCCATAACTTTTGATTTTTAAAGTTGATGAAAGTTTTTAGTTTTAAAAAGCTTATTCCTTCTTCCTATTGAAACCTGGAGAAATATGATCAATTAGTTACTTAAGCTTGATAGTCTATGTTTATTTTTAAAATTATTGAATAGTCTATGCTTATTATAGTACCTCACCTTTTCATCCTTCACTTACTACCACAGAGTTCTACCAGAGACATCTCTGTGTCTAAGACCTAAGATCTAAGAAAATTTCTCCTAAGCGGTACTCTTTTTCATTTCCCTAATGGATTGATTCTTAGATTAAAACGATCTTATTCAGTTCAAACAGGATTTATGTCTTTTGATAGTAAAAAAGCATAGATTAACAATAACTATAAACATAAACAAAGATTATAAAGTCAAGTTGCTAAGAGATCATACCTCTTGGTTGCAATCAGGAAGTTGGAATAAGAGAATTTAATGTGAAAGCATAATTTTTATGAGAGAGGTTTTTGAAAGCATTGCTACTTTGTTATATGATTGTTGGTGTGTATTTTACAAAGTGAGAAGTCTCTCTTATATAGAAGAGAGATGAAGATTCTAGAGATAATATAATATTATCTTTACAACAAGAAAAGTTAAAGCACTATTTACTTTAAGACTTTTCGTGACAAAACAAGAAAACTTTACAAAAGAAAAGTTAAAGCATTATTTGCTTTAAGACTTTTCAAAAGCAAAAACTATTTACTTTACGACTTTGCCTATACAAAACAAAAGACTTTACATTGTTAAAAAGTTGAAAGGGACAGGCCCCATTTCTTTAGCCGTGTAAATCAGGATTACACTTACATGACTCTGAAGGGTCAAGTAACTGTATCCTTATACGTGTTTTGCCTTTGTTTTGTCGGCAATAATTTTTTGTAGATGATCACCCAATTATGGGTCTATCATAATTGTTGTCCTATCTTGTGAAGATCCTGATGAGCCAGGTCTTTTGGTAAAGCTTAAATTTCTTCTTTTGTAAGCTTCAACTAATTTAGGTCTCGAATGTTTGACATCAAAGGAGAAGAAGCAGCTTCTTGCGATTTCTGCATTGCTGTAAATCTTTCCAAATTTATCTTCTCTTAATAAATTTCTTTCTTCAATTTTGTCTTTTGACCATCCAAAATCTTCAGAAATTAATTTTGCCCTTGCCAGTTCAATTTGTTGAGACATGTCTTCTAAAGTCATGGTCTTGGGGGTAATCATAGAACTGTTTCATTTTGGAAACCATTAATTGACAAGGTTCGTTCTAGATTAAGTTCTTGGAAAAGTCGATTTTTATCGATGGGTGGAAGAGTTACTCTAATTAATTATGTCCTCGCAAATCTTCCGATACACTATATGTCATTTTACAAACTCCCGGTCAAAGTTATCCGGATTCTCACTTCTATCCAAAAGAATTTCTTGTGGAATGGGTTGGTTTCCAAAAAGGGCGTGTCGTGGGTTGCTTGGAATATTGTATGCAAAAAGAGGGAAGATGGAGGTTTAGGAGTGAAAGATATCAAAATCTTCAATAATGCATTGATGTTTAAATGGATTTGGAGAATCTTGGCACGGCAGGATATTTTGTGGAAGAATTTAATTGAGTTTCGCTATTCTAACCATACATTTGAATTCCATTCTGGTGTGAGTTTTAAGTATTCTGTTTCTGCATCTATTTGGTGGCGTGATTTGTTACAGGTTTCCATCTCATGTGGGTCGGACACAGTTTCTGGTTGCATTTCTTATAAAATAGGCAATGGCGATAGAACGCCCTTTTGGCTATCTAGGTGGGCTGGCTGTAAGATTCTTGCCGCAGAGTTCAGCGACTTATTCTCATTAGCGGAAAACAAGGGTTGTTCTGTGGCTGATAATGGTGCCTGGGTTAATAGTTTATGGGTCTGGAACATTAAAGGAGAGTATTATTCTCTTTCGCATCAAAACCGTATGCAGCTTTCACGGTTGTATTGCTTGTTGTCCGAGTTCCAGCCGACTGCAGGAGTCAGGGACGAGATCTCGTGGTTACTCAATGATGTTTCCCTTTTTTCTGTTTCATCTATGTATAATCATTTGCAGGTAAAGTTGGCTGCATCTGACTCAGGTGTTAATGTTGAATTCAGAGCTGCTTGCAAACTTAATTAGCTAGCCCAAGTTCCTTTTAAAGTGAAAGTGTTTGGTTGGCGGATGTTGCACAAAAGAATCCCTTCGCGAGATAACTTGTATCTTAGAGGTATCATTAACAATAGACATGAATTGCCTTGTCCTTTCTGTTTCCTGCATATTGAAATGGTGGAACATCTCCTCTTCTACTGTCAAAAATCTGTGCTGGTTTGGAATTTTGCGTGTAAGTGGTTAGGTATACCAGATATCCTAGTAGGATCTATGATGAATCATTTATCTTGTTGGGTGGCGGGGTGTGTTAGTAGGAAATTTCAAGTTACTAATGCTGTGGGATTTTGGCTGTTAATTTGTTGGGTTATTTGGGCGTCCCGAAATAACATTATTTTTAGGGATGAATTTTGGGATATGGATACAATTTCGAATCGTATTCTTACTTTCTCTTGGTGGTGGATAGGTAAGATACATAAGAGTTCACATCTCTGTAATTATTACACTTGGGTAAACTCCCCAGGTGATTTTTTGTAGGCCTTAATTTTTGGTAGGTCTATTGATGTATACGGGTTGGGATACCCCCTTTGTATCCCAGATTAATATATTTTGTTAGATTATCAAAAAAAAAAAGTCATGGTCTTGGGACCAGAATTTTGGGCTTGAAATTCTTCATACTCAATGTCTATGTCTTTAAAATACATCCAAATCATATGAACACATGGGTAATTATTCTGGAAATCTGGATATAAAGAATTAATTTCTAATTTAATTTTTTGTGGAAACTCTGATGTGACTATTTCCAATGTGTCTACCAGGAAAGATGGTAGATATGGGGTAAAGTCATATAATGGGGGGATATTTATGACACTTAATAATCCGTGTTTCAGTAAAGTAGTAAGGGTGATATTGTAATCTCTTACTTTGAAAGGTTTGAAAGAAGGTAGAGAGATTCTAGCCTTTCTAATTGCAGAATCAAGCTGGCAGTAACAGTCATCATCCTGATTTTCTGGATAATTTTCAAACAAGCTTTGACATGATTTGTAATTGTTGAACACAAAACTCCATTCAGTAGATATTCCATTATGAATGGTCTTGTTGTTGCCAATTTGTGCTAATGTTTCTTGTATCAAGATGAAAGTTGTAAAACTCATTTTTTCTTCAGAGATTTTGGGTTGTATTGGAATTACGGGTTTCCCCAAATGTATCAAACTTGTACTTGTTTTTTGGATCTTTGTAGAAATTAATGTATCACTAAAGGATTTCTGATCCTTTTGTGGAATTTGAGGTCTCAGGGAAATTTCTTTCCATTTGCCTTTTGAACTTGTATTCTGAAGTTCATGTAAAAATTCTTGGTCAACAAAAGTTTCCAAGTGTTTCAGATAATTTTGGTGTTTAGTAACTCTGGGTGATATGATAATATCGTTCCCATAAATTTTTGTTGCTGAATCTATGGCTTCCTTAATGTCATAAAATCCTTTGTATACAGGTTGGCCATATCTTGGAAATAATTTAATTTCTTCAATTAGCAGGGTCATTTCCTCCCAGTCTAAATAAACTCCATCCTTTGTGCCAGTGTATAATGTGTAGCAAATAAAAGGTTTTTTTGCTAAAATGTCTACCTGTGGATAAATAAAAAGCTAGGGCATTTATTACTGCCACCTTCTTACTATTCCCTTGGATAGTGGTTTGTAAATTCCAAATGTTGTCTAAAAGACATGTTTCTTCTTCATTGAGTTGATGTCTCAAAGGTGTTTTGAATTGTTTCTTCTCAGAAAATGTTTTTAATTTTGCATTGTCAAAATTTATGACTTATTCAGCCATTTGTAATGTATAAAAGAGAACTGTCTGATCTTCTTGGAATGTTTGAATTTCTTGAAATTTTCTGGAAAAACACAAGCAATGTTATTAATCATATAATAATTTTCTGGACAATAAATCTGGTATTTTATTGTCTTTTCCTTTAATGTGTTCCCATTTTATCTTAAATCCTCTGTTTAAGACAAATTCTCGAAATTTCAGCCATCTGTTAGAAGTTAATTTTTTCTCATTTTTTGTATCAGAAAATTTAACAATTGCTTCACAATCAGTTCTAATAGTAATTTGTTTTTTAGACAAAATAAATAAAGCAAACTTTTCCAATACATAAATAATTGACAAAATTTCGTAATCTAAGGATGTTAAGTATCCTTTTTCTTTAAAAGTTCCTGAGGTGTACCTACAAATTTTCTCTAATGATTTTAAAGAAAATTCATTAGGTTTTTTAATTAATATTCCTCCCCATCCTAATTCACATCCATCAGTTTCAACAATCAAATAGTCTGATTCTAATGGTAAGTGTTGTACCCTAAATTTTTACCCTTAGATGTCATCCAGCTTTTGTGCATCTTAGGAGCATCTCTGCATTGTTTAAACTAACCCATATCTTGTAGTTTGTTTCTTTGTGTTCAATTTAGGTTCACATATCACCATGAAGCTCCACAAGTTGTTTGAAGCAAGTCAAGTCAACAGAAGACCTCCAGTGGAAGGACTTTGGAATTAGGGTTTTGCTCTGAAGAAATCACTAAGGAATTGGTTCTATCAAGTCAAGATTTGTGTGGTTCACTTGCCACTTAATGTCCTCTACATTCAAGGGACATCATTCAACAAAAATCCAAGATCTTTTGGCCCTCAACAAAAGAAGTTTGAGCCTCAGTCTCACTACACCTCCAAATTAGGGTTTCTGTGACACTTATCAGTCAATGGCTTTGATCTTCATCAAGTGGTCTCCCAAACCTTAACTCTTGGTCCTATTGGTTTATCAACATCCTCAAGAGTCTCCTAAGACCTTTAGATGAGAAGGAAGAAGCAAAATCACAAGATTTGACCTCAGTGCATTCACAGTCAAAATAGGGTTTGACTGAAACCCTAATCTTTTGGAATTTTGGATCAAATGAAGTATTATTGGTTCTAATCATCATATATTGTCTCATGAAGTATACAAAGTATCCATATCAAGTTTCATGAGCTTTCTTGCAAGAGAAGTAGGGTTTTGACCAAGAAAGGTGTCATTTGTGAGATTTTTCCCCTAATAGCCTATTTTGAGATAACCATAACTCCTAAACCACACATCCAATTGGAGTGGCTCAAAGCTCATTGGAAAGCTCTTTCCAAGATCTTAAATTTGTTTCGTATGAATTTTTGTCTAAAAATGCTTGTTTTTTGAGTTATGAAGCTTACAAGACATTTTGGCCAAACACTTGGAAATTTTTCAGCATCTTTCCATCACTCTTTTTCTCAACTTTGGCACCACTTTTCACCCTTTTCCATTTGGATTCAAGTCTTGAGTCCCAAATGAAAGTTGTAGAGCATGATGAGAGCTTTCCTACCATATGTGGAACATCTCAAGGGGATGAACCGTTCTCAAGTTATGAATTATTCAAGAAGGGCACTTGAAGTTGTCAAAATTCTAACTTAGAAATTTTTCTAAGTCTCATCAGGGCAGTTTTGGGGACACGACTTGTGAAGGATTTTGCTACGAATTCAAGGCATTATCTCAACTATCTTCCAACATCAACCTTGTAGTATTATCCAAGAGCTTTCATTTGAATCTAAGAGCATGAATTTTGGATCATCAAGTCAAGAGATCTCATGTATGGATTATGGCCATACGAAAATATTTTTGCACCAAGTTACCTCAGATTTTGAGTTTGAATTTTTTTAACCTCTCTCTCCAAGTACATGTTCTGCAAACCTAGCATATCTTTTCCAACTTTTCACCTTGCCAACACCCTTAAAACACGCTGCAAAGTGCTTTTCTTTTGTACTAACATGTTAACATCTACAAGCCACCACAAACCACCCTTCGTGTACATCCTTAAACCAACAGTACACCATCCAAAGCATGCTTTTTTTCAGACTTATTTGCATCAAAAAGAAACTTCACTTGGCTCTATGTTGTGGTGGTCAGACAAGCCATCTTCCAAATCTTTTCCACGATATTTCTTCCCAAGACAAACCTTTAGCACGATGGTTCTTGACTCTCTTGGACCAGCTGAGTTTCCTATAAAAGCGGCATTTCTCCACTTCATTTTGACACGAACAACAACACTAAAACATCTCAAAGACCCATTTCTTTGGAGCACACGAGAGCTAGCTGGGAGAAGGAGAGGAAATTATTACAACTTGCGTGGAAAAGAGGTAAGTTTCTCAGACTCTCATTTACCATGCTCATTATATTATGTTAACTGTATTACATACATATGTTAGATCATCTTTATTGTTGTTTTTTAATTTAAAGTGCTTGCAATATATCATGTCATTATGAACTTCATGATAAGTTTGAGAAAACTCTAAATGGCTGCCCTATTGGTTTAATTATTTCATGTGTGAGCTTATGTTGAAAACGTGTTGGCTTGGTTGGTTACGAGTTTGTATGGTTGAAGTTAATGTTACCATGTTCATACTGCTTCCGTTTAACTTTGAAATAATTGTTGTGAATACCATCTTTAATCCATGATAGAAGATGTGTTAGTCTTGACCTTCGAACACCAAGATAGGGATCCTTTTGAATGTCTGATATATGTTAAATATGTTGTTAGGATATTTTGCTCTTATGCATCATGGAGTGTGCTTGATGTATATGTTAATATTCTGTTCAAGATATTACTCGTGTACACATGTTTGTAACCCTATCTTGAAACACCAAATATCATTTTTGAAGCATAATGTGTATCAACTTTTATTTTTACATGCTGTTGATGTTTTCATGGGTGTTGTATGGCTTGAGTTGTGGAGAGTTCTATATTGAATATGATGTTGAAGCCAGCAGTTGGTCTCTCTCTTTTTATATCTTTAAAACTGAACCTATATGTGCATGATATTTGTAATACGGTTTGGATGTTGCTTTTGTTTATGATGAGTGATAAATTTGTACCTACTTGTTAATGACATGTTGGTAGTTTTATAGGTGGTCATAACCATATTAGTTTTTTTAAGTTTCAATGGTGCAATGTTGTTTCCAATCTGATAGAGTTTTAGGTATTGACTGAATGTTCTTTTTGTTCATGTCATCATGGATCACTTTTGAATTCTTGCTAGCATGTTGAGTTAGTGATTTGGTTTATCGTGTTGTCTAAAGTTTGCTCATGTTATCATAAGGTGCTAGTTTTTTTTGAATAAGTTTGTTCTTACAATATCATGCTTATACACCTGTTCAGTTGTTGCCTTTGGTTTATGTTGGTGATAACATGATTAATACTGTTTCCTTCGTGCCTTGCTTTGCCATGTGTTGTTTTGAGTTTGTTGAAATCATTGTTTAAAGACATGCTAACTGTTTGGTTTATTCATGTGAGTTATTGTTGAGCCCTTAATATTATGTATGAGGGAGTTCAAGGTTGGTTACTATCATGTTGCTGTTTGAATATTGAAACAGAAGTATATTATATTTTTTTTTCTTAAACTGATTTCTATTTTGGACCCTGGTTTCCATTCGTGCACTGCTCATGTTTTAACCACTATCTGGTTCAGTTATTGGCTGCATCATGTTCTATGTTTGAAGTGCTCCAATTTGGTTTTTTATTTCATGTTAATTGGTTAAGTTTTGATTGAGTTAGGATGGTTAGAAGTTGATTACTTATTTGATGTTGTAAGTTGAAATACGATGATGTTTATCGTTCTTGCATGTATCCATTTCCATGCGTGATTGGTGATTGGCGGTTCACTTTTGTTTTGTATGTTATTTAAATACGATAGCAGTATGTACTTGCATGATTTCATTGCCATGTGTGATTCATAATTGGCTGGTTTTATGTTTGTCCTGTAGTGCATTGATACCATGCCTATTCAATATCACACGTAATACACTATCACATGTTACTACTATTGCGCGTTCTGATTATGTGCGTGTTCTATTTTTATATATTTTCATGTTTTATGTGGCTTATATATTAATTGAATCATGTTATAAACGGATGAAACACGCCCTCTCCCAACGGTCACACACACGCACGTAATACGCCTTTCACTTGCCATACCTGGGTTCGATCCTTGGATCAACCCTTTTTTCTATTTTTTCTGATTTTCGCCTGGTTGTTTCCTTTTTCCTCTTTGGGCCTTGCGCCCTTATTTGCTATCAACACCCCCTCACATCTGGCCCATTTTCTTTCCTTGTTTTTTTAAAACTAAACCAAATTGCTCTAATGCACCCCCCTGCGCATTGTACTAGTTTTATTTCAAATCTTTTATTTATTTGTTTAGCTTAATATTTATTTAATTCCAGTTTGCCTATTAATGATTTATGTGATTAATATTAATATGTTTCCTAATTGTCAATTATATTGTTAATTGTTAATTGTTTTATTAGCTTTTAATCTTTAATTATCAATTATATCTTAAAATGCATTGTTAATCCTAATTGTGCTAATTGTTATTCTCAATTGTGTTGATTTTAAATTATCAATTTGTGTCTTAAATGTGAGATTGTCAATTTGTATTTCTAATTTTAAAATGTATGGTTAAATGTTAATTTCCAAATTTTAATTACCATATGTGTTCTAATTGTTAATCTTAATTGTGTTGTCAATTGATTATCAAATTTTAGATTAATTGTTAATATCATTTATGAGCACCTTTGTTGATCTTGAAGTGTTATTTCACTAATTGGCTTGTTTAATCCTTGAATTAATATATCCATGTTGACTTGTCATATATTTGACTTTTATATGAATGTTGTTTTTCTTGTCATCCTTAATATCATTCCATATGTTTGTCTTCCTAAAGATTGAAGCATATTGATGTGTTCTTATAATGATCATGTTCATCTTATCCATATCTTATTCATGAAACATATTGCCATCCTCATGCTTATGTTGCTTTTATATCCTCATATTATATCAATGTTTTAGCTTTTATTGTCTTATCTTTTGTTATATTATTATCAACTGTTTTCCCCCTCCATTCCAAAGGAAGGTGATTATTGTTGACTCTTAAAGTCATAGCCCCCATCTTAACCTAAGTAACCTCTTAGGAAGAAACTTTATTTCTAGGCCTCATCAGAGCCATAGAGATTATAACTAGCTTTAGGAAGAGTTCTTCAACTCTTAGTGATATTCATCCTAATGAATTTATCACTTCCCTACTAACTAAAACATAATCTTAGGTCCATTATAACTAGATTTAGAGAGTTCTTAAACTCTACAATGAGCTTGTACTCATTTCCCCTCTGAATATTGACCACAGTCAATAATTCAGTAGAAGTAGAACTACGCATACTCTGATTCTATTCCCGAGGATACGTAGGCGTAAAGTGCGATGCTTTATCGAGTATACTTAGATACTAACCCCTAGGGTTTTCAACCTTTAGCTTAGAACCTTTAGCAAACATAAGATAACATTAGAACAAGAGGTTCCCGTAGAGTACTACGGACGTTTAGGGTGCTAATACCTTCCCTAGGCGTAACCAACCCCCGAACCTTAGATCTCTTCCCCTTTTGGTTTTTCTAACGATCTTGAACCTTTCCTTTGAATAAATCAAAGTCGGTTGTAAAAGAAATATGATGCAAATTAATTAATAATTTGTTATCCGATTTTCACCGCAACAGAAATGGCGACTTCACTGGGGATAGTTAGACCTATTGTTGGTCCTTTCCTAAGAGGGTTAAGCCTATCTTGTCTTTATGTTATTCATGTTTGCTTATCTACTTGTATGATTGCCTGTATGTCATATCTGCTTGCATATTTGTTCTATGTTTGCTATTATCTTGTTTGATTTGGGTTGATATCTTTGAGTGAGATAAATCCTATACCCGGATTTGAGTGTACACTTATTATAGGACGATGGTGTTCAAGGATACTTTGAGGGAGTCGAATCCTGAAAGGTCGAATTGATAACACCATCACTCAGTTGAGGCCCTCTCGAGAATCTAGTTATGTTGATCGAATTCGTTCGTGAAAGCGTGCTACTCTCGACCTGGGTGCCCGGGATATTGAGAACCGTAGTTACCAAACCCAACTTAAGCCTTTTAGATGTAGTGAGGTGACCATGATGGAGTCTATTTCTGACTTGGTTGTCACGCGATACTACACTCAGACGAGATCCTCTTGAGAATTTTATCGATTACCAAGTCATCTGGGAAATCTTTAAAATCCGAAAGATGGATTGTAGACTCTGGGAACTTCTTAGAACCTTGTTTGGCAGGTGAAAACCAGTAGTACATACCTATTGGGATGGGTAGACCTTTGGCTCCATTCATGTGAACCCTAAACCTAGGATTTGTATGTGTTGTGGGGTACCCTTGTTTATGCTTTTTGTGTGTTTGTTGCATCCATATAGCATAAGCATTCATGTTGCATCTGTTTCATGGAACTCAGACCTCTTTTCTTATATCAGAGAAATATCATGGATAGCTCAAGAAGAAACACCATCAAATACACTTTCAAGAGTCCCAAATTAGATGACCTAAGGAAATTGGGAGATTTGTTGACAGACCCTGAAGGATTTCTAAGCAGATATGGAAAGTTGTGGATTTTGTTGAGAAAGACTGTTGATGAAGGACTTCTTTCAACTTTGCTTCAGTTCTACGATCCAAAGTATCACTGCTTCACGTTCCCTGACTATCAGCTCTTACCCACCCTTGAAGAATACTCTCAGATAGTTGATTTTCCTATCAAGGATAAGTCCCCGTTTCTTATTTTTGAAGAGGATCCAAAAGAGGAAGAAATAGCTGAGAAGACTCATCTAGAGTTAGTTGACATCAAAAGTAATTTAACAACTAAGGGAGGAATTTTGGGGTTAACTGCTAAGTTCTTGATTGAAAAGGCCCGATACTTTGCTAAGAATTCCAACAGGGATGCCTTTGAAGCTGTATTTGCTTTGCTCATCTATGGACTCTTCTTGTTCCCGAACATCGACAACTTTGTGGATCTAAACGCAATCAAGATTTTCTTAAAGCAGAACCCAGTACCTACCTTACTTGCTGAAGCCTATCACTCAGTCCATACAAGAAACACTCATAGGAATGGACAAATCACTTGCTGTGTCATCATACTGTATAGATGGTTTATTTTTCATCTACCGAAGGCAGGCGCATTCTGGGATTCCAAGAAAGGATGGTGGTCTCAGAAGGTTATGGCACTCTCCCACGCAGATATTGACTGGTATAATAGGGTGTATGATGGAATCCTGATTATAGATAGCTGTGGAAACTATGGTAACGTGCCTCTTCTTGGCATCAAAGGTGGTATCAGTTACAACCCTGTGTTGGCACGACGCCAATTAGGGTATCCTTTGGAAGACAAACCTCTCAGTATTCATGTGAAAAGTATCTACTTTGAAACATATGACAAGAACGAAGAACAGAAGGAGATGATCTTGAACGCTTGGGGCAGCAAGCGCAAAAGAGGAAGAAGTTCTTTAGGGAGACCTAACTGTGTGTCCTTGGAGCCCTACCTCCAATGGGTTAGAAGAAGAGCTATAGAGTTGAAGATGCCCTACAAAAGACAAGAGCCCATCACTTTGAAGAAAGAGCTTGTGTTGTACTTCATGACAAAAGAAGAAGAGCTGGAGATTTCTCTAAGACAAGCCCAGAGGTCAGAAGAAGCCTGGAAGCTTAAGTATCAAGTGGTCGTTGAATAGAATCTGGAACTCCAGAAGCAGCTGCAGATCAAGAGTGAGGAGTTACTCTCCTACAAGAAGAGAAAGGCCCAAGAAGATCCAAGTTCCTCAAGCACTCAGCCTCCCGCTTGGAAATCCATTCTTGACAACCTCGTCACAGAAAGAGATCAGATGGAGGAAGAAATCAGAAGGCTCAACGCAAGAGAATTTCCTTAGCACTTTCTAGCTTTTATTTAGCTTTATGTTTAGGACTTTTTAAAGTGTATCAACTATTGTCATTCACTTTTATGAAAATGAGGTCTTTTGATATCTCTTGATATTTTACGGATGTCTGAATTCCATGAAACTTTGCATTGCATTTTGCATTCTGCTAAACTATCAAGACGCTAACTTTATTTTTCAGACTTTGTAGACAATGGACGCTACCAAAAGTATAAACTGACCCTTTACATTCTTGATCCCTAATGTGGAACCGTTGATAGAGATTGGGGGAAAGATTAAAGACCCGCCAGGTTTTATTGACAGATATGGAGACCTCTTGTCACTAATGAAGTTACAAGTAAGGGAAGGATAGCTGGAAACCTTGGTATAACTGTACCATCCCGATTACCGCTGTTTTCTTTTTCCTGAGTTTCAGTTGGTACCGACATTGGAAGAATTTTCTGCTCTAATTGGAATTCCTGTCAAGAAGGCTCCAATTTTCTCTGGAATCAAGATGATGCTTTCCGTCAAAGAAATTGCTAGAGTCACGAGGATCAGAGTATCAGACATTCAAGATAATTTTACTATCAAAGGAGGACGACCTGGACTCCACGCTTTATTCCTGATGGCAAAGGCCCTTTATTTTAGAGACCAGGGAAATGAAGCATTGTTTGAATCAACTTTTGCCTTAATGGTCTATGGCTTGTTCCTGTTCCCGAGTGACAAGAATTTCGTGGATATCCAGGCCATTCAGATATTCTCCATTAACAATCCGGTCCCTACTTTACTTGCAGATGTTTATCACTCAGTTCAGTACAGATATTTGAGAGGTAATGGACAAATTGTCTGCTGTGCGGCCCTTTTCTACAAGTGGTTCACCTCCCACCTACCAAAAGCTCCTGCCTTCTGGGAAGTTGCAGACTGTGGTTTATGGTCCAAAAATATGATAAAGTTAAAGCACACTGACATCGATTGGTATAACCCGACAGATGAAGGGATTACTATGATCGTTAGCTGTGGGGACTGCCCCAATGTGCCTTTGATGGGTAGGGATGGCTGCATCAATTATAATCCTTTTCTCGCCCGCCGCCAGTTAGGCTACTTGAAGAGAGAACCTCCCAGAAATGAGGATATGATCAAGATGTACTACGAAAGAGATGAAGGATTTGAGATGAAAAGAAGACTCGAGTATGCATGGTGTAATATCAACAGACAACTCTAGAAGGCTGAATGCCAGGTCTCTGAGACCCATCTGCAGTGGTCCCGTGACATTGCTCAAGTGATAAGGAAGCCATTTCCTCGACATGATTCACCCTCTAAAGCCAGGCAGAAGATGGCAGAAACAATGGCTAATTTGTTCTTCGAAAGGGAAAGTACTAGGAAGCGCATTGAAGAACTCACAAGGAAGATTAATGGAGAAGAAGAATTATCCTCTAGTGGATCAAACTTTTAGAAGTGCCATCTGTTGTTTTCTATCAATGTTGTATTTCTCATTTCAGTCTAGGAGCGTTTTACCTTTTGAACCCTATTGTAACAGCTGACAATATCAATGAAGAAGTTTATTTTGAGAAAGACTCCATTTGTCTATAATGTTTGTAAATATTTGTGGTTTCTTGATAGCTTAGTTTTGCATCTGCATTCTTGCATTTGCATCCTTGCATATGCATGTGCATTCTTCTTCGTCTTATTGTCGTCTTGTTCTCTTCAGAATCCGTCACCTTGATTTTCCAAACGCCGACACCCAAGTCCAACTCGACAATGGATGTCTGAACAGTACTGTGAGATGGACAGAGTCAACCATGAATTGAGAGAGCTCCAAAGAGGAATGGAGCAGTTTCTGGAAGTCATGAAGGACACGCTGACAGCGAATAAGAGGATTGTGGAGTACCAGAAGGAAATGGAAGAGGAGGTTAGGATCCTCAAGTGCCAGATGAATTGGGTTCTGGAAACTCTGTTGAAAAAGGAGAATTGCGTTTATCCCGTCAAACCAGCTTTCAAGAGCGCTCGTGTGCCACATCAGCATGAACGACAGAGGCCAAGGAAGCCAGAGAGAAATTTCACTCCATTGCCAATGACATACAGTCAGCTGTTGCCAGTTTTGATCAAAAGTGGATTGATAGTGATAGAAGAGAGAGATCCAACGTCTTTTCCAGACCCGTCGGGCCTGGACCCCGACATTCGTTGTGACTACCATGCCGGGGCACAAAAGCATTCAACTGAAGATTGTAGAGCACTCAGAGACAAGGTTCAGACTCTGCTTGACTCCAATATGTTGTCATTTACACAACAAGGCATTCAAATCAACTATCCTTTACCATCTCCTAAGGATCCCTCGTGTCCAGGATTTGTTTTTGGAGAAGCCTCATGCCAGCTAAACGTTGGTCCTGTTCCTGCATCCAAACAAGTGTTTATGAAGAGGGGTTTTCAGTCTCCAACATGTGTTTCTCCTCAAGATAAGAAGAAGTGTGCTACCAAAAGAGGAAAACTTAACCACCAGCCTATCCCGGTGTCGTTAAGAAAACTCTTCCCGCTGTTGATGCAAAACAAACTGGTGACTCCACGACTTCTCACACCTTTCTAGGGACCTTGGTATGATCCCAACCTAACTTGTGAATTCCATAAGGGAGCTGAAGGGCATGCTTTGGACAATTGCCGAGCGTTAGAATATTTTGTGCAAGAGCTGATCCACGACAAGGACTTGATCTTCGAAGAAGATCACCCAAGGACTGACTGCAAATTTTGCACTGGGACTATCAGACATCCCATTGAAGAATGCAAGGAATTTGAAGAGAAACTGATGAGCTTACTAAAGAATCTGAAACCTCAGGAAGGTACTTCAAACGTTGGTACCTCAACTTTCGAAGCAAAAGGCAAAGGACCTGCAAGGCCTCTCAAAGTTCTATACCACAAAGAAGCAAGTGATTGATGATGAAGACGTTTCCCCGTTTGGACCTGGAAACTAAGATCTTTGAAATGATTCGCCAAAGTTGGCTGTGTTTTATATTTCAGTTGTATTTCCTTTAATTGTACTGGTATTTGCTTATGAGCTTTGTTGTACTGTTAAATTGGCAACATTAATGAAATATTTATGCACATTTTGATTAAGTCCTTTCGTTTCACTCGTTTTATTTTCATGAAAAAATATATCTTCATCTTATTTCTTTTCCCTTTTTTCAAACCTTTTGTTAAAGCAAAGATTAGGGAGGATGATGAAAACCTCATGTTCATAATTGCTGTGGTATACTTTTAAATTAACCTCGCCAAGGATGTAAGGCATTGTTTCAATTCATCCCTCGTTAACCCCTTCGAGCCTAGAAGTAGGAGTTTTCTTTCTTTATACAAAATCATAATCTCAACCTTGGGACAGGGTAGTTCTCAGTTTAACTCGGTTATGCCTTCAAACACGAGCGCTTCACATAAGGCGCCAGTCAGCTTTCAAATCAAGTGACTTCCTATTTTCGGAGATTTAAGCGTATATATTGAGTTAACTGAGCGTAGGATTTGAGCCTTTATCTTGTGTTTCATAAACCATGAACCATACCACATTACAACCCCTAAAAGACCTAATTGAGGTAAGGCTGTTTTGAAGAGTATACTACAGCAAGGTTGAGTAACCTGACTCCTAATAATCTTTGTTATTTTGCGTGTGTTGATCACTTCTTCTGGCATTTCATAAATAATCAGATCCACCTTTGATTCTTGATTTAATCAATCAGCGTGTGCTTCCATCAAAAGCTTTGTTTTCAAACCTTGCATGAATTTTTGCATAATTTTGCCAATTTTAACGAACAACGCTTGTTTGCAATACCATTCAATGTCAAGGAATCCCAACAAGCGTGGTCAGTCAAGGAATTGAACTCGGTAAAGGAAATTTGACTCAGTCAGGGGCAACCAAGTGTGAGGTGCACCAATCTATTATCCCAAGTTGACAGATCAGAGGCAGAATTCTGCAAATTCAGAATATTGGGGCAAATAGAGATCATCTTATGGCTAGTTTTGTCTTCAGTAACCCATCAGCAGGGGCAAATCTGTTCCCCAGTAATTTCTACTATAGTTTGAGTATCTCGAGTATAACTGAATAGAAACAGCTACGTCAAGATACAAGAGTTGGAAGATATTGGATCATCTGGTGTTTCAAGTCTTCCGTAAAATTCTTTTGATTATTCAAGTTGGAAGATTTTGAATCATCGGGTATTTCATTTCTTCCGTAAAATTCTTTTAATTATTCAAGTTGGAAGATATTGAAGTATCTGGTATTTCATTTCTTCCGTAAAATTCTTTTGATTATTCAAGTTGGAAGATATTGAATCATCGGGTATTTTGTTTCTTCCGTAAAATTCTTTTGATTATTCATCCCCTAATATGGGGCAGTTATGCCGAGATCTCTCCAAGAGTTGGAAGATATTGAAACACCCTGTATGTCAATTCTTCTATAAAATCCTCTTGTTATCGTATGGACCATCTAGCATGGGGCAGATAAGATTTGAAGATGGTAGTTATGCCAGTGGAATGCATAATTACTTTGTTAGCTCCCCATCAAGTTGCTACATCAGCTGATTTTGACAAGCTCCCAATGGATTTATTTCCCCAACAAAGAAGAAGAACTTTCCCAATCTACTCAACATTTGTCTAAGCTAGGCTTATGCTTTGGTTTTCACCTTTGAGTACCTGACCCCAGCTCTTTATGCAGGAATCCCCAGAGAAGCTCAAGTTTTGCTACAACTGGAGTTTTTAGTCACTAGAGTTGTTATTGGCCTTTGAACACAATAACTTCGTCATTTTCGTCTGATTTTTGAAAACGAAAATGTTGCAATTTCTAAGAAAACACAAACATAAATTAAGTTTTACTCTGGAATTTGATGTTCTGGAATCAAATTTGTGCAAGAAGATTTAGCAGTACTATATTTTGGCATTGGATCTGCCATCTCCAGTGGGAAGAAGATTGTCCTGGTTATCCTTGATGTTTGGATTTCAGGGTGTTGGCCTGTGTTTTCTTTTCTTCTTTTCTGTTTTGCGTCGTTCGCATCGTTTCTAGCATATAGCTAAGCATGTGCATTGTCCCCTTGCATCTTTGCATCCTTTGTGCTCTGTTGCTTGTGGTCTTTTGTTGTGCATGTCTTTATTTCCCCAGTGAAGTAAAGACATTCCTAGTTTGCCTTGTGTCGTGCTTGTTCGGTCTTAACCTCTGCGCGCCAGATTTGAATCTTTAAAACCTTTTTCTGTTCCCCAAGAAGTTTAACTTTAAAGGATTTTTAGAGTTGTTCTTGTTTGAATCGTGTCAAACTTGAACTTGGACTTTGTTTGAATCGTGTCAAGCATTGTCTTATGTGTTCTTGTTTGAATCGTGTCAAACTTGAACTTGTTCTCGTTTGAATCGTGTCAAACTTGAACTTGGACTTTGTTTGAATCGTGTCAAGCATTGTCTTTTGTGTTCTTGTTTGAATCGTGTCAAACTTGAACTTAGACTCTGTTTGAATCGTGCCAAGCATTGTCTTATGTGTTCTTGTTTGAATCGTGCCAAACTTGAACTTAGACTCTATTTGATTCGTGTCAAGCATTGTCTTTTGTGTTCTTGTTTGAATCGCGTCAAACTTGAACTTGGACTTTGTTTGAATCGTGTCAAGCATCGTCTTTTCTGTTCTCGTTTGAATCGTGTCAAACTTGAACTTGGACTTTGTTTGAATCGTGTCAAGCACTGTCTTATGTGTTCTCGTTTGAATCGTGTCAAACTTGAACTTAGACTCTGTTTGAATCATGTCAAGCATTGTCTTTTGTGTTCTTGTTTGAATCGTGTCAAACTTAAACTTGGACTTTGTTTGATTCGCGTCAAGCATTGTCTTTTCTGTTCTTGTTTGAATCGTGTCAAACTTGAACTTGGACTTTGTTCGAATCGTGTCGGACACTGACCCCCTTGTTTTAAAACCGTTCTTGTTCGAATCGTGTGGAACTTGAATTGGGACTTTGCTTGAATCGTGTCAAGCACTGTCTTTTGTTTTAAAACTGTTCTTGTTCGAATCGTGTCAGACATTGAACCCTTACCTTTTTTCTTTTCTAAAATTTCTTTAAGCTAAGTTTCTTGGAACAAATTTATTCAACTTTAAGATTCCTATCTGGTGCGCAGATTTGGTCTCTGTTTTCCTGGCTCTTTCTAAAGATCCCATTTGAACTCTTCAGCTTGAGATCCCCAGGAAGTCTTTGCCTGGTTGTTTGTCTCCTTTGGACTGATCCCTAGTGATCAGGTTTTTCTTTCTGGTTTCGTACCCAGGAAGAGTGTGGGTTTGTTTTGTCCCCAGTAGTCCATCTCCCTAGATCTTTCCTAGTGGAGTTTGTCTTTTGGTTTTCCCCAGTGTTTCTTGGGAGTCTCCCCGGTGAGTTCCCTTTGTTGGTTGTCCTGTATCCCGGTGAGTCTTTGCTTGTGGATACTAGCTTTCGTCTTTCCCCGACAAATTTTTTCTTGTGTGTTTGCTTCCTGTTGTCCTTGGTGTCTGGTCTGTCTGCATCCTTTGCATTCCTGGCATCATATCATCATTTTAGAAGTTCATGGCATGTCAGCATTGGCATGTTTGTCGCTTGTCCTTAGCATTTGCATTCCATCTAAGGGAAAAATTTTTGGTTTGCTATATTTAAATACCTTTCACCTTGATGCCTCTGGAATCTCCGTTCCTCGTGCCATCTGGTGAAGCTATTTAAATAGGGGCAATTGTTGTACCCTAAATTTTTACCCTTAGATGTCATCCAGCTTTTGTGCATCTTAGGAGCATCTCTGCATTGTTTAAACTAACCCATATCTTGTAGTTTGTTTCTTTGTGTTCAATTTAGGTTCACATATCACCATGAAGCTCCACAAGTTGTTTGAAGCAAGTCAAGTCAACAGAAGACCTCCAGTGCAAGGACTTTGGAATTAGGGTTTTGCTCTGAAGAAATCACTAAGGAATTGGTTCTATCAAGTCAAGATTTGTGTGGTTCACTTGCCACTTAAGGTCCTCTACATTCAAGGGACATCATTCAACAAGAATCCAAGATCTTTTGGCCCTCAACAAGAGAAGTTTGAGCCTCAGTCTCACTACACCTCCAAATTAGGGTTTCTGTGACACTTATCAGTCAATGGCTTTGATCTTCATCAAGATGGTCTCCCAAACCTTAACTCTTGGTCCTATTGGTTTATCAACATCCTCAAGAGTCTCCTAAGACCTTTAGATGAGAAGGAAGAAGCAAAATCACAAGATTTGACCTCAGTGCATTCACAGTCAAAATAGGGTTTGACTGAAACCCTAATCTTTTGGAATTTTGGATCAAATGAAGTATTATTGGTTCTAATCATCATATATTGTCTCATGAAGTATACAAAGTATCCATATCAAGTTTCATGAGCTTTCTTGCAAGAGAAGTAGGGTTTTGACCAAGAAAGGTGTCATTTGTGAGATTTTTCCCCTAATAGCCTATTTTGAGATAACCATAACTCCTAAACCACACATCCAATTGGAGTGGCTCAAAGCTCATTGGAAAGCTCTTTCCAAGATCTTCAATTTGTTCCATATGACTTTTTGTCTAAAAATGCTTGGTTTTTGAGTTATGAAGCTTACAAGACATTTTGGCCAAACACTTGGAAATTTTTCAGCATCTTTCCATCACTCTTTTTCTCAACTTTGGCACCAATTTTCACCCTTTTCCATTTGGATTCAAGTCTTGAGTCCCAAATGAAAGTTGTAGAGCATGATGAGAGCTTTCCAACCATATGTGGAACATCTCAAGGGGATGAACCGTTCTCAAGTTATGAATTATTCAAGAAGGGCACTTGAAGTTGTCAAAATTCTAACTTAGAAATTTTTCTAAGTCTCATCTTGGCAGTTTTGGGGACACGACTTGTGAAGGATTTTGCTACCAATTCAAGGCATTATCTCAACTATCTTCCAACTTCAACCTTGTAGTATTATCCAAGAGCTTTCACATCAAGTCAAGAGATCTCATGTGTGGATTATGGCCATACGAAAATATTTTTGCACCAAGTTACTTCAGATTTTGAGTTTGAATTTTTTTAACCTCTCTCTCCAAGTACATCTTCTGCAAACCTAGCATATCTTTTCCAACTTTTCACCTTGCCAACACCCTTAAAACACGCTGCAAAGTGCTTTTCTTTTGTACTAACATGTTAACATCTACAAGCCACCACAAACCACCCTTCGTGTACATCCTTAAACCAACAGTACACCATCCAAAGCATGCTTTTTTTCTGACTTATTTGCATCAAAAAGAAACTTCACTTAGATCTATGTTGTGGTGGTCAGACAAGCCATCTTCCAAATCTTTTCCACGATATTTCTTCCCAAGACAAACCTTTAGCACGATGGTTCTTGACTCTCTTGGACCAGCTGAGTTTCCTATAAAAGTAGCCTTTCTCCACTTCATTTTGAAACCAACAACAACACTAAAACATCTCAAAGACTCATTTCTTTGGAGCACACGAGAGCTTGCTGGGAGAAAGAGAGGAAATTCTTGCAACTTGCGTGGAAAAGAGGTAAGTTTCTCAGACTCTCATTTACCATGCTCATTATATTATGTTAACTGTATTACATCCATATGTTAGATCATCTTTATTGTTGTTTTTTTTTATTTAAAGTGCTTGCAATATATCATGTCATTATGAACTTCATGATAAGTTTGAGAAAACTCTAAATGGCTGCCCTATTGGTTTAATCATTTCATGTGTGAGCTTATGTTGAAAACATGTTGGCTTGGTTGGTTACGAGTTTGTATGGTTGAAGTTAATGTTACCATGTTCATACTGCTTCCGTTTTACTTTGAAATAATTGTTGTGAATACCATCTTTAATCCATGATAGAAGATGTGTTAGTCTTGACCTTCGAACACCAAGATAGGGATCCTTTTGAATGTCTGATATATGTTAAATATGTTGTTAGGATGTTTTGCTCTTATGCATCATGAAGTGTGCTTGATGTATACGTTAATATTCTGTTCAAGATATTACACGTGTACACATGTTCGTAACCCTATCTTGAAACACCAAATATCATTTTTGAAGCATAATGTGTATCAACTTTTATTTTTACATGCTGTTGATGTTTTCATGGGTGTTGTATGGCTTGAGTTGTGGAGAGTTCTATATTGAATATGATGTTGAAGCCAGCAGTTGGCCTCTCTCTTTTTATATCTTTAAAACTGAACCTATATGTGCATGATACTTGTAATACGGTTTGGATGTTGCTTTTGTTTATGATGAGTGATAAATTTGTACCTACTTGTTAATGACATGTTGGTAGTTTTATAGGTGGTCATAACCATATCAGTTTTTTTAAGTTTCAATGGTGCAATGTTGTTTCCAATCTGATAGAGTTTTAGGTATTGACTGAATGTTCTTTTTATTCATGTCATCATGGATCACTTTTGAATTCTTGTTAGCATGTTGAGTTAGTGATTTGGTTTATCGTGTTGTCTAAAGTTTGCTCATGCTATCATAAGGTGCTAGTTTTTTTTAAATAAGTTAGTTCTTACAATGTCATGCTTATACACCTGTTCAGTTGTTGCCTTTGCTTTATGTTGGTGATAACATGATTAATACTGTTTCCTTCATGCCTTGCTTTGCCATGTGTTGTTTTGAGTTTGTTGGAATCATTGTTTAAAGACATGCTAACTGTTTGGTTTATTCATGTGAGTTATTGTTGAGCCCTTAATATTTTGTATGAGGGAGTTCAAGGTTGGTTACTATCATGTTGCTGTTTGAATATTGAAACAGAAGTATATTATATATTTTTTTTCTTAAACTGATTTCTATTTTGGACCCTGGTTTCCATTCGTGTACTGCTCATGTTTTAACCACTATCTGGTTCAGTTATTGGCTGCATCATGTTCTATGTTTGAAGTGCTCCAATTTGGTTTTTTATTTCATGTTAATTGGTTAAGTTTTGATTGAGTTAGGATGGTTAGAAGTTGATTACTTATTTGATGTTGTAAGTTGAAATACGATGATGTTTATCGTTCTTGCATGTATCCATTTCCATGCGTGATTGGTGATTGGTGGTTCGCTTTTGTTTTGTATGTTATTTAAATACGATAGCAGTATGTACTTGCATGATTTCATTGCCATGCGTGATTCATAATTGGTTGGTTTTATGTTTGTCCTGTAGTGCATTGATACCATGCCTATTCAATATCACATGTAATACACTATCACATGTTACTACTACTGCGCGTTCTGATTATGTGCGTATTCTATTTTTATATATTTTCATGTTTTATGTGGCTTATATATTAATTGAATCATGTTATGAACGGATGAAACACGTCGTCCCAACGGTCACACACACGCACGTAATACGCCTTTCACTTGCCATGCCTGGGTTTGATCCTTGGATCAACCCTTTTTGCTATTTTTTCTGATTTTCGCCTGGTTGCTTCCTTTTTCCTCTTTGGGCCTTGCGCCCTTATCTGCTATCAACACCCCCTCACATCTGGCCCATTTTCTTTCCTTGTTTTTTTAAAACTAAACCAAATTGCTCTAATGCACCCCCTGCGCATTGTACTAGTTTTATTTCAAATCTTTTATTTATTTGTTTAGATTAATATTTATTTAATTCCAGTTTGCCTATTAATGATTTATGTGATTAATATTAATATGTTTCCTAATTGTCAATTATATTGTTAATTGTTAATTGTTTTATTAGCTTTTAATCTTTAATTATCAATTATATCTTAAAATGCATTGTTAATCCTAATTGTGCTAATTGTTATTCTCAATTGTGTTGATTTTAAATTATCAATTTGTGTCTTAAATGTGAGATTGTCAATTTGTATTTCTAATTTTAAAATGTATGGTTAAATGTTAATTTCCAAATTTTAATTACCATATGTGTTCTAATTGTTAATCTTAATTATGTTGTCAATTGATTATCAAATTTTAGATTAATTGTTAATATCATTTATGAGCACCTTTGTTGATCTTGAAGTGTTATTTCACTAATTGGCTTGTTTAATCCTTGAATTAATATATCCATGTTGACTTGTCATATATTTGACTTTTATATGAATGTTGTTTTTCTTGTCATCCTTAATATCATTCCATATGTTTGTCTTCCTAAAGATTGAAGCATATTGATGTGTTCTTATAATGATCATGTTCATCTTATCCATATCTTATTCATGAAACATATTGCCATCCTCATGCTTATGTTGCTTTTATATCCTCATATTATATCAATGTTTTAGCTTTTATTATCTTATCTTTTGTTATATTATTATCAACTGTTTTCCCCCTCCATTCCAAAGGAAGGTGATTATTGTTGACTCTTAAAGTCATAGCCCCCATCTTAACCTAAGTAACCTCTTAGGAAGAAACTTTATTTCTAGGCCTCATCAGAGCCATAGAGATTATAACTAGCTTTAGGAAGAGTTCTTCAACTCTTAGTGATATTCATCCTAATGAATTTATCACTTCCCTACTGACTAAAACATAATCTTAGGTTCATTATACAACTAGATTTAGAGAGTTCTTAAACTCTACAATGAGCTTGTACTTATTTCCCCTCTGAATATTGACCACAGTCAATAATTCAGTAGAAGTAGAACTACACATACTCTAATTCTATTCCCGAGGATACGTAGGCGTAAAGTGCAATGCTTTATCGAGTATACTTAGATACTAACCCCTAGGTTTTCAACCTTTAGCTTAGAACCTTTAGCAAACATAAGATAACATTAGAACAAGAGGTTCCCGTAGAGTACTACGGACGTTTAGGGTGCTAATACCTTCCCTAGGCGTAACCAACCCCTGAACCTTAGATCTCTTCCCCTTTAAGTTTTTCTAACGATCTTGAACCTTTCCTTTGGATAAATCAAAGTCGGTTGTAAAAGAAATATGATGCAAATTAATTAATAATTTGTTATCCGATTTTCACCGCAACAGTAAGGCTAAGGGTTCTAACTTAGCAATTTCTTCTTTTAATTGCTGGACAATTTTAATATCCTGGTCATTAAATTTTCTGACTCCTTTTTGTTGTGCCTTATTATATAAGGGAGAAGTCAATTTCGACAGGTTTTTAAAATATGGTCTGACATAATTTACTAGTCCTAAAAAGGATTGTAACTGTTTTAATTCTTCTAATTTATCTGGATATTCTAAAAATTTTCTAGCAATATGAGGCTGTAATTTGATAGTTCCATTTCCTATCTCCGCCCCTAAAAAAGAAATATAATTTTTTCCAATTTCAATTTTCTTTTTAGAGATGATTAAACCATGTTTTTCAAATAAAGAAAAAAATTATATATAAGTGTTCTATATGTTCTTTTTCTGATTGAGAAAAAAGAAGAACATCATCAATGTAGACACATGTAAAATTATAACAATTTTTAAAAATGTCATCCATCATTCTTTGAAATATTTGTGGTGCATTTTAAAGTCCAAATGACATTACTAACCATTCAAAATATCCTAATGGACATGAAAAAGTTGTCCATTCAATGTTATCTTTATGCATTTTTACTTGCCAAAATCCTGATTTTAAATCAAATTTAGAAAACCAATTTTTTCCTTGTATTTTATTAATTAATGTATCTTTGTCTGGAATACAATAACCATCTTCAAAAGTATTATCATTTAATCTTCTATAATCGAAAACCATTCTAGATTGTCCTCTTTTCTTTTCTGCTTCTTTTTGGACAATAAAGGCAGGGGTTCTATGTCTAGAATTTGATCTTTGGATAATTCCTAATTTTAATAATTGATCAATGTGCATTTTGAATTCTTCTTGTTCCCAATTACCATACTTGAAATTAGGTGATTTAATGGTAATATCTGGGTTAATAATTTCTAATTTGCACAGAGTTTTATTCCTTTCCCAAAATTTTGTAGGGTTTTCTCCTATAACCTCAATTTTTTCTAATTTCTTAATTATTTGATCTAAATCATAATTTTTTATATTTTTTGTAAAATTTGTGGTATCTATTAAGTGTAACTCACTTTCTATACCATTGTCTAAATCTAAGTCTAGATCAAAATTTTGTTGTTCTATATTATTGCAAGAACATTCATCTTTGTTTTCCTTGCAATTGCATGTTTCCTTTTTTATTAAGAGTTTAAAATTTGAAACAATGAGTATCATGGAACAATTTTTACTTATTGTTACATAATTTTTGTTAATATTAATTTGTCCATAATTATGGAGTAAAAAATCTAATCCCATAACAAGTGGTATTGAAAGATTTAGGTCGTGAACCCAAATTTTTGGCCAAGGATAATACTCGGACCATTGATTGCAATTTGTTAAGAATTTTACTTGAATATTTTTAAATTGTAAATCATTTGAAGTTTTGGTTCCATCAAATTGCATTGAATAAGTTGGTTTTACTTTAACAATTTTAGTTTTTAATTCTTCTGGGATAATTTTTATATCTATAGTAGATGAAGTTGCTCCAATATCAATTAAAATTGGTATGGTTTTTTCCTGCCCATGAATATTAACCTTTGCTGGAACTAATTTGTCTTAATTTTTCTATATTGCAAACTAAAGGTACCTGGAGGTCTTGAGGTTGTTCTGTGTTATTTATAATATTTATGTCCTCTTGAGCTGTTAATTTTAAATTATTTTCAATAGCCTGAAATTTTTCTTTTTTAATAATTTCTGTTAATTCTTTGATAATTTCTTCTAGACTATTAAATCTGGTTTCTAATTTATCGACTTTGTTTTCCAACCTGTCAAATTTTTCTTCTAATTGATCTATTCTTTTTTCCCCATGTTTTTTATCAGAACTTTCAGGGATATCATTAATTTTGTTTTCTACATTAAAGTGTTTTTTAATAGAATTTGAACAGATTTGCTTTAGACAAATTTGACATTTCCATCTTTTATCAAAAATATATAAAATATTTGGCCATTCATTCATTATTAATCTGTATTTAGAATTCTCATTCATGTTTATATATATATTTTACATTTCCACTTAATACTTCTTTTTAAATGGTATATTTATTAAATCTCATGTTTTTAGACTTTTTCCCAGAACCTGGATTATTGGGATAACTTGATTTGTTTCTATTTTATCATATTTTCCATTCAGTTGCTATTTATTTATTTATTTATTTATTTTGGTTTTTCATTCATTATTTATCTATATATATTATTTTGCTATGTTATTCTTTATTCATCATTATTTATCTCTGCATATAAAACTAGTGCTATATTTCAAAACTTGAGAAGTAGATGAATCCATTGAAAAAACTCAGGTAATTCGAAAATGGCTGGTGGAGGATTCTCAGTTGATAGTAAACCGGTTACTGCCATCAATATTGGTGGCAAGTTAACATTCTCAATCATCATCTCATGCATAGTTGTTGCATCCAGCGGCATTCTTTTTGGATATGACCTCGGAGTTTCAGGTTTTCATTTCTTCCCCTTTTTTCAGTTAAATATTTTATCTATTTATCTCTTTTTAGAAGATTCTTTCTCGATATAAATGTTATTCATGATGAAATTGATATCCAATTTCAGGAGGCGTTACAACGATGGTGCCTTTTCTTCAAAAATTCTTTCCAGATATTCTAAGAAAGGCAGCTGGTACAGAAGCAAATCTGTATTGTGTGTATGACAGTCAAGTGTTGACATTATTCACATCTTCTCTGTATCTAGCCGGATTAGTATCATCCCTCACGGCTAGCAAGGTCTCGGCCACGTTCGGTCGGAGAAACACCATCTTATTTGGTGGTATTCTCTTCCTTGCCGGTGGTTCCATTAATGGGGGTGCTGCAAATATTATCATGCTCATTTTGGGTCGTGTTCTTCTCGGATTCGGAGTTGGTTTTACTAATCAAGTAAGTTTTTAGATGTAAACATATTTCAATAAAATCATTAATTTAGAATAAAGAATACTCAATGTATATTTCTTATTCTTATGACATTTTACTATTGTAAAAGGCTGCACCATTGTATCTATCTGAAATTGCACCTCCAAAATGGCGAGGCACTATCGGCACAAGCTTTCAATTCTTCTTAGGAATTGGCGTAGTAGCTGCAAATTGCATAAACTACGTCACTGTCAGTCACACATGGGGATGGAGACTCTCTCTTGGACTTGCCGTGTTCCCTGCTGCCGTTATGACGATTGGCGCCTTGCTCATCACCGACACGCCAAGCAGCTTGGTGGAACGTGGCAAGATAGAGCATGCAAGAAAAGCTTTAAGCAAAGTTAGAGGATCATCCATTGATATTGAAACTGAGTTAGAGGAACTTATTAAGTGGACCGAAATCGCAAAATCAGTGAAACAAGAGCCTTTTAAGACCATATTGAAAAGAAAGTATCGACCTCAGTTGGTTATGGCATTCGCAATCCCGTTGTTTCAACAACTTAGTGGGATCAACATTGTCGCCTTTTATTCACCTAACCTTTTTCAATCTGTCGGTTTGGGACACGACGGTGCTTTGCTTTCTGCCATTATACTTGGAGTTGTTAACCTTACTTCTATCTTTATCTCCGCCAGTATCATTGATCGATTTGGTCGAAGATTCTTGTTCATAACTGGGGGTATTATGATGTTTGTTTGTTTGGTAAGTGAATTACTAGAACTTGTCTATATTTGAATTAATTTTTATAATTATTCAATAATTTGTGCGCACAATGTGAAGGTTGCTGTGTCCATTGTGTTGGCTGTGGTGACTGGTGTTCATGGTACAAATGGCGTATCGAAGGGCAATGCAATATTGGTATTGGTGCTTTTGTGTTTCTACGCTGCTGGTTTTGGTTGGTCATGGGGTCCTTTAACATGGCTAATTCCAAGTGAGATTTTCCCAGTAAATATCAGAAGCACTGGACAAAGCATAGCTATTGGTGTACAATTCATACTAACATTTGTGTTATCACAAACGTTTTTGACAATGCTATGCCACTTTAAATTTGGGGCCTTTGTGTTCTATGCTTTTTGGGTTGTGGTGATGACTTTATTTATTATCTTTTTCTTGCCCGAGACTAAAGGAATTTCTTTGGAGTCAATGTACACTATATGGGGAAAACACTGGTTTTGGTCTCGGTTTGTTAAAGGAGAAGATGATCAAGAAAATAAACCATGAAGTTTGTACACAAAATAATGGAAAAATATTGATGTTCGCTAAGAGGGGTTTGTTTTATGGATTAAAATTTTATTCTTAGTTAGAAATAGGTTTCTCAAAAATTAAGAATGAGAATCTTAATCCCGTAAAAAAAATGAGAATCTTAATCTCATGTATTTTATTTTTATAAAACGTGTTTGATAAATATTAATCACATTTTAATATTATTTTTAAAAGTAGAATAGATAATTAATTATTTGAATTTATTTCCATATTTTTTATCACAAATTTTATAGAAGGCTTGACCTTAAGTTATACTAGTGACGACTTAGTCATGAGTAATATAAGACTAATATTTGTCGTTAAACGTATGATTACAGACAAAGTATTCATGGTTTCTACATGGCTAATAGCACGCGATTTTTTTTTCTATTGTCGATAGAGGTTACAAAGGAGTGTTTTTTTACCGATGATTACACGGTCCTCGGTGTTAGAAGTTATAATTTGATGTTATGTCGAAAACTACTATTCTATTATGTCGAAGTAGTTAGTCGAAGGTGTAAAAGTCAGTTGTATTCGACAAAGTCGGCTACATCATTTAAACTGTTGTGTTGAAGTCAAAATATGACTTATATATTTTGGGCTTGGGTCGATTTATATAGTTTTGGGTTTGAGCTTTAGTTGCCTATATAAAGGGCGTAGTATGATGTAAATAAGTACTACACTCAATACAAATCATAATTTCTACAATTCAGTTTCTATCTCTTTACTCTCTTCTTCTTCTCTCATCTTTCTTGAAAATCCTTTTGTTACAACAAATTAGTATCAAGGAGTCTGGGTTGCGATTCAGAGAGAATATATAATGGCAAACAAAAATACAACATCAACGGGATTTCCAACAAATCAGCTAGTTTTCAAAACTGGGAACTACGAGATGTGGGTTGCGCAGATGAAAGTCATCTTCAGATTTTAAGATGTGTCTGAAATTGTGAATGAAGGAGTACCGACATTGGAAGCGAATGCATATGATGTTCAAAATGCTGCGCACAAGGATCAAAGGAAGAAAGATGGAAAAACTATGTTCTAGACTCACCAGTGTGTGGATCCTAACGTGTTCGAGAAGATAATTGAAGAAGAAACGACCAAAGGAGTGTGAGATAAGTTGAAGAACTTGTACGACGGAGATGAAAAACTTAAATGGGTGAAGTTACAGACGTTGAGAAAATAATTCGAGATGACTCAGATGAAGGAAGATGAATCAATCTCGGAATACCTTTCACGTGTAGTGTTGTTAACAAACCAGATGAAGGCGTGTGGTGAATCAATCAACGATTTGAAGAAAATCGAGAAAGTGTTGAGATTTATGACTTTGAAATTTTGATTACATTGTAGTGTCTATTGAAGAGTCCAAGAATCTAGCTAAGATGAAGTTGGAAGAACTTCAAGCTTCATTATAGGCTCATGAGATGAGGTTGAAGCAAAGGAACTCAGAAAGGGAGAAGGTGGCTGAACATGCACTTCAAGCAAGATTCATCAAGAAATCTGGGAAAGAGAATGGGAAGTATGGAATGAATCTTTCTAATGATGAGAAGTCAAGCAAAAGCTCAAAGGATCACTTTGATTCAATTAAGAAAGGCATGGGCAACAAGTGTTATGGGAAGAAAGTTGACATTAAGGAGGCGCAGTGTTACAACTGTCAAGGATTTGGCCACTATGCTCGAGGCAGTTGAAGAAAGAAGGAAGCACGAGCAAAAGATATCAATGAAGTGCAGTATGCATATGCTGAAGATAGTGATTCTGATGATGTGCTACCCATGGCTAAGACTCGGTCAAACACAAAGCAAACCAACATGTGGTACTTGGATTCAGGATGTAGTAACCACATAATTGGTAATAAAAACTGGTTCACCAAGTTAGATGAATCAGTTGAGAAAGTGATAAAGTTTGTAGATGGCATGCACATCACACCAGATGGAAAAGGAGATATCTCTTGTCATAAATGATGGTTGAAAATCTAACATCATGGATGTGTTGTATGTACCTTCGATGACAAGTAACTTGATAAGTGTAGGTCAATTACTTGCAAAAGGGTATAACATGAAGCTAGAAAGGAATCATATGAACGTGTATCATGGTGATGAAAGGTTGATTCTGAAGGCACCATTGGCAGTCAACACGACCTTCAAAGTAGAGATCAACATAATTGATTACATGTGTCTTACTTCGACTGCAAAAGAAGATAAGAACTGGCTATGGCATCACAGTTATGGACATCTAAACTTCATAAGTTTAGGCATGCTCAACCAGAAGAAGATGGTGTATGGCTTACCTCAAGTGAAGGAATCAAGTCAGGTATGTAAGGAATGTTGCAAAGTAGAGCAGGCTAAGAAAACATTCAAACATGACTTTCCCGTGTGGTCGAAGGAAAAGCTGGAGCTAGTTCACTCTGATGTGTGTGGACCATTTGACGTAAAGTCGAAGGGAGGTAACTACTATTTGCTAACATTCATAGATGAATTCATTAGATATATGTGGATTTACCTTATTGGAAGGAATAATTGGTTATTCACACAGTTTAATAAGTTCAAATTGCATGTCGAGAAGTAAAGTGTATGCAAGTTGAAGAAACTGAAAAATGATGGTGGTGGTGAATACACTTCTCGAGAATTTTCTAGATTTTGCAATGAGGAAGGTATAGAGCATAATGTCATTGCACCTTATACATCTTAGCATAATGGCATAGTTTAGAGGAAGAATTGAAGTATACTAAACATGACTAGGAGCATGTTGAATGCTAAAAATATGCCAAAGATATTTCAGGGTGAAACAGCTTCGGCAACAGTATTCATTCTAAGCAGATGTCCAACCAAGAAGACAGTCGAGAAGAGTCCTTGTGAGGCTTGGATAGGCGTGAAGCCTAATATTAGTTATCTTAGAGTGTTTGGATCAATGTGCTTCAGTCATGTACCTGAACAATTAAGGATGAAACTAGATGATCGAAGTCAGGTTATGGTGCTCATAGGTTATCATTTGAATGAAGAATAAGATGAGATTAGAGTTATGGGTTACTTCAATAGGATTCAGATACAGTTACAACTGTGTTTGAAGAAGACCAACAAACTGAAGTTCCAACCAATCGAAATAAACAACCACCTGAGTAGAATGATAGAATATCAACTAGAGAAAGAACTGAGTCAAAGTGGCTAGTTGGATATGAGACATTTCCAAATCAAGCAGTCGATGCAGTTGGTACTTATTAGAAGAAGTAATGATGATGGCTGAAGCAGAACCAATCAACTTGGATCAAGTCATGGATGATTCGAATTACATAGCAACCATGAAAGAAGAACTTAGGGCAATCGAGAAAAACAAGACTTGGGAGTTTGTCAAAAATTCAATCAAGAAGACAATCGATGTGAAGTGGGTTTACAAGCTAAAACAAAGGCCGAACGGTAAATTTGCCAAACATAAGGTAAGACTAATGGCGAGAGTTTTTTTTTGTTGCAAAAACCTAGTATTGATTTTGACGAAGTGTATGCACCTATGGCGAGGCTGGAAACCATCAAAATTGTTGTGTCGACAGCAGTATATTGTAACACCCCAAATTCGATTAATTAATTTAATTGAATTACTTTGAAATTTATTTGATTTATTGGTGTTTTAATTGTTTGTTGTGTGATTATAGGGGGTAAGTATTCTTGGAATAGAGGTATAGAGAGAGTAAGAGTTTGGTATAGTTGTTTATAATTAATTATAATTTTAATTAATTATTGGAATAAATAGTGTTTTATTCGAAGTAATTAAATTTATTAGTAAAAGTGATGGAATTGGGCTATTGGAGAGAATTGGAGAATATAAATGGTGAAAATAGAGAGGCTAGTAATGAGTTGGCCAAAATTTATAATTAAACAAAGTGTTGGGTGTGTATGTGTGTGTGTGTGTGTGTGTGTGTGTGTGTGTGTGTGTGTGTGGAAAGAGCTAGGTTTTGAGAGAAACATCATATATGTAGAAAAGAGGAAAAAAAGAGGAAAGGAAGATCAAGCTAGGATATTGGAGAGGGAACTCGTAGAAACTGTACAATTTATCATCAATTGCTGAAAATCTAAATAAATGGGGGGAGAAAGGGCTACCAATCTAGGTGTTTTGCATGATGGGGGTAGAGATGAGTGGTACTTATTCTCTTTAGGGAAATTGAAATGTGATTGATTCTAAATTTCTATGAGGTTTTGATGTTATTGGTTGTTTTGATGATGAATTTCGCATGCCTATATGTTTACTATTTTCTGTTTTGAGATGTTAACGTTTTCCACTGTGTTTGAGGGTTTGGAAGGTTTTGGGGTAAAAATGAATTTATGAGATTGAATGGTGTAGATGATTAAACGGTGTGATTTAAAATGTCCTAATGGTGTTATATCATGTGATATAATTTTCCAGGAATTTGGGGATGTTTGGGACTGAATTGGAGGGGTTTTGGGGTTGTTACAGAGGAAAATCATGTTCTGTATTTTTGCAGGTCTGAACGAGTTTTCCTAGTGAGAATGACTTCGCTTAGCGAGAGTTTGTTTAGTGAGTTGTTGTGTTCTCTTAAATAACGTATATGATAGGGTGTGGTTTTGGTTTTTCTGTGAATTTCTCTTAGCAAGAGATGTTTCGTTTAGCGAGAAAAAGCTTCGCTTAGCGAAAAGAGACAATGTTGAATTGTTGTTTCGCATCGACTTGTCGGTCTATTGTGTGATGCTAGCGACAATTGGTTGTTGTTTGTTGATGTTTAATATGATGAATCAACCCGTCGAAGTGATGTGTGAATACATTTTGTATAATGAATGGATAATTTTGTAAATCGTTATGTTTATACGATGATGTGTTGTTATTTTGACGAAGTAACATGAATGAATGCCTATGGATTTACATTCGATGAGTCGCTATTGTTCGTTGTTTTTTATTGATGTTGTAACATGGATTGATTGTTGTGTATGATGAATGATGTGATGCATAATGTAACGCCCCGATTTTGTCTTATTTATTTAGTCAGGTCGATTTAATTATTTTTATTATTATATTATTTTATTCTTGACTTTTATTTGAGAATATATTATTTTTCATCGTGATTATGTTTTATCGCGTTTTGAGAGCGTTTGCGAGATATTTGAGTGTAGGGGTATTTTGGTCTTTTTGGGTGGCTAGATATTTGTTTTATTAAAATAGAAAGTAGAGGTGAGAAAAGAGAAAGAAGAAAAACAGAAAATAGAGAGAAAGAGAAGAAGAAGGAAAAGAGAAAGAAAAGAAGAAAAAGGGAGAAAACTTGGAGAGAAAGAAATTGATTCAACCGACTTTTCAAACACGATTTAATCGGGTAAGGGTGTGAAATATTGTTATTATAACTTTGTGTATGATTATGTATGTGTTTTGTGTGAATGTTTTGGTTGGTTTTCCATATGTTTCCGTTTATGTCGTATTGGACGAAATCGATAGAAACCGATGTTTCTACGGTCGGAAAGTCGTATAAGTACATGTGTTGGTTGGTTAGATGTATGTGAGCTGCTGTTTGAAGTTTCACGAAGTTTGGTTATGTTTCGGTTAGTTTTCGGTATGTTTCCGTTGTTGTTTCCGTTTAGGTCGAATTATGGGAAATTGATAGAAAACGATGTTTTCACGGTTAGAATTCGAAATAAATTACGTAGTTGTATCGAGGAAGGTTAGGTCGTCGTATGTCGTGCTTTTTATTCGATTTGGTGAAGTTTAAAAATTCTGGTTTTTGAAAGGTTGAAATTTAATCGAAAAATCGAACGTCGTAGAAATTTCGTTTAAGTGTTCTAAATTGTTCTTATGTATTTGGTGTTTATGAGTATATGTTTGTTTTGGTGAAAATGTTCGATTTAGTCGAGTTTTTGGGTGTTTCGGAAAAGGACAGCATAGGTGTAATGGAGAAAATCTGGTTTTTTGTGAAAAACAGGGTTAGGGATCGATACATAATCCCAGGGATCGATCCCTACTGTGAAAATTGGGAAAAATGGAATTTTTACTACAGCAGGGATCGATACATGCGAGTTAGGGATCGATACATGAGGTCTTTATGTATCGATACATAAAGCCTGTGTATCGATACCTACTGTGCTGAAGCAGAAATTCTGGTTTGTCGGGGAAACTTCGGAAATTCATATCTCTTGAACCGTAAGTCGGTTTTGATCCCCGTTCGAAGCGTTGGGAAGCTAACGAGATGTTCTTTCTAGGAAAAATAGTTTTGGGGTCTAAACTTGGTCCAATCGGTACAGTTTTTACGAACCGTTTCGTAGTGTCGGGCGTCCGGTTTATGTTTTTGCGTTAGTTTGAAATATTCATAACTTGTTCGTTGTTTATCGGATTTGAGAGTTCTTTATATCGAATTGAAGGTATTGATATGTACTAATTGATGGTGATAAGAAATTATATTTTTAGCCGACTTTTGGCCGACTTTTCCGACTGTTTGTGAATAGTGATTTTGTAGAAAATGTTAAGTATGTTAATTATGAATGATATGAATGTGTTGTGGATATGTTTGTAGAGCGAACCCTTGATTTGAGAATGCTTTGTGAATTGTGGATCTTGAGTGAATGTATGCATTACTTGAATTAAGTGATAATGCATGTTAAATGTGAAAATGTGATGATTGTTGTGGTTGTTGATTTGTGGCCTAAGGGCAAGAATATGCAATGTGTGGTATTTGATTATATATATGCATGATTATGGTTGCATATATGTGTGAAGATGCATGTGATGTGTGTGAGTATACAATGTTAATGTCATGAGTCATTGTATGCCAAACATCATGAAATGCATTGTTTAAATTAAATGTAAATGCATGTTAATTGTGAAAGAGTTCGTTGCCGTTTGGGTGGTAAAGCGATGCTCGTTGCCGTTTGGTGTAATTAATGTGAATTGGTGTGAATGCATATGATAATATGCTTGTTGTTGTGATTTGTGGTTAATGATGAATGCATTGTTTGAATTGATTTTCAATGCATGATTATTGATGTTGAAATGGTTCACATGGTTGTGAATATGTATGCATGTCAAGAGTGTCATGAGTCATGTTATATGTGAAGCATCATGATGTGCATTCTTGCATTGTGGGGTTCTAAGATGAACCCGTTGTAACGTCGTAAGCCTTTTGAGAGGTGGGAGCGATGATTACAAACGATCGTGAGCCTTATACAAAGAGGACCGAAAGCGATCGGATTGTGAGCCTTATACAAAGAGGACCGAAAGCAATCCATAAACATTGTAAGCCTTTTGAGAGGTGGTAGCAATGGGTGAACATCGTATGCCCGACGGGGAGTTACGTTAAGTAACAAGCGATGGTTCCAATAAGTTCTTCAATTGAACTTGAGATGAAATGAGTCGGTACCGCATTGCATCTGCATAGAGTCGAGAGTCGGTCTCTATGAGTTGCATTTGTCATCATTGTAGTTGTGCATTGATGAATGAACATATATATATATGTATATGTTGATGTGGAATGAACAGAATCGTGCATGTGTGCATTGGAAGATAAACATAATATGTATGTTTATGTGAAATGATGATAATTGTATGTTTGTAATGATGCATCGGTGAATGAACATGAATATATGTGTTTATGTTAAATGCATCGATATGTATTAGGGATACATGTATTTGAGCATGAATGGTTATGCCTATGATATTTGATGTGTTAAATTACGGATTGTTATGCCGTGTAAATGACTTATGGAATATGTTGATGTTATGTGTATAGATACGTGCATCGTGATAAGTAGTGGTGAGAATGTGGTATATGTGTATTATACGTTGATGTCTATATAATTATATGCAACGTTATTATGATAATATTTCTCACCCTTCTGCTGGAATATGCTTTTTATGGCATAGTGCAGATTGTCAGCTTTAGAGGCGTGGAGGCTTTTGTGAAGATTAGTCCTCCGTTCCGTTGTCGGTCTTGGTGTCTGCTCTGATACGTAGCACGGGAGTCGGGGAACGATTATGTTTATATGTATATAATTGTTGAATATATTTGGTAGTACTTTTGTATATAGTAGAGGTTCTAAAACAGTTTATTTTGTAAAACAAGTCGGTTATGGATCTTTCCGCTTTATTCCATAATTGACCATCCTTTTGTAAGGAAAAGTTTCCCTTTGTGTTATGTATCAAAAATGTTGAGCAGGGATTGTATTTTGTTCATTTAAGTGTGACATCCCTGTTTCCTGTCGGAAAAAATAAATTTTTAGTTACTCTGATTTTATTAAGTGTTATTTATTCGCGATGGGAATTGGGGTGTTTCAAAGTGGTATCAGAGCAGGTCGGTCCGTCCGGCCAAGTTGTTGAGTCAGTTGGTGTGACAGTTGAATACTGTCGTTGTTGTTTATCCCTTAGTACGTGATAGGTGTGTGGAACACTGTCAGTACTTTCTGGTTTTTCTAATCCTTTGTTTTCAGGATTGAGTTTGAGATAAGTGGGGGAGAAGTTGGTACTTCTCCATGTTGCTTCAGGTGTGGAGCGTTGGCTCAGTGTATTGTGAATTGCAAGATTGTAAGTGTTGTTCGGACAGTGTTGTTTTCAGTTACGAAGGGGATGCGGAGGTAAGGTTTATGTCAACTAAGGATTTGTGCCTTAGGTAGTTTTGTGTACAGGATGTAAGAAATATTATTATAGTTTGGTAAAGACGGTTTATGCCCCATCATGATTGTCAGCTATCTATTGACAAATTGAGGAACTGATCACCCTTAATCTCTTGTTGATAGCAGACGAAAATTATGTTGGATGGAATAGACGTGTCTTTTCGGCTTTGATAGCGTGTGAAATGAGTGTTTGGAATTTAAGGAAACGATTACAGATTGTTTTGATGAGTCGATGAAGATGCTAATATCGGAAGATGAAATGGATTAGAGGTTTTGGTATGTTGGTCCAGTTGGGAAGTCATTGGGAGAGAATGATTGGGCATCGTTAATGGTGGTTCTCAGAGAGAAAAGTGTGAACTCAAATTGGACGAAGGTAAGGATTTCAGGTTTGGATCTGCTAAGTAAGTAGAAGAACTGTTAGGACGTGAAACTAAGATGTTGTTATGTTTGTGGTGATAGTTTTCTAGGAATTGGCAGGAAGGGCACAGTGATGAGCTACCGGTTGTGCGTGATTTTCAGATGTATTCCCAGATGGAATATTGGATGTTAGCGTTAGAGGTACCCGGACTGATAGAGCAGTTGGAAGATTTACTGGAAAGGAGAATTGTGAGGCCAAGTGTGTCGTCTTAGAGAGCTCCAGTATTGTCGGTAACAAAAGGAAGGATGATATAATGGAATAACAAGTATAATGGTATTGAGACTATGGGAAGCGAAACTTAGAGTTCCGAAGAGGGTTGGAGTTTTTGGAATTTTAGAGCATTAATGGAAATTTTGAGAAAACCTTAAGTGTGGATGTATTATTTAAGAGTTCTTTTTGGTTGATTGTTGCTACATGTTGGGATTTATAGAGTTTGGATTGTTAAGAGGAGAAATTGTGTATGGATTACTAACAGCGGATAAGGTGACGATTGAGAATAAGTGTTCACTTTCGGGAATAGATAATTGGAATGGTTTGGTTGAGTTTTAGTGAAATTGCAATTGTTTGAAATGTTTGATAAGAATGGTGAATTGTGTGAGTTAAGGCTTTGATCGATTTGATGTGACTAGTTATGTTGTTATCATCGGAATAGACTGGTAATTACTCGGTTAAGCTTGTGTGTGTGAGTAGCCAGTTACCCAGTGCAAGGTTTTGCAAAAGCTTTAAGAATTTATATCTTTTAGAATTTGGTTGGACATTGCAAAGTACGGTGATGTTGCTTGGTGCTAGTAATGTGTCCGTAATGTTTGTGAAGTATATGAATCGTATCTTCCATATTTAATTGGATAAGTTGTAGTGGTTTTAATTGAGGATATTCGAATCTGTTATAAACTCGGAAGAAGAACAGGTAGAGTGTTTGAGATTTGAATCACAAGTGTTGGAAAGAGACGAAGTTTTATGCTAAGTTATTCAAGTGAGAATTTGGGTTGGAAAAAGGTTAGTCTTCTTGGATATGTTATTTCAGGTAATGGTATTGTTATGGATCCATCGGAAGTAGATCTGGTTTTACAATGAGAGGTTCCGAAGTTGGTTAAGGAGATTAGAAACTTTTGGACTCAGTTGGTTGTTATTAGAGGTTATGGAAGACTTTGTTAAGTTCGTACTTCTGGTATCTCAGTTGACTTATAAAGGGTGAGTCGTTTGTTTGGATGTTCGTTGTGAGTAAGTTTTGGTGAGATGGAGTAGAAGTTGTCTACGGTTTCAGCTTTGATTTTGTGTGATCCTAATAAACCGGTTGTGGGGTATTGTGATGTGTCTTTGATGAGTTTAGTGAACGTGGTAATGCAAGAGGGTAAAGTCGTGGCTTATGCTTTACGACAATTGAGGATTTATAAAAGGATCTGTATTATTATGGATTTGGAAATTGGTTGCAGTGGTATTGTGTTGGAATATTTGGAGGTATTATCTTTATGGTTCTAGGTTCTAAGTGTTTGGTAATCGCAAGAATATTGAGTACCTGTTTGGTCAGAAGGAATATGGTATGAGACAGAGAGGATGGTTGAAATTTGTGATGAGTTATGACTTTAGTTGGAATTATCCCATTGGTGAGGTTAATGTCGTGCCTGATGAGTTAAGTCGAAAGTTGTTATGCATGTCTGTTCGGATGGATGAGAATTATTTGAGCAGTTCAGAGACTGGTGTCTGGTGTGTGAGATAACACAGTAGAGTGCGAGGTTGGGTATATTAAAGGCGAACAATGATTTTTGGTGATTATGAGAAAGAGTTAGACCTTGGTCGTGAGATTGGTAGTTTTGATGGTTTCGGGTAATCAGAGTGCGCATCGGAAGCGTTATGTGGCACAATTCATATATGTGTGTGTGACTTGTAAGAGTTCATAAGTGGAATATTGGGAATATGTAGGATTGATGAGACCATTGGACGTTTCAAAATGGAAGTGATAAGTGAAAGGTTTAAATGTTATCCATGGGCTACTATGTAGAGGGATGTTTCGGTTATATGTTCGATTGGTGGATCGTAGCATTGTTGTAGTATGGTTGTGTGGAGGTTGTTTAAACGATGTTGTATCGTGGAACTTTATGTTCTTGTTGTGTTGTTGCCTCGTTTCCATGGTGATGGTTCGAGCGTGTGTAGCTAATTCCTGTGTGGGGAATTAGGGGAGTGTTACCTATGGTAGGGTAACGATCTTGTTGTGTTTCGGTTCTAGAGTGAACCTGTGTGTTGGTATCGTGGTTTTCCTTGAGTTGTGAGTTGGTCGTCAAGTGCATTGTATGGGCTTTGCATCTTGTCGTTGTAGTTGTCGTCGTATCGTGTTGTTGTAATTACGGTTAGCAAGGTGTTTGTCTGTTGTGTTATTCGTGGTGTGCCTTTTGTTGGCATGTTGGTTTGTTCGTCAGATACTAGAGCCGTATCCGGGGTTGTTCGTGCTTAGTATATTTTCGAGGACGAAAATGTCTAAGTGGGGGAGAGTTGTAACGCCCCGATTTTGTCTTATTTATTTAGTCAGGTCGATTTAATTATTTTTATTATTATATTATTTTATTCTTGACTTTTATTTGAGAATATATTATTTTTCATCGTGATTATGTTTTATCGCGTTTTGAGAGCGTTTGCGAGATATTTGAGTGTAGGGGTATTTTGGTCTTTTTGGGTGGCTAGATATTTGTTTTATTAAAATAGAAAGTAGAGGTGAGAAAAGAGAAAGAAGAAAAACAGAAAATAGAGAGAAAGAGAAGAAGAAGGAAAAGAGAAAGAAAAGAAGAAAAAGGGAGAAAACTTGGAGAGAAAGAAATTGATTCAACCGACTTTTCAAACACGATTTAATCGGGTAAGGGTGTGAAATATTGTTATTATAACTTTGTGTATGATTATGTATGTGTTTTGTGTGAATGTTTTGGTTGGTTTTCCATATGTTTCCGTTTATGTCGTATTGGACGAAATCGATAGAAACCGATGTTTCTACGGTCGGAAAGTCGTATAAGTACATGTGTTGGTTGGTTAGATGTATGTGAGCTGCTGTTTGAAGTTTCACGAAGTTTGGTTATGTTTCGGTTAGTTTTCGGTATGTTTCCGTTGTTGTTTCCGTTTAGGTCGAATTATGGGAAATTGATAGAAAACGATGTTTTCACGGTTAGAATTCGAAATAAATTACGTAGTTGTATCGAGGAAGGTTAGGTCGTCGTATGTCGTGCTTTTTATTCGATTTGGTGAAGTTTAAAAATTCTGGTTTTTGAAAGGTTGAAATTTAATCGAAAAATCGAACGTCGTAGAAATTTCGTTTAAGTGTTCTAAATTGTTCTTATGTATTTGGTGTTTATGAGTATATGTTTGTTTTGGTGAAAATGTTCGATTTAGTCGAGTTTTTGGGTGTTTCGGAAAAGGACAGCATAGGTGTAATGGAGAAAATCTGGTTTTTTGTGAAAAACAGGGTTCGGGATCGATACATAATCCCAGGGATCGATCCCTACTGTGAAAATTGGGAAAAATGGAATTTTTACTACAGCAGGGATCGATACATGCGAGTTAGGGATCGATACATGAGGTCTTTATGTATCGATACATAAAGCCTATGTATCGATACCTACTGTGCTGAAGCAGAAATTCTGGTTTGTCGGGGAAACTTCGGAAATTCATATCTCTTGAACCGTAAGTCGGTTTTGATCCCCGTTCGAAGCGTTGGGAAGCTAACGAGATGTTCTTTCTAGGAAAAATAGTTTTGGGGTCTGAACTTGGTCCAATCGGTATAGTTTTTACGAACCGTTTCGTAGTGTCGGGCGTCCGGTTTATGTTTTTGCGTTAGTTTGAAATATTCATAACTTGTTCGTTGTTTATCGGATTTGAGAGTTCTTTATATCGAATTGAAGGTATTGATATGTACTAATTGATGGTGATAAGAAATTATATTTTTAGCCGACTTTTGGCCGACTTTTCCGACTGTTTGTGAATAGTGATTTTGTAGAAAATGTTAAGTATGTTAATTATGAATGATATGAATGTGTTGTGGATATGTTTGTAGAGCGAACCCTTGATTTGAGAATGCTTTGTGAATTGTGGATCTTGAGTGAATGTATGCATTATTTGAATTAAGTGATAATGCATGTTAAATGTGAAAATGTGATGATTGTTGTGGTTGTTGATTTGTGGCCTAAGGGCAAGAATATGCAATGTGTGGTATTTGATTATATATATGCATGATTATGGTTGCATATATGTGTGAAGATGCATGTGATGTGTGTGAGTATACAATGTTAATGTCATGAGTCATTGTATGCCAAACATCATGAAATGCATTGTTTAAATTAAATGTAAATGCATGTTAATTGTGAAAGAGTTCGTTGCCGTTTGGGTGGTAAAGCGATGCTCGTTGCCGTTTGGTGTAATTAATGTGAATTGGTGTGAATGCATATGATAATATGCTTGTTGTTGTGATTTGTGGTTAATGATGAATGCATTGTTTGAATTGATTTTCAATGCATGATTATTGATGTTGAAATGGTTCACATGGTTGTGAATATGTATGCATGTCAAGAGTATCATGAGTCATGTTATATGTGAAGCATCATGATGTGCATTCTTGCATTGTGGGGTTCTAAGATGAACCCGTTGTAACGTCGTAAGCCTTTTGAGAGGTGGGAGCGATGATTACAAACGATCGTGAGCCTTATACAAAGAGGACCGAAAGCGATCGGATTGTGAGCCTTATACAAAGAGGACCGAAAGCAATCCATAAACATTGTAAGCCTTTTGAGAGGTGGTAGCAATGGGTGAACATCGTATGCCCGACGGGGAGTTACGTTAAGTAACAAGCGATGGTTCCAATAAGTTCTTCAATTGAACTTGAGATGAAATGAGTCGGTACCGCATTGCATCTGCATAGAGTCGAGAGTCGGTCTCTATGAGTTGCATTTGTCATCATTGTAGTTGTGCATTGATGAATGAACATATATATATATATGTATATGTTGATGTGGAATGAACAGAATCGTGCAGGTGTGCATTGGAAGATAAACATAATATGTATGTTTATGTGAAATGATGATAATTGTATGTTTGTAATGATGCATCGGTGAATGAACATGAATATATGTGTTTATGTTAAATGCATCGATATGTATTAGGGATACATGTATTTGAGCATGAATGGTTATGCCTATGATATTTGATGTGTTAAATTACGGATTGTTATGCCGTGTAAATGACTTATGGAATATGTTGATGTTATGTGTATAGATACGTGCATCGTGATAAGTAGTGGTGAGAATGTGGTATATGTGTATTATACGTTGATGTCTATATAATTATATGCAACGTTATTATGATAATATTTCTCACCCTTCTGCTGGAATATGCTTTTTATGGCATAGTGCAGATTGTCAGCTTTAGAGGCGTGGAGGCTTTTGTGAAGATTAGTCCTCCGTTCCGTTGTCGGTCTTGGTGTCTGCTCTGATACGTAGCACGGGAGTCGGGGAACGATTATGTTTATATGTATATAATTGTTGAATATATTTGGTAGTACTTTTGTATATAGTAGAGGTTCTAAAACAGTTTATTTTGTAAAACAAGTCGGTTATGGATCTTTCCGCTTTATTCCATAATTGACCATCCTTTTGTAAGGAAAAGTTTCCCTTTGTGTTATGTATCAAAAATGTTGAGCAGGGATTGTATTTTGTTCATTTAAGTGTGACATCCCTGTTTCCTGTCGGAAAAAATAAATTTTTAGTTACTCTGATTTTATTAAGTGTTATTTATTCGCGATGGGAATTGGGGTGTTTCACATAATGGTGAGATGTGTATGAGAATCCTTTTGGTGAACCTTTTTGTGATAATGCATGTTATTAAGAGTCATGCATCATGGTGTACGGGATTCGGTCCAGTTTTGGTGTGCTTTAGACCTATAGTGGGGATCAAGAGCGAGTAGCCGGTTTCCAGTGAGAATCGATGAAGCGTTACCTATGGTGATGATAAATATTTGGTGTGTTTTGGTTCCATGGTGGGGATCGGGAGTGAGATGAACTTGAGTGTTCATAAATGGTACCACATGCATAATGAGTTAGTTGTGGAGTACATTTGCATACATGATTGAATACATAGTTGATTTTTCATGATAATGATGATGATTGGATGTGATTATATAAATGTTATCATGATTTGGGTGTGAGAACTTGTTGTTGATGGGTGTGTAATGAATGTATGCTTGTTGTGTATTCTTTATCTTAGCATTCTATACACCATTTATATTAGTTTATTGTTTCTCACCCCCTTTGCTTTGATGTTGTCCACCATGGACATCTTACATATACTCAAGAGTAGAGTTGTGACAGTAAGTGGAAGTTAGCTCTTAAAGGTATTTTGTTTAGTTTATCGGTGTTTAGAAGTCTTGCTCTGACCCTGTAACATCGGGTTGTGAATATTTGATTGTTTTGTTCAGTTTGTGTTTGCTAATCGAGATTTGTATGTTATGCTCTTGACGTTTTGAGTTTATGTTATAGTGGAGACTTTTTCCACATTGTTTTAATTCAAATGAAGTATTTTAATGAGACTTAATTATTGTGAAGCATGCTTATTTTAATGATTTCCGCTGCAATGATACCCTAAGTGAAGGTGATCATGCGATGATCGGTGTATTAGAATTTTTTTACCTTAATTGATATATATGGTGGAACAGGTGTTGTTTTCTGATGAATGACATCCTGAACGTGTGTATTATGAATAATGCTTGAATTATTCTATGATTTAACTGTTTCGGGATTTAGGGTGTTACACATATAGAGGGTGGAAGATACATCAGTTGGATGTAAAATCGGCATTTCTGAATGAACCTTTGAAAGAAGAAGTTTATGTCAGTAAACCGCTAGAATTCGAAATCAAAAGGAAGGAGTCGAAGGTGTATAGATTGAGGAAGACTCTCTATGGTTTGAAGAAAACCCCAATAGCTTGGAATAAGATAATAAATAGCTTCCTGATCGAATCAGGTTTCACAAAGTGTGTCTCTGAGCATGGAGTGTATGTTAATGTTGCAGACAATGTCAGTCGAATCATCATACACTTGTATGTAGATGACTTGATGATTATAGGTGCAAATGATGTAGAGATAAGAAGAGTCAAGCCAAAACTGATGAAGAGTTTGAAATGTACGACCTAGGGAATTTTTCATATTTCTTAGGGATTGTGTTTAAAGACACAGGTGAAGATGTATTCTTGCACAAGAAGAAGTATGCCCAATATATATTGACGAGGTTCAAGATGAGCAACTGTAATGCAGCTTCTACGCCATTAAAACTAAAGCAAGGCCGAGGAAGGAAACAAATGATGAGTTTGTAAGTGCGAAACTGTACAAAAAATCATTGGATCCTTGAGGTATCTTTGCAATACTAGGTCAGACATTTGTCAAACTGTCGGATTGTTGAGCAGATTCATGGAGAAACGTCAATAATGTCATCTCACTTCAGTCAATAGAGTGAAGAGATACATTAAAGGTATGATTGATCATGGTGTGATGATGCCAAGATGGAAGAAGACCAACATATATGCAAAGGTATGTGGCTACATTGATTCAGATTTCAGTGAAGATCAAGACAAGAAGAAGAATACTGCAGACTACACATTCATGATCGAAGGCGCTCCACTCTCATAGAGCTCAAGGAAGAAAATCATTATGGCTTTGTCATGTTGTGAAGTGGAGTACGTCGCTGCGTCATATGTAGCATCTCAAGCAGCATAGATAGATATGTTGCTCAAAGAGCTCAAGTTAATAGAACCTAAGAAAATGAAGTTGTTTATCGACAACAAGTCAGCAATTGACCTGGCGAACCATCCAGTGTGTCATGGTCGAAGTGAGCATATAGAAAGGAGGTATAATTTTCTTAGGGATAAAGTTAACAAAGGAAAGCTTGAACTTGAGCAATGCAAAACAGAATGGAATCTAGCCAATGTACTGACCAAACCCTTGAAAAATGCCAGGTTCGACGAGTTGAAGAGAAGCGTCGGGATGAGAAGTCTCGACAACCTGAATTATGGGGTGTGTTAGAAGTTGTAATTGGATGTTATGTCGAAATCTAGCATTCCACTATGTCAAAGTAGCTAGTCGAAGTTGTAGGAGTCAGTTGTATCCGACAGAGTCGAATATAACATTTAAGTTATTGTATCGAAGCCAAAATATAACTTGTATAGTTTGGGCTTTGGTCTATTTGTATAGTTTTAGGCATGAGCTTTATTTTCCTATATAAAGGGCATTATATGATGTAAATAAGTATTACACTCAATACAAATCCTAATTTCTACAATTTAGTTTCTATCTCTTTTCTCTCTTCTTCTTCTTTTTCTTTTTCTCTCATCTTTCTTTAAAACCCTTTTGTTCCAAGACTCGGTACGCCCTGGATAATTTACCGTTACTCATGGATTTTTCCAATTATATAGGACTTTTGTCCCTGGATAATGATAAACTTTCTTGTAGTGCTTCTACTAGACCAATTCACTTTATGTAACATATCCCAAATGAAAGTTAATTGAAATTAGGAGTGGTGAAACGGGCATGGCATGTCCAATTTTTCCGCATTTTTTCGTGAGTCAGGTCAAGGTTTTAGGTCCGCACTCTCTAATATGTCCGTTCCTCCCCACCTCATTTTTTGTAAGCTTTTACGGAAGTGTGCATTAACATAAAATTTTCCAATTTTTAGGCATTAAAAGCACAATGTCCGCGGGTCCGCCCTCATCCGCATTTATTATTTGTTGGACGGGGTAAAATTTTATGCCCACACTCTCGACTATGCCAGCCCTATTTTTTGTGTCCTTTTGCAAGGCAGGTCTAAACGGGACGACATGCCCATTTGTCACTCCTAATTGAAATTGATGTCATAACAAAATTGAAAGTGAGTTCCAAAAATTAACTATAATGGTTCACTGTACAAATAAGTAAAGATAGGTTTCTTGGATTATACCACATAAGCTGCAACAAGAAACAATGCAACCATGAGATTTCAAATTTTCATCAGGGGAGACCTTACGCAAACAGATGTCAGTGAAAATAAGATTTAGAAGAATGTAAATTTGGTATTATGTGTTTAGAAGATTTATAATGATATGATACATGCCAATTAAAAGGATATTTAACACAAAGTATATATGGCAATAAATAAGATTAAACCCCTCGTTTATTACATAAAATCGAGGTAAAAATATACCTTATTACCACTATTTTTAAATAAAATCGAGAGGTATTTGGCGCGCGCAAAAATTTTGAAAAATAAAAATATATTGTTGTTAGGGATCGAATCAATGACCATTTACTTTCTAACCCCGGTTTTAAAAAAATCGAGGGAAAAGTGGCAAGTTATCATGTCACCCTTCGTTACCTCGCTTGTGCAACCGAGGTAAAAGTCATTTCGCTATTGAGGTAAGATGTGTTATTTATAGTAGTGGTAATAGAGTTTGATTTATTTTAAAAAATAAATAAATAAATCCATTGTACATTAACTTTTAAGAAAACATTAAATACATTTTTTATTATTAAAGAATTTGGATAAAGTTAATAGACAATTTTCTCAACATATCACTATAAAAAATTTGACATTACCTATTGTTTTTTGTACTCACAACCATATTTATCATAGGTATAAGAGACTTATACCCCCCGTAAAATCTATTAATTGCATAATTGTGAATATAGGTATGCTTTATATGTGTGAAAATAAAAAAATTGAAAAAATAAAAAAAGAAAATTTTGGAAATAATTAAAATAAAAATAAAAATAAAAATTATTGAAAAGTCTGAAAATGAAAATTTCATTTTCATCACCTGCCCAAACCTAAAATTTCCCCTAAATCCATCATCCCTTCTTCTTTTTCTCAATCATACCCCCAAGAAACAAACACCATACATGCAAAATTAGAGTTTCTTCAATATCATGTGGTTCCTTCACCGAACAACCACACAATTTTAATTTCCAAATCAGATAAGCTTTCATTTTATTGTAGAGAAAAGAAACCCTACCACATAGATTCAGTTCCAAATTACATAAATTTGTGCGCTTAAAGTCATTTATTTTCTACTTCAATGCATCAAAGGTCGCGTCTCCACTACTGTCCCGATCTTTCACCACGACGGAAGGTCGTCACCAACTATGAAATAGGTGAAGTTGTGTAAAGACTGCTTGTAGACAAAGTTGGGAGTTGTCAAATACACGCTTAGCTAATGACAATCACTCAGACAAGAAATTTGTGGGGTCAGGGGTGATAGCCACATATAAAGACTTGGAGAAAATTATTGTGGATAACAAGGTTATTGGATCAATATCATTGATGATCTTGTGTTTGTTAGAAGATTGAGTATCTACATCAGTAGAGGGAATTATCATGTGATATTTTGTTGTAAATAAAATGCATGTACCAAACTTATCAAAATAGTGAAAGATCATGATTATTTCTCAGTGGATTTTAACACCATTAAAGAGTTGAGTAGGATAAACAAGGATGAACGCCGAACTACTATATATCTTTGTGTACTCTTTCTCTCTTTCCTTATCTCCTTTAATTTTCCTTATTCATTACTAGAGTTATTGCATTATTGGATCGTTTGTACGTTATTTAGGTTAGACCATGCTCATAGTGATTTAATGTGTAAGCCTATATTTGCGATGCATCAAACATATTGAGTAGTCTTAAATCCAATTATGTCTTGAATGAATTTCTACGTAATGTGTTTTTAAATTGCTTTGTTTAAAATAACTTTAGTTGTCTAGTAATTTACTTGCATTAGATAGAATCATGTCTTTAGTGATGTTTTGTAATGAGTTTATTGGATTAATTTATTTACATGCTTCCAAGCTCTTTTAGTGTTGTGTTTTGCTTTCGTGTATTTCAAAATCTCTAATTTTATTTTATGGGACCTAAAATGGTTTTGAAATTGTCTACTTGGGGAAAGGTCTATTCAACCCCATCCCCTACCCCCTTCTAGATCTCCTTGTGTCCATATTCTCACAGGTATCAGAGCGGGACTTTTGATCAAATTCCTGCGACTCCAAAAGTTGAGGATATGGTTCCTTTTTTATCCTAGACAAGTTTTTCTTTCAGTTTGGAAATATATGCAATTCAATGAATTCCAATAACATTACATTGATTTCCTAATGTATGATCATTCATTGCATGCATCACTTAGATTAACTTAAAGTAAAAACTTACTAGTTTATTTTTCAACCATCAATTGTACTTAAGATATTCTCTAAGCTTTGATTCATCCAGGATTCAACTGACAAAATTTTGAGATATATTCAGCATAATCGGAAACTTGACACTATGTCTTGAAGTTTTTTTTATTAATCCTACTTGAAAATAGACATGCATTCATAAGTCAACATGCTGGAAGTTTTTGAGAGATTAAAGAAAGAAGCAAAAATCATATTCTAGTGACCTATTCTCCCATGGTTATCATAAAAAGAAGGTGAAGGTAGTTTGGGACACTTGCCAATGTTCTATGAGTTCTCAACAATTACAAAAGATTAAAGGGTAAAAAAGATGTTCCTTGAAGTGCTAATAATCGTCAAAAAGTTGAATCAGTTATTCGAGATTATCAAGAAATGTCAATTAATGATAATTAGAACATTTGTCGTACAAATTCATTTGAAGCCTTATGAAGGACAGTTTGATAGTTATCTCCATACGTGCAAGATGATTTATATCCAATTCGTTTATGATTGATCATATTTTCGCTTATTTTATTCTTGTTGTTGATTACTAATCATTTTTGTATGTAGTAAGTTAAGCATAGATCGTCTAAATTGGTATGATCGTTCCAACCCTCTTTTGTTCTTTTTATTAAATACATGTTTGTAATTATATCATTGCTTAAGGTCTATTGTATGTTTGAGATATGTATATGTATATGATATGTTTGTGCATTTCATGTTTTCAATTATTCAAATATCTCATGCGTCGATCTAATTTTTATTTCGTATGTTCATTGTATATACATTCACAATATATATTCACTCATGCATCATCAGTCAATTCTTGCATTAAAATTTACCTTAGCATTTGCATCAAGATTATTTTGAGTTAAAATCATCATTTAAAATTGTGCATCCCATTAATTCAAGTTTCTCATGCATTTAATTTTTTTCAAAAATGTGCTTCATGATTTGAGTCACAATTTGAACATGATTCGAATCATAATGTTTTTAGAATTGAAAGGTTTGGGGGTGTTAAAAATGATTCGAATAAGTAGTTGTACATGATTCGAAACATAGTGTTTTACTTTTGAAATTTTTAAAGTATGATTCAAATCACACTTACAACATGAATCAAATCATGAAGTGAAAAGTCGCAAATTAAACAGTTTTAACGCCTTTTTCCTTTCTCTTTCATCCCAAAACATTTTCAAACTTTCTCACCTCTCTCTTGAAACCCATTATCATAAATCTTTTTTTTACATTTCATCTCATTCATCGTGTAACATCACATAATCCCTCATCATCATCTCATATCATCATATTCATTTTCTCAAACGTTCATCATATATATATAAATTGCTAAAATAAATTAATTTTAATATTTTTTAATTAATAATATTAATCCTATTAATTATAGAAATATTTGGATGTTAATTATTTTAATTAATAAAAATATATTAATAAGTTATTCTATTTATCAACTATCATAAATTTTTTATCATATTTTCTTTAATATTAAAATTATTCATTTTTCTACGTATTTTGGAAAAAGGTCTAACCTTAGATAGTAATATGTGAAGAATTGCACAATATATATATTGTGTGATCAAATGCAGAAAAAAATTCTGCATATATATATTTTACAATTTTATTGTTATTAATTTAGACAAATATATTAAAATAAAAAACAAAAACTAATTACAAATTAATGTAACATACGCACACGCACACACACACACACACAAATAATAATAATAATAATAATAATAATAATAATAATAATAATAATAATAATAATAATAATAATTAGAAAAATTTAACCGAGTCCGAAATAGAAGGGGGATAAAATTTGAAGGGAGAATTGTTAGTGCGTAAGACACTTTTAGTGAGGGGTGTGAGTGTGTGTGTGTGTGTGTGTGAGAGAGAGAGAGAGAGAGAGAGAGAGAAAGAGAGAGAAGAATAACGATTGTTATTATTGAATGTGATTGTTCAAACTGAAATACAAAATATGTATATGTATATACAACTAACTTGTATACTAAGTAAAAAAATCCTAAAGCCTAATTAACTTTCGACTTGGACTACACAACTTGGATTATATCACAACATACCCGCTTTATAATTCAAGTTGTCGAACATACGTTAATCATAGTCGATTTGGACTATTCCTAATTTCTTTCTCAATTTCAGAAATTTGTCGATCTTCAATCCTTTGGTGAAAATTTCGGCCAACTATGCTTCACTTGAGCAATGCCTTACTTCAAGTTCATTTCGATTTACCTTCTCCCGTAAGAAGTGAAATCTAGCTTCGATGTGCTTACTCCTTCCATGCAAAATTGGATTCTTCGTAAGATTTATGGCTGACTTGTTGTCAATCTGCAACACAAGAGGTTTCTTAACTTAGACCTCAATCTCTTCCAGCACAAATCTGATCTAGATTAATTGATACGCAACATAGGATCCTACTATATATTTAGCTTCACATGATGACATGCCACCACAAGTTGCTTTCTCGAGCACCATGAGATTGAGGCACCAAATACTTGAAAGAAATACCAAGTTGTGCTTCTTTGATCTTTCTTATCTCCACACTAATTAGCATATGAATAGAATGTAACCATAGCTTATTTTCTTTCAGAGTCTCGTCGAAATAGAATTCCATAGTTAATCAATCCTTTTAAGTATCTCAAGATTTTTCTTGCAGCTTTCACGTGTGACACCCTTAGTTCACTCATGTATCTTCTCACTAATCTGACAAAGAAACCTATATCAGGTCTGCTATTGCAGACATACCTCAGAGATCCTACAATTTGTGGAATTCTGGTATCAGATATGAGATGTCGAAGGAGATGTTACGACACTAATATCTGAACTGTTATCAACTTAAGAACAAGGTAATAAACACAGTAAGAAAATAGTAAATAACACAAGCAATTGTTAACCTAGTTCGGTGCAACTCACCAACGTCTGGGGGCTACCAAGTCAAGAAGGAAATTCACTAAAACAAAATTAGTTTGAAGATTCTCAACAAAGAACCTCTGGTTTACAATCTTCTCACCTAATCTCTACCTGTGTAATTTCTATCTAAGACTCTCCGAGATATGAGACACCTCTCACTTCCCTTCAATCACATAGCAGTGATAAGACTTCTAACAATGAATAATAGAAGACACAGTTCCAAAGACACAAAATTCACTCTTGTGTAAAAGATCATTAGTGATTCACAATTATAACTCAATAAACTCAGTCTAGTTTAAGCATCTAGGTGATGAATGAATGGCTCACAAATACCAAAAGCACATAAAACTAAAACCCTAATACTTAAGCAATGCACGTCTCAACCCTAGCTTCTCTAAACTCCAAATAGGGTTAGAAAGTATTTATATAGAAACACTTTGCATGAGCTTGGGCATTAGAAAAAACCAACTCATATCTGATCAAATCAAATCAAATAAAACTCCAAATCTTCTCAATATTTTCTGCATGAAAATAGAACAAACGATTCCAAAATAACTCCACAGATTATGCACCAGAGACTATTTTGTTTAAAAAAAATATCCAACTTGATTTGCGCCAGTAAGATCTCTCACCAGAATATAACAAAAGATTTCTAATAAATAGAAACGAACAAATCACAACATTCTGAATAGAATGTTGTTCAGTTCTGTAATAACATGTTAGAACATCAGTCTTGACATCCTGTACTTGAACCCTGCACAACCTGAATAAACAACTTGCAAAGATGTTTGACCCACATGTCAAAATATTTTGCATAACATATAGCTGCAGCAACATGTTTTAGCAAAATTGCAGCCAACAGAGAACTTACAATCTCCCCCTTTGACAAATTTTGGCTAAAACCTTCTTCGAGTAAGTTACCAGGGAAACACACCATACCAGAGACACACGCAGCAGGAAAAAAATTTAGAAAAAATATGTCACTACTATCACAAATTCACACTATCGCAGATTCTCATTACTCCCTCTTAATCTCACACATCAGCATAGTTCAAGTTTACCTTCAAGATTAATTATTACTCCCCTTTAATCTCACAAGCCAGATTAGCTTAGTTCAGTTCAGTTTTATCTTCAAGACTACTCCCCCTTTTTATCCATAATATGACAAACACTAAGCTTTCATCAAGTTAAAAGAAGATAGAAAAATTCAAGAGTCAGTACAAGCCAAGCACATTAAGTTCCAAAATATTCAGGGCATACCCCAAAACAAAGAAAAGAAACATAAGCAAAAGTCTTCAACAAACAAAAACTTTAGAACCACAGAATCAAAAGTCTTCAAACAAAATCATCATAACCAAATAATCATATGTCTTCAGAACCATCAGAACCATCAGAATCAGTACTCCCAACTTTACTATCACCATCTTCCTTCCTATTGTCATCACCAACATTGTTACCTTCATCTTCTTCCAGAGTCTTGATAAGCCTTTCAAATCTCAGTTCCTCTCAGTACTTGCACGAATCACTACATCAAGCTCTTTGCAGGCCTCTTTCAACTCAGCTATCACACCACCCTTGGTTGTAGGCTTGCTCTCAGCAGAAGCAGATGTCAGAATAATGTCTAGGACATATGTTCCTCCAAATAATTTGTAATGGAGAGATAAGGCATAATCCCTTTTATAGCCACCATCAGTACTAGACAAAATTCCATGGTGTTGAGAAAGGATAATACCACAAAGAAGTGAGGGAAATGAAATAGGCATTTTGACAGCACAGGATCCTACATGTTTCAAGGTTTGATCAAAGATGTATGTACCATAGTCAAGCACTTTCTTGGTACCCACAACATAAATAAACTTCCCTAAACCAGTTGAAATGGTTGAAGTATGATTAGTTGGCACCCAATTAGCTATACCAATTCTGTGCAGAATATCATATTTCACACTTAGCTTCCCAGCAGAAAACTTTCCCTTTCTAGGCCATTCCACCACCTGGTTAGTAGTAATCTCCTTGCACACTTGGCTATCACTCATCTCCAGCTCAGCCTGTTCTTCTTCACTTCTTCCCAAATATCTGTTAATGATAGCAGTGGAGAATTCAACACATCTGCCCCTAACAAACACCTTCCTAAAATCCTTACTCTTACTATCAGTGCAATCCAAGGAGATATTCACAATAAACTCCTTTACCATAACTTCATAGAACTTAGCAAAACTAGACACTATTTTAATTAGACCAGCAGCATGAATAAGATCTATAACCTCTTTGTATTCCAAGGCATCTCTTCTCAATTCTCTTTCAAGAGCAATCCTCCTTTGATAAACATATTTCCATCTCTTTGCATTTTCAACAGAGTGAAAATAGATGTTTTCAAGAGGAGCACCAGGGACACTACCAGAAGGCTTTTTAATCACGGATTTTCTCATATGAGTGATGTCTCAAACATCATCTTCAATATCATAATCTGACTCACTATCAGACACAACTTTTCTCTTTTTGGAGATGGTGACAACTTTACTCCAGGATTTTTTAGGACCAACACCTGCATTCTTCTTGACACTCTTGGGAGAGGTCTTTTCAGTAACAACAACCTTTCATTTTCTATTCTTGAGTCTTTTGGCATTGCCAGGGTTAAGACTCTTGATTACTTCATCATCAGATGGAAAATCATCAACATTCACAACATCACCAGCAAAATCATCCTTCCTTCCACTTGAACCTCTGTCTTTATCTGCATGCTCATGGACCTGATCTATGGTAGAGGGATCCTCCATTACCGATGATGTCCCAACATCTAGCACAACATTTGTTCCAGCTCCTTCAAGCACAGAGTCAACAAACTTGTGAAGACTTTCATTTGTACCCTTTTCCTTAGATGTAGCAGTTTCAGAGGGATTCGTTATCTTCTCTTCATCATCACTTTGTTCAAACTCATAAGAGCTTGAGTCATGACCACTACTCACAATAGACTGAGCAGGCATAGAGGAAGTGTAACACCCTAAACCCCCACGATAATTAATAATAGAATAATAGAGTAAAATAAAACACACAACATTTAGGATGCTACTTTCTACATACACCAGCTCATGCATACGATATGTAACACATAAATATCATCAATAAAAACATACTTAATTGATCTTCAATATGGCAGCAAAAATTTAACAAAAATATAACATGTTTAATACCACGTAATCATCATCAAGTAAATAAAGTGATAACCAATAATAAAACAAATAACGACAAGCGTTCCAAATCCCTAGTGTTACACATTAGAGCAGACGCCGACTCAACGAAATAAAAGAGAAGACTCCGTCTTCACTAACTCCAACTCTGCACTAATCTTGATTATCTGCACGTTACCCACATAGAGGTAACATTCAAATAGAAGAGGTGAGATTATCAAATCAACATAAGAAATGCATAAGATAAGTATAAAAGAACATAATTCATATACAACTCATCCCATCATCACAACATCAACGAAACTACCATTTCCCACACACAACATATAATCATATGATTCACAATACAATATAATATGATGTAATGCAATGAGACCCACAACTCGACTCAATGCATGTGGTACCAATTCGATTCCTTTTTCATGATCATAATTCCCGTCGAAATTTCCATATAAGTCGCTCACACCCCCACATGGGCACACGATCACCTCAACAACAATAACAACATCAACATGATTCTATCTCAAAGAATCTGGATGAGACACTCACACCCCACATGGGCACACGACTCATCACACAACTTATGCAACATGGCATGCATACAACGACAACATACTACGACAACAAAATGCATATGACTAAATAATAAGCCAATACCTCGCACCACAACCATCCAACACACAGCATATACCTGCCAAAACATGCAACAAATACAATCCACAGCTACAACGCGCATTCACATAACCAATTTTTCCATTTCAACGTACAACACCTAGCACATACATGAAAACCCGACTAATGCATCGAAAAGTTGGAATTCTGGTATTGAAATTAATTTTATCAAAAAGTACATGAAACCAGATTTCCAACGATTCGAACGGCGACTGAAACGGACATACGAATCAAAAGTTATGAATTTTTAAAAGTTAGGAAAATTATGTCCGTACAACAGCAAAATAGCACTGTCATGCTCGCTGCGAGTTTGCTCAGTGAACTCTCATTCGCTAGGAGTTCGCCTAGCGAAGTCCCTAGCGAACAACCCCTCCCATAGAAAAACCTGAGAGTCACATTTTCTCTTCTCTCTTCGCTCCTCATTCGCCCAACGAACTTGTGTTCGCCAGGAGTTCGCCCAGCGAACCTGGGGCGAACTTCCCCACCACACATTCTAGAATTTCTCTTCTTTTCCTCCACTCGCTGCCTCATTCGCTTAGCGAATCTGGGGTGAACATTCACCCAGCGAACTTTCATTCGCACAGCGAACAACGCGATTCTGCAGTTATGCAGTTGCGATTTCAGCACGATTCAACCTCAACCCTTCTCTGATTCTACTCCCAAACAGCCCCAAAAATACACATATAATCACAGATTAACATACAAACAAGTAGGAATACATAAGCCACAATTCAACCGATAAACTTATGGATTTTTCCTCTTATCAAAACCTTCGACATACAAAACCCCAATCCCTAAATCAACGCAACAACACATAAGGATAATCCTAAAGGTTTATCTACCCTCATACAAATATTATGCAACCCTTAGAGATTAAAGAATCCCGCCCTTACCTTAGAGTTCTTGGAAAATACCTCGACCTCAACAATGGCTTTTCTCTTCCCTTTTGCCCTAGCTCTCCTCTTTCTCTTTCTCTGCTTTTCACGTACTGAATGAATTCTCTCCCCTAATTTCCTTTTCTATTTTCTATTATTCTTTTATTATTATTATTATTATTATTATTATTTCAATATTATTATTATTATTATTATTATTATACTAATTAAATAATAATGACAATATCCCTTAATGATTTAAAATAATAATATTAACCAAATAACCATTCTCACCACACCACTAAGTTCTACCTAATTGGTCACACATCCCCAACATCTTAATCCCTATAATTCTAAGGTCACTACCCCATACTAAGGGCAACCCCAAACACAACCACACACACAAATACACAACAATATATAATTCTAATTATGAAAAATGATAAAATAAATTGGGGTGTTACAACTCTCCCCCACTTAGAATATTTTCGTCCTCAAAAATTTACCTCATACGAACAACTCCAGATACGATTCTCGCATCCTGCTCTCTAACTCCCAAGTCATATTTCCACCGGCAGCGCCTCCCCACACTACCTTCACAAGGGTGATCTCTTTACCCCTCAATTGCTTTGCCTCGCGGTCTTCAATCTGTATTGGTAAGGCCTCAACTGTAAGGTTATCCCTTACTTCCACATTATCCATCAGATTCACATGTGACAGATCCGAAACATACTTTCGAAGCTGTGACACATGGAACACATCATGAAAATTCAACAAATTGGGTGGCAACGCCGCTTTGTAGGTAACAGGTCCAACCCTTACAGAAATCTAATATGTACCAATAAACCGATGAGTAAGCTTCCTCGACTTCAACGCACACCCAACACCGGTCACTAGAGTGACTCTAAAAAACACATGGTCTCCTTCTTGGAACTCAAGATCTTTCCTCTTCTTATCATAGTAGCTTTTCTGTCTATTCTATAAAGCTTTCATCTTCTCGCAAATCAGCTTAACCTTTTTAGTAGTCTGCTAAACAATCTGAGGTCCGAGTACTACACTCTCTCCAGATTCATGCCAACACAAAGGCGTCCGACATCTCCGACCATACAAAGCTTCAAAAGGCACCATTCCAATACTGGAATGATAACTGTTATTATAAGTGAACTCAATCAACGGTAAGTGGCTATCCCAAGCACCACCCTGCTCAAGTACACAAGCCCTCAACAAATCCTCTAAAGATTGTATAGTCCTCTTCGTCTGCCCATTCGTCTGCGGGTGATAAGCTGACCTCAACCTCGATTTTGATCCTAAGGCTTCCTACAAACTCTCCCAAAATATGGAAGTGAACCTTGGATCTCTGTCCGACACAATACTCAATGGAACTCCATGCAACTTCACAATCACCTGAATATAAATCTCTGCCAGCTTCTATAAAGGAAAACTAATATTAATCAGAATGAAATATGCCGATATCGTCAGTTTATCCACCACTACCCAAATGGTATCATGCCCTCTCGGAGTATTAGGAAACCCAATCACAAAATCCATAGAAATGTTGTCCCACTTCCACTCTAGTATATCTAACGGTTGCATCAAACCAGCAGGTTTCTGATGTTCCACCTTCAACTTCTGACAAGTCAAACAAGCATACACAAACTTAGCCACATCACGTTTCAATCTAGGCCACCAAAATATCTTCTTCAAGTCTTGATACATCTTCGTAGCTCATGGATGGATACTCAAACTACTCCTATGACTTTCTTCTAGAATCATTATTTTCAACTCAGAATCATCAGGAATACAAATCCTATCACAGAACCTCAACACACCTTGTTCATCCACTTTGAATTCGTTACTTTCTGTCTGCTTATTTCCAATCATCAAATCCATCAGTTTCACATCTAACTTCTGACCTTCTATGAGACTATTAAGAAATTCATTGTTGATCTTCAGCATACCCAGCATCACACTATGCGGTGTCTGTTCACAAACCAAACTCATATCTCTGAACTGTTCAATTAGTTCGAACTCTTTAACCATCATAGCAGACATATGCAACGTCTTCCGATTCAAAGCATCAGCCACGACATTAGCTTTACTGGGATGATAGTTCAAGCCGAAATCATAATCCTTTAAGAATTCTAGCCACCTTCTTTGTCTCATATTCAACTCCTTCTGATCAAACAGATACCTTAAGCTCTTATGATCACTATACACTTCAAATCTGGAACCATAAAGATAATGCCTCCAAATTTTAATACAAATACTACCGCGGCTAATTCCAAATCATGAGTTGGATAATTCCTCTCGTGGACCCTTAACTGTCGTGAAGCGTAAGCCACAACCTTTCCATCCTGCATTAACACACCTCCTAAACCCATCAAAGAAGCGTCGCAATACACCACAAACGGTTCATTAAGTTCTGGTAGAATTAAAACTAGAGTTGTAGTCAATCTCTTCTTCAGCTTGATGAAACTCTTCGCGCAATGAACATCCCACAGAAACACTTTACCTTTGCAAGTCAACTGAGTCAATGAAAGTGCTAACTTCGAAAAGCCTTCAATAAACCTACGGTAATAACCAGCCAAGCCCAAAAAGCTTCTAATCTCAGTTACCGACTTCGGAGCCTCCCACTGTAGCACTGCATCTACCTTGGATGGATCCACAGGAATACCATCACCTGAAATAACATGACCAAGAAAACTTATCTCTCTCAACCAGAATTCGCACTTAGACAACTTAGCATAAAGCTTCTTTTCTTTTAACACTTGCAGCACGATCCGCAAATGCTCAGCATGTTCCTCTTCTGACTTAGAATAAATTAGAATGTCGTCAATAAAGACAACCACAAATTGATCCAAGTAAGCATGAAAAATTTGATTCATATACTCCATGAATACACCAGGTGCTTTAGTAACTCCGAACGACATCACCACCTACTCATAATGTCCATATCGAGTTCTGAAGGCCGTCTTCTGAATATCTTCATCATTTACCCGTATCTGATGATTACCCGACCTCAAGTCAATCTTGCTAAACACACGGGCACCGACTAACTGATCCATTAAGTCATCTATTCTTAGAAGCGGATACTTGTTCTTAATCGTCACTTTATTCAGATGTCTCTAGTCGATACATAACCTCATACTACCATCCTTTTTCTTTACCAACAACACTGGAGCTCCCCAAGGCGATAAACTTGGTCTCACAAATTTCTTTTCTAACAACTCTTCAAGTTGCTTCTTCAGTTCCATTAATTCCGATGCCGACATCCTGTATGGTGCCATAGAAATAGGTCTAGTACCAGGGACAAGATCAATAGTAAAATCCACTTCTCTCTCCAGCGGTACATCGGTAACATCATCCAGAAACACTTCTGGAAATTCACGCACCACTTGCAATTCATTAATCACCGACTCACTCTCCACCGACTAGGATGCAAACAACACGAGCACTTGAGCTTCTTCTTCTAAGAGTTCTCTCAACTCTCTAGAAGATAGAAAACCATCTTCTTCCTCTTCCTCAGGAGCAAGAAATCGCACCGACTTGTTAAAACAGTTAATATGAGCATGATTGAACTCTAACCAATTCATACCCAAGATCACACCGAGACCTCCCAACGACAAGCAAATAAGATCCACACTGAAGTCCTTATCAAAGATTGATAGTGGACAATTCAAACAAACTAGAGAAGTGGTCACCGATCCCTTTGCAGGATTTTTGACAACCATCTCTCCCTTCATAGCAGAAACATCAAGGCTCAGCCTTCTCACATAATCAACAACAATAAAAGAGTGAGTAGCACCAGTATCAATAATAGTAATCAAAGGCGTATTATTAATATAACATGTACCTCTGATCAGTCTGTCATCACTGGAAATCTCAGTCCCTGTCAAAGCGAACACCTTTCCTCCAGTCGAAGCTTGCTTTGGTTTCTGGCAACGAGTACTAATATGGCCTTGTTCTCTACAGTTGTAACAAGTCATCACATTAACTTTGCAGTCAGCAATAAAATTTCCTGCCTGTCCACACTTGAAGCATTTCATCACATCACTCGTGCACTCACTGACACGATGACCTAACTCACCACACCTGTAACACTTAAGAGGAGCAGGGGCACCTCCTCTACTCGGATTTTTGCCATCAGCGTGTTTTCCCCTCCTCTCGGCCAGCCCTTTATAGTGAGCCGATTGAGACTTACTATCTTCCTCAAAGATCCTACAACAATCCACCAAATCTGGAAACCTTCTGATTCGCTGATAACCAATCGCCTATTTGATCTCAGGCCTCAATCTATTCTCAAACTTGACACACTTTGAGAACTCCACAGTTGCTGCACTGTAGTGAGGGTAAAACTTAGCCAGATCTAAGAATTTGGCAGCATACTCCGTAACCGTCATGTTACCCTGCTTCAGTTCTTGGAACTCAATCTCTTTCTTTCCTCGGACATCTTCAGGAAAATATTTGCTCAAAAACTCCCTATTGAACACAACCCAGGTGATTACCTCTCTTGTTACTCCCAACAGTTGACGAGTGCTAACCCACCATTCATCAGCCTCCTCAGCCAGCATGTGAGTACCTAACTGTACCTTCTGCGCCTCCAAACATTCCATAACCCAGAATATTTTCTCGATCTCCTTGAGCCAAGCATGCGCCCCATCCGGATCATATCTTCCCTTGAAGATAGGCGGTTTATTCTTCCAAAACTTGTCATCCTCACTAGCATGTGGCAGGTTCTGTACCGCCTGAGCAACAGCCTACAAAGCAGCAGCAATAACAACATCGTTCCTTCCAGTCATTCTAAATCTGTTACACACTAATAATAGAAAACAATGGTTAAGGAAATGACATCGACAGTAATCAACTGTCACACGATAACGACTCGATAACTTGGCCGGATAGATCGACCTGCTCTGATACCATTATGTAACACCCTAAACCCCCGCAAAAATTAATAATAGAATAATAGAGTAAAATAAAACACACAACTTTTAGGACGCTACTTTCTACATACACCAGCTCATGCATACGATATGTAACACATAAATATCATCAATAAAACCATACTTAATTGATCTTCAATATGGCAGCAGAAATTCAACGAAAATATAACATGTTTAATACCACGTAATCATCATCAAGTAAATAAAGTCATAACTTTCGCTCCCAGGATTTTCATCCAGGTACAAACGCGAGAGTGGCGCGGAAAAAACAGAGTCGCCAGCCGTGTAAATTTATCCCAAGAGAGGGAAAGGGAACACCGCATAAACCTGAGGAAGAGGGAAAGGAATGGTCATCACAACCATAGCCTGGGTTCAGGAGTCGGTTACGCGAGGGGAAGGTGCTAGCACCCCACGCGTCCATCGTACTCGATGGGATCCACGCTTGTTGTCTATTCTAAGGGTGAGTTATCCAATCATCTATGGCTATACTAAGACGGAGGAGGGGAAAACAAAGACAGACTCGGTAGGACGTCGACGTCCTAGGCCTACGTACCCCCTTTGTACAATGGGGAATTCAGAGCCAACGTAGTTCGGACCAAGTTCTTTTTTGTGTTTTTTATGAGCGACGTTAAGTTCGCGTCCGGCAGTTAGGGTCGATGCCTGTTTGCGACTCAGACGGAAAGTAACATGCCCTTTTTGAAATTAGCCTTTAGTTTGACAATCCCGCAGGACAAAAAGGTTTGAAGTTGATTTGTATTTTTTAAGACAGAAGTGACTTGAGTTAGTTTATAACTTGCATTACACCAAAGTCTAGGGCACAGGGGCGAATACTTAACGAATCATCCCAAGACAGGACGCTTGCTAAGCACTCTAGAAAGATGAGAGGAAGCCCCTCATTTCTCATTCCCCATGCTTAAGGCTCGTGCGCAATACACTTTATCCTTATTAAATGCTTTCAAGAAGTTTTGAGATGAGAAGAGAGAAGACACAAAGGAGACTCTAAAGGGAAACTAAGAGTCCTAATGTTGTCATGCATGGGTGACCTACGGTTAGTGAGGTTTGACGACAACCTAAGCCTAAAGAAAAGAAAAGATGAGAGACAGAAAGAGTAAGGGTGAACATGGATAACTATCCACACCCTCAAAGAACTTACCTTAGCCCCTGCATAAAAGGTTAGTACAAATAGACGTAAATGACAATAAAACAAATAAAACTCAAACAAATCACAAACCAAAGTGAAATACTTATAAACCAAATGAAATTCAACTAAAACAGAATATGGATGACCTAAACATGAATTGTGAAGTCAAAGGAACACACCCAAATGATGGCACAAGTGCCTTCTCAAACAAATAATCAGACATGGTCAAAATGCGCATACAAGAAAGCCTCAAACAAAGAGCAATCACATAATTAGAGAAACAACTTCTAAAATTTCCAAATCAATTATCAACATTGCTCACCCAAAAACAAACAACATATCAAAAACTCCTGCAAAAATTCAAGATATAAGTCACTCAAACAATTATGCAAAGTCAGATGAGAAACACGGCTTAATATGAAAAAAAGGAGGACTAAAATGCAATATGAGATGATTTTAAAAATGAGAGAAAAATATTTTAATTCATTTCAGTGTGTTGGTGAAATAATGCAAAAGGAATGGGTTCAAAATGTTTTATGGATGCAGAGAAATAAAATAAACAAATTTAGGTATGCATGATGTGGATAATTCAAAAAGAAAATGAACAAATAATTAATTCAGATGATGAAAATAAGATAAAATAATAAAATAAAATTTGTGAAAAATTTATAAAATGATAAATATGATGCATGAATTTTTTGGTAATTTTTTAATGCAAAAAAACTATTTTTAATAATTAAAAATGAAATGTAATAAATTAATAAAAAATAAAAATATGAAATGAGCATGGGGGTGTGTTTAGTAGTCAAAATATGTTGGAAATGTAAACGGGCTTAAAAGGGCGTGTGTGAATAGCAAGCCCAACACCAAGAGTCCATCAGAAAATAAAAATAAAAAAAAGGAATACGCACGGGCCTTAGTCAACTGATTGACTCAATAAGGACCCCAAGATCAATCAGACGCTCATCAATAAGTCAACCAAACAAAATGTAATCATGATCCACAGTTTAGATTAGAAACACACCATAATCAGGAAACACGTGCACACATCAGATTACTCAGCATTTAAAATAAAACACGTGCATACCATGCACCATCATTAATGCGTTGTCAACCTTCCAGCCGTCAGATGCATCAAGCGTCTCACAATTAAGTCAATAAAATAAATGGTAAACCTGATGAGAGGGCATGATCTGAAGGCACACGATAAGTAATGTGGGGTGATAAACATGCAAACATTAAATAAAAACCAGAAAAAAAAAATAAAAAGAATAAGACGTGGCGAGCTGATGGCCGTTAGATCAAATGCATAGACGGACACGATTGCATCGTCCTCACCCAAAACCCTAGCTGGCCGGAGATCAAGACTAGACGCCGGAGCCCTAGCTCCGGTCGTCTTCTCCGGTGACCATAATCCAAAAAAACCCAGAAATTGCATATGAGTATACCTACCTAACTAGAATTTCGTGAGGATCAATAATATCCCATAAAAAATTACAAACAGTCAACGCATAAGTTAAAACGAGTAAAACAAGGTTTGGTTCCAAAAAAACAAACTCATCGTACCATCAATGTACGCGTCCATACTAAAAGAAACCACATCAGGTTGATTAGTAGGCATCACACATCATCATGCATATCAAAAAATGGATTTCTATGATCATCAAAAGAATGACTAACCTGAAGCTATGCACTACGTATCCTTGCTTTTAGCTCCATAAGAGGGTAGGTTTTTGCTCTGTGGATCCCCAGAAAGAAGGTTGTGGACGAACTTTTGGAAAAAACCTTGTGGATTGTGAGTTATGAATGAGACAGGCTATTAGGGTTCAAGCTTTGGTTCTCCTTGAAAATCATGTGTGTAAACCCTAACCAGTGCATGAATTGTCTTAAATACCTAGGTTTAATCCATTGATCAGCATTTGGGCCTTGGTAATTCTTTGTTTAATGAGTTTTGGGCAATTTTGAAAAATCACATAATGGGAGATACACCTCCTTCCATGCATGGATATCCAAATATTTCATGATGGATCACTCATGTTTGAATTGCTAACCACACCTGAATTTGATTTGGGCCCTGAGACACTTTGGTTCATGAGATTTCAATAATTTGGCAATTTTAAATAATGGGAGATAAGTAATGAATAAACCATGAAACTTCTTGATTTAAAGGCCAAAAATGCTCCTTGGGGATTGTACTTTGAGGTTAGAATATAAAATGAAGCAATGGAATCAATTATAGGTCCATATGTCCCAAAGTGCAAAAGTTGTGAAAATGGAACCTTAAAAACCACTTTGCCTTCTTTTGGTCATAACTTGAGTTTCACAAATGATATGGAGGCCCACTAGTACTTGTTGGAAAGAGGGGAAAAAGATCTTCAACTTTCATGTTGGAGAAAAATTCATTTGAAGCTTCTTTGATGATGAAAAGTCAAGTTGGATGTAGTGTAGGAATTTGCCCAAAAAGGAAACTTTCAAATTATAGGTCATTTCCATATTTAGTAACTTTTGCACCAACCCTTGATTCTTGATAAATGGCATGAAACTTGACTCTTGAAGACCATATGAGGATGTGAGACCTTGAAAACCCTGAAGAAAACCTCAGAACTCCACAGTTGACTTCCCCTCTCACTGTTGACTTTTTCCCAATTCACTTGATCCTCAGTCCATTGGCCAATTGAACCTCTTATGAACCAAACTGATGGACAATATTCCATTCCTAGATACTTAGGAACCCAAGGAATACCATGGGATCAAGTCTTGCCCAAGAAATCAGAAATAAACTGACTTTATAGAAAACCCTAATTTAGGTACCCTCAGTCTAGGAGGAAATAACACAGTCCCCAAATCCAAATTCCTCTGAATATGATGTGTATCCTCTCCAACAAAGATAAGATATGCCAGGAGCTTGCCCATTGGAGCAATGAACCCAAGAATCTCAAAACCCTAATTTCTGCACTGGTTAGGAGAAAGTGATCCACTTGAACTCTCTTGCTTGACCCTTTGAAGAACATCTTCTCCTCTTGAACTTGCCTCTGGCACCTTGACCCCATGCTAAGAAACAATGATATGCACACATGATAATGCAAAACATAAGCCAGTCAGTACTAAAGTAAGGAGGGCAAATTTTGGGGTGCAACAGCTGCCCCTATTCAATCAACTTGGTCCTGAAGGTATGATAGCGACGGCTCTCAGACATTCCAGGATACACGAGGATTGAATACCGAAAGAGCCCCAGAAATTTTCTAATGGTGAGAATAACGAGATAGAGCGTGCTGAAAAATAAGGAATATGACCTCAACCATATCCACAAGAAACTATGAATCCGACCTCAATCGCACCCACAAAACGAATACAACCTCAATTGCACCCTCAAAGGAAGACTGAACTCAATCACTCTACCCACAAAGAAAATACGAATACGACTTCAATCGCACCCACAAAAAGAATACAACCTCAATTGTACCCACAAAGGAAGACTGACCTCAATCACTCTACCCACAAAGAAAATACGAATACGACCTCAATCGCACCCACAAAACGAATACAACCTCAATTGCACCCGCAAAGGAAGACTGACCTCAATCACTCTACCCACAAAGGAAATACGAATACGACCTCAATCGCACCCACAAAACGAATACAACCTCAATTGCACCCGCAAAGGAAGACTGACCTCAATCATTCTACCCACAAAGGAAATACGAATACGACCTCAATCGCACTCACAAAACGAATACAGCCTCAATTGCACCCGCAAAGGAAGACTGACCTCAATCACTCTACCCACAAAGAAAATACGAATACGACCTCAATCGTACCCACAAAACGAATACAACCTCAATTGTACCCACAAAGGAAGACTACCTCAATCACTCTACCCACAAAGGAAATACAAATACAACCTCAATCGCACCCACAAAACGAATACAACCTCAATTGCACCCGCAAAGGAAGACTGACCTCAATCACTCTACCCACAAAGAAAATACGAATACGACCTCAATCGCACCCACAAAACGAATATAACCTCAATTGTACCCACAAAGCAAGACTGATCTCAATCACTCTACCCACAAAGAAAATACGAATACGTCCTCAATCACACCCACAAAATGAATACAACCTCAATTGCACCCGCAAAGGAAAACTGACCTCAATCACTCTACCCACAAAGGAAATACGAATACGACCTCAATCGCACCCACAAAATGAATACAACCTCAATTGCACCGGCAAAGGAAGACTGACCTCAATCACTCTACCCACAAAGAAAATACGAATACGACCTCAATCGCACCCACAAAATGAATTCAACCTCAATTGCACCCGCAAAGGATAACCAACATAAAGTGGACTTCGCTGGGGATAACGTGAAACAAAACTTCTGGTTTAAACCACCCCTACTGGGAAAAGGAGACTGGCAAACAAAATATGTCAGGCGAGAACTGACTACCAGGCGAGAACTGGATTTCACAAAAGAGAAAGGCCAAACAAAGGCAAACTTCTAACGGACTCATGATCCACAGATAAGATGACTCCGCCGGGGAAAGGAGAAGTCTAAATAAAAGACTCTGTCAGGGAGCACAAATATGAGGAACGCATCCCTCCAAAATCTCCTGAGTTATGCCATCTCTGCTGAGAAAGAGAACTGGCAAGGAAAGTATCAAACCTGGCTTATGCTTCGAATGCAAATGTTTGAATTTTTCCATAATGCTCCACACAAAGTGGAAATGCTACGCGTTCTGAGGATGCAATGCCAGTGCTTATGATATGCAAAAAGGGTCCCTCCAGCAAAATAAATGCCGGAGAGAAAAGACCAATTCAGCTGGGGATGACAAAAATAAATTGTCCTCTGAATCCAGGAACTCTGCTGAGAAGGGTCATACTGATCGACTCTTCAGATCAACACTTCTGCTGGGGATGGAATCCCAAAAGAACATCCACACTACCGGGGATTACACCTGTCCTTTACTGAAGGTAACATCCAAAACTTGAGATTTCTCCTCTGCTGGGGGAGTTGAGAATGAATGCCAATAACGGAACCGGAAGTCTGTTACTGAGGATTGCCAATAACATATGGGTTTAGGACCTGCTGGGGGACGCTAACCCAGAATACCATCCTGCTTGGGGATACTACTGAACTTAGCTTGCTGATGGGGAGAATGACTTTACTCCCGCCTTGCTGGGGACTAGAATATGACATTGTCGGCGAAAGCGCGCTTCCTGACTGGATGGGGAAAGTGAGCACCCTGATTCTGTGGGGGGAAATAACATCTTGATCCAGAGAAAAAATACTTCCTAAGTCTCCTGCTGGGGAAGGTCTGCTCTGCTGAGGAAAGGTGCAATCTCAATGCTGGGGAGAGTAACCCTACTAGGGGAGTACAATCCTATTGCCATCCAATCCTGACTTGTTTCTAAGGTCATAAATGGCCCTTTGAACCTTCCACTTGCCCCAGACCACCAGGTCTAATGGAAGAAATCATCTCAAGAGGATTTTATAGAAGACCGGGCATCTGCACTGCCCCAGGGTCTCCAAACTCCTGGAGAGACTTATCAGATCTTGACATAACTGCCCCAGACTGCACAATCTATGAAGTAACTTTCCTCGAAAGGATTTGCAATGACCTGAAATACTCTGCCTCAGTATTTTGAACCTTGAAGAGGTTCTCTCGATTAACCCTCTTCAGGATTGGATAACTTCTCATGCCCTAAAGATGGCCTGCCCTAAGTCTTGAAGAAACTTTGCCCCTAACTGATCTTACAGAGATTTATCAAATCGACCTGATTGCCCCTGCTTGGCTGCTTTAGGGGGAGTTTCCAGTGTGACTGCTTCAGATTGGCTGCATCTTATCACCATTTATCGAGAACCCCCAAGCTGTGCACCGTCTCTTGGCCACATGCCCCTTGACATGGCCGTCCTTCGGAGTTTTCACCATCTCAACTTGGCGTGATCGAGCTTCTCGACTGACGTTCAGCGTGTAAGCTTCTTTGATATCAAACACATGCAAGCAGAAAATGTTTATTATGAGAATGACAATTCTAATGCAACACTCGTGTTAACCTTGAAGTTTTATTGAAAATGCATCGCCAAGCCTTGTGAACGAATCACTAGCTGGGATGCGACCTTGATTTTTGAATGGAAAAACAATGCGCACACGTAATACCAACAAATCTTATTAGCACAACTCATAGGAGTCAGGAACGATATCCTGTTGAAGTACGCTTTCGGAATAAACCCTGTTTCAATGTGGACTTTTAAGGGTTGTATCGTGGTCTGGTTCACGGTTTCAGAAAAAAGGATTTATGGCTCAAAATTTATCGGTGCCCACCCACTCTTCGTGATGTTCTCCAGTCCTACGTTCAGCTAATCTGACACAAGCGATCATCTCTCAAAAGGTTATTGAATGATAGAAGGATGGAAGGATCCCACACAGTTTTTTTTTTGGAATGACAATCACCCCTTTCGTCTCTGGTGTCTGTAGTCACACGACTTGTTCTTTATCGAGGATTTTTCTTTTGATCTTTTCTTTTTGTTTTTTGCCCTTTTTTTTTTATTTCCCTGATTTTGCCTGGACTAATTCTTTTGAGTTTTTTCGATTTTGAAGTCCAGCGGGATGCCCTAACTTTTGCCTAAGTCGCTTGTTTTCAAGTTTCGACTTAGCGGGCTTTCTTTCTTTTATTCTTTTTTTGAACAAAGCGTGTGACACTGGTTGTCTTACTTGCTTGAAAGGGTTGTGACTGCCTCACTCCTTGATTGTTGATAGATAACCATTGTGGTTTCACATCTCTTGACCTCTTGATGGTGGGATAGAAGGTAATGGATCCTCAGATGCACACTCTCCTTGAAATTTGAATGCTCGGTCAAACTAACTGACGCCTACGCTGCCCCTGGGTTAAGTATGAGGGTTTTTTCATATGAAAGAAACTCCTACTTCAAGGCTCAAAGGGGTTAACGATGGTCTATCTCCCTTATATCTCCAGTGCTTAGGGATTTGAAACAATGCCTATACATCCTCAACAGGGTCCTATCCTTGAACATACAACCAGATATTTTGCGTTTTCGTCTCATCATCCTCCCTCAAGAGTTCTAAACAAGAAAATTGGTATTGCAGTGCATATAAACATTTAAGAGTGAACACAAATGGATTACTTCAAGAAAAACATAATCATTGCATTAATATCATCATAAAAAAAAACAAACAAGTCTTACATGCATACGATGCTTTAACAAGAAATGAAAAACTACAAATGAAAATGCGGTAAAGAAGCTGAAGATTGCCATTGCTGAGGAAGCTTAATTCTGTCTAGACGTACTTTCAAACTGAGTGTTCATTTGAGAAAGGAGCCCTCTATTGATGTACATATCATCTTCAGTGAATACAATGATCTCTGAGTCTACCAGGTCTTGCACCTTGTGCTTGAATACATTACACTCATCAATTGCGTGCCCAAACGTTCCCGATTAGAACTCACACCTAGCAGTCATGTCATAATCCGGAGGAATAGGGTACGGTACCGGTGTGGTACTCTTCGTTTGAATCAGAGAATTCTTGAGCAGACGAGCAAACAGCTGACTATAAGGGATAGGAATAGGATCAAATATCCTCTTGGGCCCTCTTGGTCTCGGTTGCCCCTGCTACTGATACTTCTGCTGTCGGTGCTGATTTGGGCGCCTCACATGCGCTTGCATTTTCCTTTCCACATTTGGCTGAGGCACAAACAAAGGTTGCTGACGTAGAGCTTCTGCAGCAAAAGGTTGTGGAGAAAGTCCATGACATGAGGTGGATCCTGCAAAGAGGGGAGGAGTCTCCACTTCTTTTGCAACAATTGGGGTAAAATCACCTTGTATATTCACGTCACCCGACGTGAACTCAATTGCCCCTGCATCAATTAAATCCTGGACTTGGTGCTGAAAGGCCCTACATTTCTCCATAGTATGCCCTGGTGCCCCAGAATGGAAATCACAATGGGCTCTTGCATCATAACCTGGTGGAGGATTACTAGTGAGAGGAGCCAAAGTCCTTTTCTGTACCAGTTGCCACTAAAGGAGATGCTGCAATAGTTGAGAATATCGCATAGGGAGCGGATGAAAAACTCTTTCAGACTTCTTCTGTCTCTGTGTACACTTTTTGCCTTTGGGCTTCTCTTGGGAGCCAAGACCTAGCTGCTGTTGGGAAAGTTCTGGAACTTCCGCTTGTGGAAGAGATCCACGAGGTAATCCACGATTTAAATCAGATTCCAAAGAGATGGGAGGAGTAAGGATCTCTGTTGTGGAAGCGGACACAGGACTGTCTTCCTTCTTCAACACCCTATTCAAAATGTCCATGGCCAAACCCATCTGAGTCTTCATCTGATTGACCTCCTCCCTCAGCATCTTCTGGTCTTGCATGAGAGTTTGCATATTCCCCATAAGCTGCCCATCTGGCCTCGCATTTCCCTCAACTCAGCTTGAACTTGCTCCATGATCAACTCTTGAATGGCCTGAGGAATTAAGTCTGCAATTCTGAGATTGGAACATGATAAGAATACCGGAGATAAACACCTGTTATGCACAATGATTATGCAAAATGATGATGAATATGCAAATGCAAATGAACATGTTTGAATATTCGCAGGGCGATCCACCCCTTGATTCCAGCTTAACAACAATATAGAACGAAACTTCTGCTCGTATATTAAGAAAACCAGAGGAAAACCAAATGTCAACAATTACAAATCCAAGATAACAAGTCTGAACACAATAATCATAGATCCCAACCAACAAGCCTGGCGGTGGTCCAAACAATGAAAGAAAATAGAAAACTACGGCATATCATCAAAGTCCACAAGTGTCAATCCCCCCCATCCATTATGCTTCTTGCTCCAGTCTTGAATTTCTTTTAACAGCTTTTTGGTGTCGGGATGCTTCGGTATCTGAATTAGCTTTTGAATGAGAACGTCTCTCCTATGCATGATCCCTTCCAAGTATCGGCAATGCAACTCCCAAGCGTCTTCTCCAGAAACACCATCCATACTAGGGCCCTCATGTCTAGGTCTCTTCACTTCAGCTTGGACCTTCAGTTCCTCTATGGAGGCTATGGCTTCATTGAGTCGACCTTCGACTGCTTGTATCTTGAATACCCCTGACAGGATCTCAGCGTCTTTTTTCTTGAGCGTCAACTTCAATTGATCAATCTGAGCTAGATAATCGTCTTCCTTTCTCTTATTCTCGGCCATTGCAGTTTCTCGGTGATCATCGAACCTGTGAATTTTCAACAAAGCCTTGTCGAATTCCTCCTTCTTAGACTCGAGAACCTTACTGATACCATCCAAAGCTTGTTTCATCCTTTGTCTGGATGTGACCATGTCAGCTAGCTCTTTTTCTGCCTTAGCAAGAAGCTCTGTCTTCAACTTGGCGGTATGAACAGCTTCACCCCGTCCATGTTTCAACTGATAAATCTCTCTTTTTAGCTCACTGTTTTCTTCTCGCAGCTTTTCCTTTTCAGCCCACAACTTGTTAAACTTCTCTATCTCAACTGTGTTAGGAGGCTCAATCAGCAAGGGATAAGATGGTGGTTCTACCGGGAAGGGAAAAAGCTCCTCTTCTGCTCCCTTCTTAATCCACTCTTTATAGGAAGGGAAAACCCGGTTGTTACATTTTCCGAATGAAGTTTTTCCCTTCTTGGTCACCTGCTTCCAAGTATTCATAATCTTCCTTATCATCTCTTGATCCCCAGTACCATTGAAGAATAAGGACTCTCTGACATCTCGCTCTTCAGGTGGACCTTTCAAAGGATAACCAAACTGCCTCATAACAAGGGAAGGATTATAGTTAATTCCACCTCTTCTCCCTATCAAGGGTACATTAGGGAATTCTCCGCACTTGCAAATAATCTCTATTCCTAGAAAGTCATGGTTGAACCAGACAATGTTGTCAGTAGTCAAACCCATTAACCTCTTTGACCATTTCAGAGAATCTTACGTATCGATGAAGGCGCCAGCTTCGGAGAGATGGCTCAGAAACCAAGTAGACAAGAGAGGTGGACAGCAACTCACAGTTCTTCCACGCCTATTTTCATTTTTGTAGTGGACTGAGTGATATACATCACCTAGCAAGGTAGGTATAGGATTCTTTGAAATAAAGATTCTGACAGCATGCATATCCACCAGATCAGGAACATTGGGAAACAGGACAATCCCATAGATGCACATAGCCAGAATAGCTTGGAAAGCAGTCCAATTCTTCTCTTTAACATGTATACAAGATTGATCAAACAATAACTTCAATAAGAAACCCTTAGCTCCTTGTTTTCCCTCAACATTACTGCTCAGAACGGATTCACCAATATGAAGAGCAGTAGCCATTTCTTTTATCCCGGGGTGTTCTTCAGAAAAGAATACTATGTCATGCTTGATGGGGATTCCCAAAATAAATGAGAACTCCTCCAACGTTGGGGCCAAGATGTAGTCTAGGAAATTGAAGCAACGCAAAGACGGATCGTAAAAATGAAGAAGTGTATGAATGACATCCTTCTCATACTTGGAGATATTGTAGACAAACTTCAGAAGTCTCCCATACTTTCCACTGAACTCTGTACGAACTCCAGGACCACCCATACTAATTAGCTTGTGAATCAACGTCAAAGTCGGGTCTGGGAACGAATAGGCAACAGTCTTCTTTCTCTGGACATCCATGCCAAGATAACCTCAGAAAACCGGAATCAAGAGTAAGATGCAAGCCCTGAAAAATGTCAAACATGTTAGAATGCAAGAAAAATGATATGCTCATGCAAACATGGGATCAAGGTAACACTGCTGGATGTGCTGTGCTGCTAACTGAACGAGAACCATAACCCAGAAAACCAGAATTCCAAAATACCGAACCACTGAGATAACCAGGAACCCAGATAATCAAACCTTGATGAGAAATCCAGAAAATCGGGTAGGTTGAAGGTTTCGGTTACCTGCAAACCTGCAAACACCCATCCCCTCTCACGTGTGGGTACTAGGATGTTCAGTATCCCGGGCTCTCAGGTCGAGAAATGATGATACGTTTACCATTTCTGGTTTGGCATCATCATCAATCGAGGAGGCCTCAACTGATTCTCTAAAACAGAAGGTCCTCAGCTTCTGGAGTTGAGGTCGAGAAATAATAGTACCTTCATCCCTCGAGGTACAGTACTATCGTCAATCGAGGAGTGCCTCCACTGATTCTCTTCAAAAGATAGGGGCCATCCTATGCAAGTTCCAAAGTGGGCCCTCGGGTGCGAATGGGTTTGCCACAGGATGTGGTCTGCCACTGTCACCGCTAAAGAGGGATGTTTCCACTAAGGTCCTCGATGATCGGTCACCAGAGTCGACAGCTCTCTAGATCAACATCCTAACATGCGCAAGACACGCACGTTAGAAGGCGTCCCAAGATAGCCTCGTCTGGTTGTGAATTTCGTGAACACACAAACGCACCAAGCGGGCATGTAGGTCCCACTACTCTCCACTCTAGTCCTAGGGTGTACTCAAGCCTGGGTATTGGGCTTATCTCTCAGAACAACCCAACCTGCAAAACAGAAACAGCCAGCACAACACAGCAGTATGACAGTAATAAAAATGACATGCAATGCAGAAAATGCGGTAAAAATAAAATACAACAAATAAAGCAAAACAAAAAACAAAAACACCAAAAGAGAACAAAGACAAGCAAGCGCTAGGATTGACTCGCTTAGGGATGGACCAGCATAGGTCAACCAGGTCCCCAGCAGAGTCGCCAGCCGTCGCTCCCAGGATTTTCATCCAGGTACAAACGCGAAAGTGGCGCGGAAAAAATAGAGTCGCCAGCCGTGTAAATTTATCCCAAGAGAGGGAAAGGGAACACCGCATAAACCTGAGGAAGAGGGAAAGGAATGGTCATCGCAACCATAGCCTGGGTTCGGGAGTCGGTTACGCGAGGGGAAGGTGCTAGCACCCCACGCGTCCATCGTACTCGATGGGATCCACGCTTGTTGTCTATTCTAAGGGTGAGTTATCCTATCATCTATGGCTGTACTAAGACGGGGGAGGGGAAAACAAAGACAGACTCGGTAGGACGTCGACGTCCTAGGCCTACGTACCCCCTTTGTGCAATGGGGAATTCAGAGCCAACGTAGTTCGGACCAAGTTCTTTTTTGTGTTTTTCATGAGCGAGGTTAAGTTCGCGTCCGGCAGTTAGGGTCGATGCGTGTTTGCGACTCAGACAGAAAGTAACGTGCCCTTTTTGAAAATAGCCTTTAGTTTGACAATCCCGCAGGACAAAAAGGTTTGAAGTTGATTTGTATTTTTTAAGACAAAGTGGCTTGAGTTAGTTCATAACTTGCATTGCACCAAAGTCTAGGGCGCAGGGACGAATACTTAACGAATCGTCCCAAGACAGGACGTTCGCTAAGCACTCTAGAAAGATGAGAGGAAGCCCCTCATTTCTCATTCCCCACGCTTAAGGCTCGTGCATAATACACTTTATCCTTATTAAATGCTTTCAAGAAGTTTTAAGATGAGAAGAGAGAAGACACAAAGGAGACTCTAAAGGGAAACTAAGAGTCCTAATGTTGTCATGCATGGGTGACCTACGGTTAGTGAGGTTTGACGACAACCTAAGCCTAAAGAAAAGAAAAGATGAGAGACAGAAAGAGTAAGGGTGAACACGGATAACTATCCACGCCCTCAAAGAACTTACCTCAGCTCCTGCATAAAAGGTTAGTACAAATAGACGTAAATGACAATAAAACAAATAAAACTCAAACAAATCACAAACCAAAGAGAAATACTTATAAACCAAATGAAATTCAACTAAAACAGAATATGGATGACCTAAACATGAATTCTGAAGTCAAAGGAACACACCCAAATGATGGCACAAGTGCCTTCTCAAACAAATAATCAGACATGGTCAAAATGCGCATACAAGAAAGCCTCAAACAAAGAGCAATCACATAATTAGTGAAACAACTTCTAAAAGTGCCAAATTAATTATCAACATTGCTCACCCAGAGACAAACAACATATCAAAAACTCCTGCAAAAATTCAAGATATAAGTCACTCAAACAATTATGCAAATTCAGATGAGAAACCTGGCTTAATATGCAAAAAAAGGAGGACTAAAATGCAATATGAGATGATTTTAAAAATGAGAGAAAAATATTTTAATTCATTTCAGTGTGTTGGTGAAATAATGCAAAAGGAATGGGTTCAAAATGTTTTATGGATGCAGAGAAATAAAATAAACAAATTTAGGTATGCATGATGTGGATAATTCAAAAAGAAAATGAACAAATAATTAATTCAGATGATGAAAATAAGATAAAATAATAAAATAAAATTTGTGAAAATTTTATAAAATGATAAATATGATGCATGAATTTTTTGGTAATTTTTTAATGCAAAAAAAAACTATTTTTAATAATTAAAAATGAAAATGTAATAAATTAATAAAAAATAAAAATATGAAATGAGCATGGGGTGTGTTTAGTAGTCAAAATATGTTGGAAATGTAAACGGGCTTAAAAGGGCGTGTGTGAATAGCAAGCCCAACACCAAGAGTCCATCAGAAAATAAAAATAAAAAAAAGGAATACGCACGGGCCTTAGTCAACTGATTGACTCAATAAGGACCCCAAGATCAATCAGACGCTCATCAATAAGTCAACCAAACAAAATGTAATCATGATCCACAGTTTAGATTAGAAACACACCATAATCAGGAAACACGTGCGCACATCAGATTACTCAGCATTTAAAATAAAACACGTGCATACCATGCACCATCATTAATGCGCTGTCAACCTTCCAGCCGTCAGATGCATCAAACGTCTCACAATTAAGTCAATAAAATAAATGGTAAACGTGATGAGAGGGCATGATCTGAAGGCACACGATAAGTAATGTGGGGTGATAAGCATGCAAACATTAAATAAAAACCAGAAAAAAAAAATAAAAAAAATAAGACGTGGCGAGCTGATGGCCGTTAGATCAAATGCATGGACGGACACGATTGCATCGTCCTCACCCAAAACCCTAGCCGGCTGGAGATCAAGACCAGACGTCGGAGCCCTAGCTCCGGTCGTCTTCTCTGGTGACCGCAATCCAAAAAAAACCCAGAAATTGCATATGAGTATACCTACCTGACCAGAATTTCGTGAGGATCAATAATATCCCATCAAAAATTACAAACAGTCAACGCATGAGTCAAAATGAGCAAAACAAGGTTTGGTTCCAAAAAAACAAACTCATCGTACCATCAATGTACGCATCCATACTAAAAAAAACCACATCAGGTTGATCAGTAGGCATCACACATCGTCTTGCATATCAAAAAATGGAGTTCTATGATCATCAAAAGAATGACTAACCTGAAGCTATGCACTACGTATCCTTGCTTTTAGCTCCAAAAGAGGGTTGGTTTTTGCTCTGTGGATCCCCAGAAAGAAGGTTGTGGATGAACTTTTGGAAAAAACCTTGTGGATTGTGAGTTATGAATGAGAGAAGCTATTAGGGTTCAAGCTTTGGTTCTCCTTGAAAATCACGTGTGTAAATCCTAACCGGTGCATGAATTGTCTTAAATACCTAGGTTTAATCCATTGATCGGCATTTGGGCCTTGGTAATTCTTTGTTTAATGAGTTTTGGGCAATTTTGGAAAATCACATAATGTGAGATACACCTCCTTCCATGCATGGATATCCAAATATTTCATGATGGATCACTCATGTTTGAATTTCTAACCACACCTGAATTTGATTTGGGCCTTGAGACACTTTGGTTCATGAGATTTCAATAATTTGGCAATTTTAAATAATGGGAGATAAGTAATGAATAAACCATGAAACTTCTTGATTTAAAGACCAAAAATGCTCCTTGGGGATTGTACTTTGAGGTTAGAATATGACATGAAGCAATGGAATCAATTATAGGTCCATATGTCCCAAAGTGCCAAAGTTGTGAAAATGGAACCCTAAAAACCATTTTGCCTTCTTTTGGTCATAACTTGAGTTTCACAAATGATATGGAGGCCCACTAGTACTTGTTGGAAAGAGGAGAAAAATATCTTCAACTTTCATGTTGGAGAATAATTCATTTGAAGCTTCTTTGATGATGAAAAGTCAAGTTGGATGTAGTGTAGGAATTTGCCCAAAAAGGAAACTTTCAAATTATAGGTCATTTCCATATTTAGTAACTTTTGCACCAACCCTTGATTCTTGATAAATGGCATGAAACTTGACTCTTGAAGACCATATGAGGATGTGAGACCTTGAAAACCCTGAAGAGAACCTCAAAACTCCACAGTTGACTTCCCCTCTCACTGTTGACTTTCCCCAATTCACCTGATCCTCAGTCCATTGGCCAATTGAACCTCTTATGAACCAAACTGATGGACAATCTTCCATTCCTAGATACTTAGGAACCCAAGGAATACCATGGGATTAAGTCTTGCCCAAGAAATCAGAAATAAACTGACTTTATAGCAAACCCTAATTTAGGTACCCTCAGTCTATGAGGAAATAGCACAGTCCCCAAATCCAAATTCCTCTGAATATGATGTGTATCCTCTCCAACAAAGATAAGATATGCCATTTGGTGATGATAAAAACCCAAGGAGCTTTCCCATTGGAGCAATGAACCCAAGAATCTCAAAACCCTAATTTCTGCACTGGTTAGGAGAAAGTGATCCACTTGAACTCTCTTGCTTGACCCTTTGAAGAACATCTTCTCCTCTTGAACTTGCCTCTGGTACCTTGACCCCATGCTAAGAAACAATGATATGCACACATGATAATGCAAAACATAAGCTAGTTAGTACTAAAGTAAGGAGGGCAAATTTTGGGGTGCAACAATAACCAATAATAAAACAAATAATAACAAGCGTTCCAAATCCCCAGTGTTACACATCAGAGCAGACGCCGACTCAACGAAATAAAAGAGAAGACTCTGTCTTCACTAACTCCAACTCTGCACTAATCTTGATTATTTGCACGTTACCCACATAGAGGTAACATTCAAATAGAAGGGGTGAGATTCTCAAATCAACATAAGAAATGCATAAGATAAGTATAAAAGAACATAATCCATATACAGCTCATCCCATCATCACAACATCAACGAAACTACCATTTCCCACACACAACAGATAATCATATGATTCATAATACAATACAATATGATGTAATACAATGAGACCCATAACTCGACTCAATGCATGTGGTACCAATTCAATCCCTTTTTCATGATCATAATTCCCGTCGAAATTTCCATATAAGTCGCTCACACCCCACATGGGCACACGACGTCCGTGATCGTTCACACCCCAGATGGGCACACGATCACCTCAACAACAACAACATCAACATGATTCTATCTCAAAGAATCTGGATGAGATGCTCACACCCCACATGGGCACACGACTCATCACACAACTTTTGCAACATGGCATGCATACAACGACAACATACTACGACAACAAAATGCATATGACTAAATAATATGCCAATACCTTACACCACAATTATCCAGCATACAATATATACCTGTCAAAACATGCAACAAATACAATCCACAGCTACAACGCGCATTCACACAACCAATTTTTCCATTTCAACGTACAACACCTAGCACATACACGAAAACTTGACTAATGTCTCGAATAGTTGGAATTCTGGTATTGAAATTAATTTTATCAAAAAGTACATGAAACCAGCTTTCTAAAGATTCAAACGACAACTGAAACGGACAAACGAATTAAAAGTTATGAATTTTTAAAAGTTAGGAAAATTATGTCCGTACAGCAGCAAAACAACACTGTCATACTCGCTGCGAGTTCGCTCAGCGAACTCTCATTTGCTAGAAGTTCACCTAGCGAAGTCCCCATCGAACAATCACTCCCATACAAAAACCCGAGAGTCATATTTTCTCTTCTCTCTTCGCTCTTCATTCTTCCAGCGAATTTTTGTTCGCCGGGAGTTCGCCCAGCGAACCTGGCGCGAACTTCCCCACCACACATTCTAGAATTTCTCTTCTTTTCCTCCACTCGCTGCCTCATCCTCTTAGCGAATCTGGGGTGAACATTCGCCCAGCGAACTTTTATTCGCACAACGAACAGCGCGATTCTGCAGTTCTGCAGTTGCGATTTCAGTACGATTCAACCCCAACCCTTCTCCGATTCTACTCCCAAACAGCCCCAAAAACACACATATAATCACAAATTAACATGCAAACAAGTAGGAATACATAAGCCAAAATTCAACCGATAAATTTATGGGATAATCCTAAAGGTTTATCTACTCACATACAAATATTATGCAACCCTTAGAGATTAAAGAATCCCACCCTTACCTTAGAGTTCTTGGACAAAACCTCGGCCTCAACAATTGCTTGTCTCTTCCCTTTTGCCCTAGCTCTCCTTTTTCTCTTTCTCAGCTTTTCACGTACTGAATGAATTCTCTCCCCTAATTCCCTTTTCTATTTTCTATTATTCTTTTATTATTAATATTATTATTATTATTATTTCAATATTATTATTGTTATTATTATTATTATTATTATTATTATTTTACTAATTAAATGATAATAACAATATCCCTTAATGATTTAAAATAATAATATTAACCAAATAACCATTCTCACCACACCACCAAGTTCTACCTAATTGGTCACATACCCCCAACATCTTAATCCCTATAATTCTAAGGTCACTACCCCATACTAAGGGCAACCCCCAACACAACCACACACACAAATACACAACAACATATAATTCTAATTACGAAAAATGATAAAATAAATCGGGGTGTTATAGGAAGCAGTGGGATGAACTTGGGAAATGGGTGTTGTAATACCAGGCATAACAAGATTTTTACCTTCATTCAAAATCCTAGCAATAATCCTTCTAATGCTTCTATCAATAGAAAATTTTTCTTCCTCCGCTTTCTTAGAGGAGTCAACAGATGGCTTAGAAAATTTACTTACAGAAGTGTTCTTCTATCCTTTTGCATGTGAAGTTCTGAGCTTCTGTAACTCCGACGCAACGCACGGAACCATAGACAATGGAGTAGCATTAACAATATATTCAAAAGAGATGTCCATAGATTTAGCCCTAGCTTTTGATGGAGACACGTTGGCCTTACCAAAAGAATCTTTTGAAGGAGTGGAGGCAGGTTGTTGAGACATTTTGGGATCTTTGAGAAATTGATGACACTGAGTAAAATGGGTTCTTTCTCTATGATGGGAAATGAAAGAATTAGTGAGCAAAGTGATGATACAAAGATAGCGTGTGGGAAAGACAGTTAGGTTACTATGAAATGATTTCCTTTGATAGATTTGCCCTGTTTGTTGGAAAAATAAGGAAACATGATTAACATTCCCACATCGCATTAATTGCTACAAATTTTCAAACAAGCAAATCCCTAGTTTACTCCTTAATAATTCAAATTGATTAACATCCAAGGCCTTAGTGAAGATGTCAGCTAGTTGCATCTCAGTAGCTACATGTTCTAGAGCAATAATCTTGTCCTCAACAAGTTCTCTTATAAAATGATGACGTATATCAATATGTTTATTTTAGTTGTGCTGAATAAGATTTTTGGAAATATTTATAGCACTTAGATTGTCACAATATAATGTCATGGCATCTTGTTTTACATTGTATTCAATCAACATTTGCTTCATCTAAACCAGCTGTGAACAACTGCTTCCTACTGCAATGTATTCAGCCTCAGCAGTAGACAGAGAGACACAATTCTACTTCTTACTGAACCACGATATAAGATTGTTCTCTAAGAAGAAACATCCTCCAAATGTGTTATTCCTATCATCAGCACTTCCTGCCCAATCAGCATCCCAATATCCAATTAACATAGAGCCAGATCCATGGGAGTATAACATACCATAGTCACATGTCCCATTCACATACTTCAGTATTCTTTTCACTTGATTGATGTGGCTTACTTTGGGTTCAGCTAGATATCTAGCACATACACCTATAGCAAAAGCAATGTCAGGCCTACTTGCTGTAAGATATAACAAGCTACCTATCATACTTCTGTAGAGACTTTGATCCACGTTCACACCCTTTTCATCTTTAGAAAGCTTCAAGTGAGTGGGAGCAGGAGTTCTCTTGTGGCTGGCATTCTCCATCCCAAACTTCTTTACTATATTCTTTGCATACTTACTATGAGATATGAATATAAAGTCTTCCATATGTTTGAATTGTAGCCCAAGAAATAATGTTAATTCACAAACAAGGCTCATCTCAAATTATGACTGTACTTTCTTGATAAAATGTTGAACCAACTCATCAGACATTCCACCAAACACGATATCATCAACATAGATATGGGCAATTATGAGTTTTCCTCCGTCTTCTTTGACAAATAGGGTCTTGTCTATTCCACCTTTTTTGTATCCATTTTTAACAAGGAACTCTGTCAACCTTATTACCATGCCCTTGGAGCTTGCTTCAACCCATAAAGAGCTTTCTTCAACTTGTACACATGGTTAGGAAATGTTGGATCAATAAATTCCTTAGGTTGTTCCACATAGACCTCCTCATTTAGGTAACCATTTAAGAAAACACTTTTTACATCCATCTGAAATAACTTAAACTTCAGAATGTAAGCCATTCCTAAGAGTAATCTAATGGCCTCAAGGCGAGCTACAAGAGCAAAAGTCACATCAAAGTCTACCCCTTCAATTTGAGTATACCCTTGAGCAACAAATCTTGCTTTATTTTTTTATGACTACCCCCTTTTCATCAGACTTATTCTTGTAGTTCCAATTACACTGATTCCCTCAAGCCTAGGGACCCGATCCCATACTTCATTTATCTTAAATTGACCTAGCTCATCTTGCATAGAATTAATCCAAAATTCATTAGTTAAGGCCTCCTTAACATTTTTTGGCTCAACTTTTGAAACAAAACAAGAATTTGATATGACTTCCCTTGATCTAGTAGTTACTCCTTTATTAAGATTTCCTATGATAAGCTCTTTAGGGTGATCTTTCTGAATTCTGATAGATGGTTCCTTGTTGGTTTGACTAGTTCCAAATTCAGCATTAGTAGGTTCATTACCTGTACTTAGATCTGTAGTTTCTTCTAGGACATCATTCATAGATGTTCCAACATTCTCTAGATCATCAACTTCCTTATTCATACCTGAATCATCAATCACAACATTTATGGACTACATCGTTACTTTAGTTCTGGAGTTAAACATCCTATAGGCTTTGCTGGTTGTGGAGTACCCCAAAAGTATTCCCTCATCACTCTTTGGATCCATCTTTCTCCTCTGTTCACGATCTGCCAAGATATAGCACTTACTTTCAAATACATGAAAGTATTTGACAGTAGGTTTTCTTCTTTTCCATATTTCATTCAGCCAAAAAATGGTAGGGTAATTGCTTGGCATGAATCATAACTCTAGAATATTCCTGGAGAGTTCTATTCTTATGTTTCATAACTCCATTTTGCTGAGGAGTAATGGGTGACGAGAATTCATGACCACTTCCTTTAGATAAACAAAATTAAGCAAATTTGTTGTTTTCAAATTCCTTCCCATGGTCACTTCTGATTCTAATAATATTACTTTCCTTTTCTCTTTGAAGTTTTTGTCAAAGATCTTTGAACACTTCAAACAATTCTGAATTTTCTCTAATGAAATTCACCCAAGTGTATCTTGAATAATCATCCACGACCACATAGGCATACTTCTTTCCACCAAGACTTTCCACCTGCATAGGTCCCATTAAGTCCATATGAAGGAGTTCCAACACTTTTGAAGTAGTAAGATGTTGAATCTTCTGATGTGACATCTTAGTCTGCTTCCCAATTTGACACTCACCACAGACTTTTCCTTCTTCAATCTTGAGCTTTGGAATCCCTCTGACAACTTCCATAGAGATTATCCTCTTCATGCCCTTTAAATGTAGATGACCAAGTTTTTGATGCCATGGTTTAACTTCATCTTCTTTGGTTAGTAAGCATGTGGAGGAATAGCTTGAGTCTTGAGGAACCCATAAGTAACAATTGTCTTTGGATCTAACTTCCTTCATAATCACTTCACTTTTCTCATTGGTCTTTAGGCATTCAGATTTAGTGAAGTTGACATTGAGGCCTTGATCACATAATTGACTGATGCTAATAAGATTGGTCGTCAATCCTTTAACAAGCGGAACATCATCAAGATTTGGAAGCCCAGATCTATCCAGCTTCCCAACTCCCCTGATTTCTCCTTTAGCCCCATCACCAAATGTTACATAACTGGTGGAGTGAGATTTGATATCCACCAATAAGTTCTTGATCCCTGTCATATGTCTTGAGCAACCACTCTCAAAGTACCAGTCTTCTATGGCTGAGACTCTGAGAGAGGTGTGACTATAAGACTGGCAGTAGTAACCTTGGGAACCCACTATTTTTTTGTAGTAGTAGTGGCTTGATTAGGTCTAGGATAAAGTGTAGGCTTGGGATATCCATACACCTTGAAGCAGAAGGGCTTTATGTGACTAAAGCGACCATAATAATGACATCTCCAGCGATAGAATTTTCCTCTAGAGTGGCCGAATTGACTTTTTCCATGATGTTGAGACACTTGATTCAACATCTTTGGTTTAGGTCTAGGAGGAATTATATCTATAATAGGTTCCTTTCCTTTATTAAGCACAACTGGATCATTAAATCCAATTCCACTCTTATCTCCAGCCACTTTTCCAACCTGAAGTATCTCATCTAGTGTATCAGACCCACTGTTCAACATTCTAACAGACTTGGTCATTTTGTCAAGTTTGGAGTTCAGCAGGATCACTTCACTTTCCAGCTTAGAGATAGTTGTCAGATTCTATTCCTTCTCTGCCTCTAGTTGAGCTATAGTTCTCTTCTATTTTTCTCCCAGTTGACAAACTTCTTCACTTCTTCAAGCTCACTTCCAGAGTCTTCATCAGACCAAGACATAGATAAGCCCTTTTTTGGTTTCTTGAGTTATGTAGGGTATTCAGCTCTAAAATGACCAAATCCTTCACATCCATGACACTGAATCCCTTTACCTTGAGTGGATTTTTCTTCAGCTCTTGTTTTTCTTTCAGAATCATTAGACTTGCTGATGTCAGATGAGTTATTCTTGAATTTAGGTCTTGACTTCCTGTCCATCCTTTTCATTATCTTGTTAAATTGCCTCTCAAGTAACACTATAGCATTTAATATTCCTTCATCAGTATCCATATTACATTCATTCTCTCCATCTTCAACATTGGACACAAAAGCTATGCTTTTGTTTTTCTTTTCAGATCTGCCACTAATGCATAATTCAAATGTTTGGAGGGATCAAATAAGTTTGTCCACTCTTATCTTGCTGATGTCCCGAGCCTCTTCTATGGCAGTAACCTTCATGTCAAAAATTTTGGGAAGAGACATGAGGATCTTTCTAACCAGTTTTTCCTCTGACATCCTTTCTCCTAATGCGGTGGATGAATTGGCAATCTCAAGAATATTCATATGAAAGTTATGAATACTTTCATCATCTTTCATTCTCAAGTTTTCAAATTTTGTAGTGAGCAACTGAAGTCTTGACATTTTCACCTTAGATGTGCCTTCATGAGTAGTTTTCACTATTTCCTAAGCATCTTTAGCCACGACTCAAGTGTTAATCAGTTTGAAAATGTTTATATCAACTTTATTGAATAGAGCATTCAAAGATTTAGAATTTCCAAGATCCAGTTCATCCTCTTCTTTAAACCATTCTTCTTCAGGTTTCAGCTCAGAAGTCTTCTTTCCATCATTGTCCAGAACAACAGGATGTTCCCATCCTCTTATGACAGCTTTCCAAGACTTGTTATCCATATACTTTAAGAAGGCCACCATGCGTGCTTTCCAATAGTCATAATTGCTTCCATCCAGGATGGGTGGTCTGTTGACAAATCCTCCCTTTTTGTCCATAGTACCAGAAAGTAGCTTCCCTAGATATCACCCAAAAGCAGAGCAGGATGCCTACTCTGATACCAATTGAAATTCTGGTATCAGATATGAGATGTCGAAGGAGATGTTACGACACTAATATCTGAACTGTTATCAACTTTAGAATAAGGTAATAAACACAGTAAGAAAAAAGTAAATAACACAAGCAATTGTTAACCCATTTTAGTGTAACTCACCTATGTCTGGGGGCTACCAAGCCAGGAAGGAAATTCACTAAAATAGAATTAGTTTGAAGATTCTCAGCAAAGAACCTCTGGTTTACAATCTTCTCACCTAATCTCTACCCGTGCAATTTCTATATAAGACTCTCCTAGATATGAGACACCACTCACTTCCCTTCAATCACACAACAATGATAAGACTTCTAACAATGAACAATAGAAGACACACTTACAACTCAATAAACCCAGTCCAGTTCAAGTATCTAGATGATGAATGAATGGCTCACAAATACAAAAAGCACATAAAAATAAAACCCTAATACTTAAGTAATGCACACGTCTCAACCTTATCTTCTCTAAACTCCAAATAGGGTTAGAAAGTCTTTATATAGAAACACTTCGCATGGGCCTGGGCATTAGAAAAAACCAACTCATATCTGATCAAATCAAATCAAATAAAACTCTAAATTTTCTTAATATTTTCTACATGAAAATAGAACAAACGATTCCAAAATAACTCCACAGATTATGCACCAGAGACTCTTTTTTTTTAAAGAAAATCTCCACCTTTATTTGCGCCAGTAAGATCTCTTACTAGAATAACACAAAAGATTGTTAATAAATTGAAACAAATGAATCACAACATTCTGAATAGAATGTTGTTTAGTTCTGTAATAATATGTTAGAACATCAGTCTCGACATCCTGTACTTGAACCCTGCACATCCTGAATAAATAACCTGCAAAGATGTTTGACTCACATGTCAATACATTTTGCACAACATATAGCCGCAGCAACATGTTTTAGCAAAAATGCAGCCAACACAGAACTTACCATTTGTTTGAACAAAGTAGCATCGTCCTTGTCCTCCTCTCCATGTTTCTCCAATTTCAGATTTGGTTCGACAGGTGAATATGCAGGATTTGAGTCTTCCATCCTTAATCTCTTGAGTATCTCTTTCACATACTTTCTTTGATGTAGCACGATACCTTGCTTCGACATTTAAAATTCCATGCTTAGAAAATAAGACAAGTTTCCCAGATCTGACATTTCAAATTCATTCTTCATCAGCTTTTTGAACTTTTACAAGTTCTCCAAGTTATTTCCAGCTACTAGTAAGTCATTTTCATATAAGAAGATGATTGTTATATATTGTACCACAACCTGTGCATAGACACCATACTCAGATCTGCATTCGACAAATCCCAATTCGACTAAGTATGAGTCAACCTTCTTGTTCCATGCCATCGGCGCCTGCTTGAGGCCATAGAGTGCTTTATGCAACTTATACCCTTTCCTTGCTTCCTCCTTTATAACAAAACCAGGAGGTTTTATGACATAGACTTCTTTGTCTAAGGGACCATTCAAAAATGTTGATTTCATATCTAAGTGAAATGTCGACCAACCTTGCTGGCATGCCAAGGTTACAACCAATCTGACAGTCTCCAATCTTGCGACAAGTGCATATACTTCAGAGTAGTTGAGTCCTTCTCTCTGAAGAAATTATTGAGCTACCAATCTCGCCTTATGTCTTGCTACCGACCCATCAGCATTATGCTTCAGCTTGAACACCCATTTCACTTTGATAGCTTTTGTACGTGCTGACAATTTGACTAACTTTCATGTGTTGTTTCTTTTGATTGCTTGTAAGTCTTCGACTATAGCAGACTTCCACTTCATATTATTTAAAGCCTCACTATAGTTTATTGGTTCAGCACCTAAAATTAAAGCAAAATGAACTAATTATCCATCTGGTGTGACTTCATCATCATCAATTACTTCATAGTCTTGAAGTCTTGTTGAAAGAACTCTAATTCTTTTAGGTCTTTGGCTTATGCTAGCCACACTCTCTCCGACTTCGACTGTGTCAGGAATGTCAACATCTTTTTCAACTCCAACTTTGATTGGAATATCAACAATTGCTTCGACTTTGACATCATTAAGTGATTCGTCGAAGCCATAACTCATCAATGGCTTGTTAATTGCATCACCAGAATTCCAATCCCATGAAAAAATTTCATCATTAACAATATCTTGACTCGTCTCGATCTTCTCAATGATTGGATTGAATAACTTGTATGCTCTAGTTTTGCGATATACTACCAGAATCATAGGTTCACTCTAGTCATCAAGCTTCCTTCTTCTCGCATCAGGAACATGCTTGTAACGAATAAAGCCAAACACCTTCAGATGAATCACTGATGGTCGTTTGAAGCTTCGCAATTCTTCAGGAACCCTGTGTAGCGAGCGATTTTGGACGCGGTTCTTAAGCGCTGGTCGCTCTCTGCGGTTGAGCTTAAACTACAGGTCGATTCATTTTTTATCCTATTGTGAGCTGAATAAGGAAGGGAAATAGATGTCTCCAATTAACCCTGCTTGCATACTGAGTTTAAACAGCAGTCTGTTAAGTTACGAATGCTATCAATGTGAGGGGGCCTTTGTACTGGTTATTTGTATTTTCGCCAGTACTGTTTTCTTTCTTTCTAGGACTTTCTAGCGGGGAACAAGGATTAGGATGTTAGGACTGATGCTTTGGAATTACTGATTTTTTATTGATGGAGATATGGGATTTGGGTTTTTTGTTGATTGTGCTCGCTAAGATCTTTTCTTTCGATCTTATGCCTACGTATTTCCGTTTACCGAAACAGGGAAATCAGAGCGTTCGTAGTTCCTCCTATTCTATGGGAGGAAATGGGTGTTTTTGGTGTTTTGGTGTCTTGTTCAAAGCCCAAGACGTGAAGCGAAAGGTGGTTTGTATCTTGTTCAAAGCCCAAGATGTGAAGCTGAAAGGTCTGTTTGTGTCTTGTTCAAAGCCCAAGACGTGAAGCTGAAAGACCTCGACTTTAGAGAGAATTTGTCATCTCTAAAGAGGGGGAAGGAGAATTACTTTAACTGGGATACGCGGATCCGAGCAATGCCATAATTTCCGAAGAAAGGGTTTTAACCTGAAGGAGAAGACTTTAACTCAGTGTAGAGCAATGCCATCTTTCCTTAGGAATTTCTCATGCTAAAAGAGGGACAGTGGCATGGATATAGATGATCCAGAGGCTTGTCGCTTACAGCGATTAGATGAAAGGAAAGGAGTTGTTGATGTTTGTGTACTGTGAACGAGGCACAGCTTTGATGCTAAAAGGTTGATTGGATTAACCAGTGGCTTTCTTATACAAAAGCCTAAGAAGAGGCTAATTTCCGCTAGGAAAATCATTATACAAAGCCTAAGAGGAGGCTATTTTGTGTCTCGTACAAAGCCAGAGAGAGAGGCTAAAAGTTTTTGACCCGACGATAGAGTCTTTGTGTCTCGTACGAAGCCTGAGATAGAGGCTATTGTTTGTTTGACTCTACGAGGGAGTCTTTGATACTCGACAAGAGAGTGTTTTTGTATCTCGTACGAAGCCCGAGATAGAGGCTAAAGGTTTGTTTCAGTTGAGTGACAGATCCAATATACTGATTTTAAAAGAGAAAATCAGTTCTTATATGAGCAACACTGTACTCAGGGATTTGATCTGAGGATCAGGGATATTTCCTTCTCTTTGAAGAAACGGGAAATCCAAAGGGTATTGAGATTGTCCGAGTCTGCGGGTTTCCTTCCTATTTAACGAAGGGGTCACTTGAGAATGTCTTTGAGACTCAAGGAAGTTAGACTGTCCAAGTCTAGAGTTTTTTTTTCTTTTGTACTATGCTTTGAGAAACAGTAGTAGACTCTATGAAAGGACTGTTCTATGAGGATGACTAGGTTCTGTTCCTATACCTCTAGGAGGTCGTTGGGACAATTTGTACGAAGCCCAAGAGGAGGCTGGAAACTTTTAAGAAGCCTACGGGTCCTTGTACGAAGCCCAAGAGGAGGCTATCATTCCCGAAGGAAGAGATCATTATACGAAGCCTAAGAGGAGGCTGTGAATACTTCTAAGAAGCCGTAGTGTCCTTGAATAATGCCCAAGAGGAGGCCGATGCTTTTAAGAAGCCCGTGGGTCTATCATCTCCTTTCCATTAGGAGAGATAACTCTTTTAAAGATAAAAACCACGGGTAAACGTGCGAGGTTTACTATCCAGCGATTTTTAGCTTTTAAAGAGTGTTCCTTAGTTAAGGTCCAAGATTATGACCGTAGTGGGTACCCAAACCCCGAGACATTCAAGGCAAGCTATCCACAAGGAATAGATCAAGTCAGGAAAGTTCGAGAATTTGGAAGAAACTCAAAGATGCCATTCACGGAGAATACATTCATCTTGGGGAGTAGAGCTTCTTGACGATTCCTAAGGAGGACAGCCGAAGAGAAGACTGTATTTGGTGCTCCTATTGGGGATCTAGGCGTCTATTTCTACGAATAAATGAAATGGCGTCACCTAGTTCTAGACGTAGTTGCCGGGGAAACTCGAAATATCTATACTATTATTACACAGTAGATATGAGTTTATGAAAGGAGACTTACAGTGAGCAGCCCCACAATACAGTTTATAATATGAAAGCAGTAAATGAAAGCGATAACCACTTACTCGGTTGTAGTGCTTCCATGCTGTTTGGTTAGTTGTTCAACAAAGAAAGATTGAAAACAACAGTATATTCAAAATCAAAGGAGAAAGTGCTTTGAAAAAGAAAGATTTGGGGCTTACAGCTCAAGGAGAGGCCCAGGGTTTTATCAGTGAGCGCACTGTTTGACTTTGTACAGCGGGACTTATACAAGTGACTGGGGCCCAAAAAGGTTTTCTGTACAAAGGGATGGGTCTTACACTCTCTCAAGAGGCCCAAAAAAGGTTTAAAGAAAAGAGAGGGGCTTATAACACGAGGGTAGGCCCAAATGATTTTTCGTTTAAAAATGGCGATCGCGCCGAGGTTTTCTTTTAACGCAGAAGGACTTATACAATAAGTGAGGCCCAAAATGTTTTGGTTAAAAGGGGGGTTGGGTCTTACACTCTAATAGAGGCCCAAAAGTTTTGAATGGGTCTTATAGCTCGAGGAGAGGCCCATATGATTTTTATTTTTAAGCGGGTGACGATCGCGCCGTTTACTTGTACAGAGGGACTTATACAATGAGTGAGGCCCAAAAAGTTTTTGTACAAGGGGGGATGGGTCTTACACTCTCTCAACAGGCCCAAAAAAGGTTTGAAAATGATTTATGAGGGTTGAATTAATCCAAAACCCTAATTTGTTTTCAAAATGTATTTAATTGAATAAAAATTCAATTAAAATGATCAAAAATTGTTTAACACATGGAAAACAAATTGTGATCTTGGATTAATGCTTCAAAAATTAAGTATTGACCTACAAAATAATTAGAAAGCATTAAAAGTTGCAAAATCAATGTAGAAAAAATATTTAAAATGTCAAAAACAATTAAAATATTAATTCTTTGCAAAAATACCAATTATATGAAATAAATAATATTTTTGGGATTTTTTGTGAAAATAAAATATTTTAACATTTTTGTGAATTATTAAAAAAAGAATCAACTCAAAATCATTAAAACTCAGAGAGAAATTAATTTTTGAATCAATTAAACAAAATCACAAAATTCAAATATTTGAATTTCTAAAAATGGCGCCAAGAACAAGCTGAAGAACACGCGCGTGTTCTTGGTTTCTCAGATTTGCATTTTCTATCCAATCTCCATAAATACGTAATCATATCATGCAATCCACATATCATTATGCTCGCCTCAACCTCACGATCATGTCTATGTACTTTAATTTCATTTAAATTAAACATACAACAAGAAATCACGAAGAGACCTCAAGAACCCTAATTTCTGCATGAAGGCTAGGATTTTTGATACACGATTCAAACAATGCAATTAATTGAGGGAAAACATTCCATGCATGATTATGAACATATGGCCAAATTATTGTGCGAGGAAATATGCATAGATTGAGAGATGACCAAGTATGTGCTTACCTCCAAGTCGTGACAGCAAGTGCAAGGTGATTTTTGATTTGGAGGTGTTACAGATGAGTGGTGATGATCTGAACAGCTTCCCTACACCCTATGGATTGTGTTTGGATGGTTGGACTTGATTGAAATTGGCTGGATCATTTTGTGGTACCTCAGCTGCACTTTGGTTAAAACCTTGAGCAACCAGCTTGTGATTTTGTGAAATTGATGTTTCAGAAGTAATCTAAGTGTTTGATCAGCTCATATGTGATGTATGTGAGGTGTGTGAGTGATGGTTTGATTGGAATTGCTCTCAAACTCAAAACCCGATAGTGACTTGCCTTAGAAGGCAAAATTGGAGTGAAAGATGAGATTTTGAGGAAAGCATCTGTCAGATGGCTTTGGTGTACTCAAACTGACCACAATTAAGCTCTATTTATAGTAGAGCAAGTTTGTTTTGCAAGGAATAGTGCATGGCAGCTGGTAAGTAGGTTTGGCCAATGTTGGCAAATGAAAATCCAAGTCTCCTCTAGCCATTGACTAGAGGTTTGGGCACAGAGCTTTGGTTCCCTTGGTCTTGGATAAGTCTTGACTGATTTCAGATGAGAATGGCTCAGTCCATGCCACCTTGATGGTTTCATTGAATGCCTCATTCCAAATTTGAAGTCTTGTCCCTATTTTGGCCATTCTAGGTTCAACATGCTATTTCTTGTTCCATGGACTTTGGAGGCTTGGCTCAGTGATTGTCCCCTTTAGATTCAATCCTCTGAGGTGTCCAAGTGGATAGGAGCAATTGAATTTGGCTAATTTTGGAAAATCGACCAAAGTTGCAAATTCTGCCTTGCCTTGACAGATTTCAGCAAGGCAACTTGGCAATGTTGTATCTCATGGTGTAGGTTGAATTTGGCAATGTTCTTGGCCATTTTGGAAAGCTCTTACATGATACAACAACTGTTTGAACAAGTTTGGTTTTGATCTCTTTTGATTCCAAGTGAAAAATCCCCCTACATTTGGCAAAAAGTGAGGCAGAATCTGACTTAGTGAAAATTTCACTAAGTGTTGGAAAAAGTGACATTTTCACTTTTCAGCCACTTTGATCACTCCATAACTCAAAATCCTTAATGAATTGGAATGACTTGTAGTTGAAGTTTTTGTAGGTGATAATGAGGGCTACAAATCCATCTTTGGATGAGAAAAAATGGCCTTGTGGTTTAGGAGTTATGGTCCTCCAAAGTTGGTACCTTTGCCACTTTATTTTTAACTTAGAAAAATTACTAAGTTTTATGGTTACCCCTTTTACAAGTTATCTCACTTTTCTTGATTTTTCTTGATGAATGATGATTCAAATCATACATTAACATCATTTTAGGGTTAAAAATCCATTTTGGTGAAAAAATCTCAAAAAGTCAAAGTTGACTTTTGTGCACAGTTGACTTTTTATCAGATGAATTCCAAACTGTGCAATTCTTCAGGAAATCATGTCCTTGACCTAAATCAAACTTGATGGACATGTTCCATGGGTGTCATAGGGTATATTCAATCATGTATTAGGGTTTGGGAGCATGTCCTGGTCAAAAGTCAAAGTTACAGTTGACTTTTCTCTTAAAACCCTAATTGTGGTGCAGATGAAATTGAGACTTGTTGCTCAAACTTCTTGGATCAATTCATTGTTCCAAATGGATCAATATGGTATATTAGAGACCCTCAAATCATGTCTTGAGGTCTTGGCTCATGGTTTGTCCCAAAAGTCAACTTAGGGGTGAATTAGGTCAAGAAACCCTAATTCCTGATTTTTGATGAATGCATCCCCTGAGGCAAAATTGACTTGATGCATGGGTTCATGAGGTTCCATGAAGTATATTAGGTCATGTTTTGGATCATTGCCTTGTGCCCAGATGAAAATTTTCCATCTGGAGGCCCTGGTCGACCAAAACCCTAATTTGGTGACACTGGCGATCTTGAGGCTTGATCCACCTAGAAGGGAGCATCCTTGTGCTTAATCCTTGAAGTGGGAGTCCTTTTGATCCTTTGTCTGAGAACTATGAGATGGCTTGAAACCCTAATTTTGATTGTATTGGATGCTCACCCATCTTTGGGGAGACTGATGAAGCATGATGGTTCATCCATATTGTGATGATGATTTTCACAATGATGGGAAATCTAAGTGGTCAAAATTTAGGGTAATACAGATGCCCCTATTTAATCTTCTTGGACCTGAAGGTGTGAATGACAAAGGGATTCGGGCATTCGGGGTGCAAGAGGATTAAATATCGGAATACCCGAAATTTTGATGGTGGTTATGAATGGTAGCTTACGCATTCATCTTCTTTAGCTAAGCAATGATGCTTAGAAAAGGTAAACTTCCCCTCGATCCTGGTCTCCTACCAAGGAACTGGTCTCAGTTGCTGAAATAAACTTCCCCTCGATCCTGGTTTCCTACCAAGGAACTGGTCTTAGTTTCTGATTTAAACTTCCCCTCGATCCTGGTTTCCTACCAAGGAACTGGTCTTAGTTTCTGATTTAAACTTCCCCTCGATCCTGGTTTCCTACCAAGGAACTGGTCTTAGTTTCTTTTGTCAATAAACTTTACTGACAAGGGACGCTATTTGTAGCGGCTTTCCTTCAAACTTCTCGCCGAATTTTCCTAGGGAGATGCCATTTGAGTGGAAAAAGTTTTGATGTCAGACTTGCTGGGGAACCCATTCGTCTGAGTTGTAGAGGTACACAAACTTCTCTGTTTTGGAGACGCCATTTGTCGATTCTACTGGGGAAAGCGAGTCTCTTGAGAGACTGTTTTCGTTTGGGGTTACATCATACTTTTCTCGGGATCTTCCCGGAGAAATGCCATATGATGGGATCCAATTTTGAGGTGCCGATGACCTTCTCATCAGTGGTTTTTCGGAGCAAAACTGGCGTGCTGCCGAATCTCTGATCACGAGGCTTTCTCTGTGGATTTTCCTTAATCTGGGAAAGTAAGAATATCATCTTCAATGGCGAAGAGTGATGCTTATTGAAAGTTTTCTCTGGCTTTTCAGAGGTTCGAGTTATCAAAGTGGTCAAGGACCAACTTCTTTCCAGAATTAACTGGAAGCGAGGTTGTTCAGACACAGTATTTCCTGACGAGGCAAGAACTGACAACTCGATTAAGAGGACTTCTACCACTAGGGGACATGACCGACTAGAGTGATAGTGATGCAATATGAAATGTGAATGCAAATAAAAAATGCATGATGTATGTATGTATATGCTGACAAAACTGACGCGATACATAAACTAAAAGATGAACATGACTGGATACTCGGCCATCGCGGGGCGTATAGAGATATCGCTGGTTCAAGATAGCAATTCCACCTTGCTTAGGAGAGATAGTCCCGTTGGGAGCTATGTTGATCGGGCTTAGGAGATGAGAACTCGGCCGAGGATGTCAGACGAAACAAGGTCTCTGACACAGTTGATCCCTTCATTCAGGTGAACTGGTTTAGAAGGAGTACTTTGATTCTGCACTTTGAAGTTCGCTTACTTCGGGAGAAGCGATCGATGTTCTTCTGATGTTCAACAGTCAAAAGAAATGCCATCTTTAATTTAAAAGCAGAAAAAGTTTAACAAGTAAATTTGTTTTATTTCAAGAATCGCTGATTAAGTTTAAACAACGTCGTTCTGTAAAGCTAAAACAAGTAAAGAATTACAAACAAAAGCACAAGGGCTCAAATTTTATTGATAAGATGGAGATCAGCCAAACGCGTGATTCCAAAGAGTATATACAAAGTTAGAAAATGGTAATTTACAGGGAAAAGGGCTACGTTGAAACATAACGACCACTATCCTTCTACCAACTTTGAATTCGGGGCATCCTGAGCTTCTATCGAAGATGACCTTAACTGGAGTTTTTCGACAGATGATGTAACTGCTGCTGCTGAGGGACTTGCCTCTGTTGAACATAGTTACTTGCCATTATCCCTAATTTTTGCCTGGATTGTACTTTGAGATTTCCAATCCACCGGGATGATTTTTTTTCATGTATCTAATTTTTGCCTGGACCGCCCTTTCGGGTTTTCAATCCACCGAGACGTTTTTTCTCTTTTTTTTTTAGTTTAGGCGAAGTATTTCCTGACTACATCAACATTCGTGGGGTAGGAAAATTCCTCTCCGTCCATGGTTGCAAGCCTCAAGGCGCCGCCTGAGAAAGCTTTCGTGACCACATAGGGGCCATCATAATTTGGGGTCCATTTACCCCGAGAGTCAGTGAGAATGACTGTATCTTCTTGAGCACGAGGTCTCCTTTTCTAAAAATACGAGGTCGGACCTTTTTGTCGAACGCACTTTTCATTCTCTGTTGATATAACTGACCGTGGCATAGTGCCGTGATTCTCTTTTCTTCGATCAGGTTCAGTTCGTCGTGTCGACTTTGACACCATTCAGCTTCGGTGAGCTGAGCTTCCATCAATACCCGGATTGATGGGATCTCTACTTCTATGGGGAGCACTGCTTCCATGCCATATACTAGAGAGAAAGGGGTTGCCCCTGTTGAAGTGCGGATAGATGTTCGATAACCGTGAAGAGCAAAGGGTAGCATTTCGTGCCAATATTTATAGGTTACAACCATCTTTTGAACGATCTTCTTGATATTCTTGTTAACCGCCTCTACCGCTCCGTTCATCTTGGGTCGGTAGGGAGATGAGTTATGGTGTTCGATCTTGAACTCTGCACACAACTCTTTCATCATCTTATTGTTCAAGTTAGATCCATTATCAGTAATGATCTCGCTTGGAACACCATAACGGCAGATGATATTGTTTTTGATAAATCGGACCACCACTTGTTGGGTTACATTGGCGAATGACGCTGCTTCGACCCACTTGGTGAAATAATCAATGGCTACCAGGATAAACTGATGTCCGTTTGAAGCCTTGGGCTCAATCATACCAATCATGTCGATTCCCCATATGGAAAAAGGCCACGGGGAAGAAAGAACTTTGAGATGTGATGGCGGTACATGAATTTTGTCGGAGTATATCTGACACTTGTGACACCTCCTCATGTACTTGTAGCAGTCGGATTCCATGGTCAACCAATAATACCCGGCCCTGAGAATTTTTCTCGCCATTGTGTGTCCGTTGGCATGAGTGCCAAAGGATCCTTCATGAATTTCTTTCATGAGCATGTCTGCTTCTGGTCTGTCGACACATCGGAGCAAGACCATGTCAAAATTTCTCTTATAAAGAGTGTCACCGCTCAGGAAGAAGTTTCCAGCCAATCTTCTGAGGGTTTTCCTGTCTTTTCTGAGTGCCCCAGATGGGTACTCTTGTTTCTGAAGGAAGCATTTGATATCGTGATACCAAGGTCTGTCGTTTATGACTGCTTCAATCGTGAAGACGTAAGCGGGCCGTTCAAGGCGCATGATGTCGATCTTAGGTATGTCATTCCCTCGACCTACACTAATCATGGAAGAGAGAGTGGCTAATGCATCAGCCATGTGATTCTCATCACGAGGGATGTGATGAAAGTCGACTCTGTTGAAGAAGGGTAACAACCTTCTTGCATAGTCTTTGTAAGGAATCAATCCTGATTGGTATGTGTTCCAATATCCTTTTATCTGGTTAATAACCAGGGCTGAATCGCCGTATACGTCCAAGTTTTTGATCCTTAAATCAATTGCTTCTTCGAGACCCATAATACAAGCTTCGTATTCGGCCTCGTTGTTTGTACATTTGAACGTAAGTCTGGTAGTGAAAGGAATGTGGGTACCCTGAGGGGTAACAATGATTGCCCCAATTCCGTTTCCATAATGATTGACTGCTCCGTCAAAGATAAGTCCCCACTGGGAACCTGGTTCTGGCCCTTCACTGGGTAGCGGTTCATCGCAATCTTTCATCTTTAGATACATGACATCTTCGTCTGGGAAGTCAAACCCGATTGATTCTTGATCGTCAATCGGTTGATGAGCCAAATGATCGGCTAAAATACTTCCTTTAACGGCTTTCTGAGCATGGTACTCTATGTCATATTCTGATAGTAACATCTGCCAACGGGCAATCCTTCCCGTGAGAGCAGGTTTTTCGAAAACGTACTTGATTGGATCCATTTCGGAGACCAACCAAGTAGTATGACGAATCATGTACTGGCGAAGACGTTTGGCTGCCCAAGCCAAAGCGCAACAAGTTTTCTCAAGCATTGTGTACCGAGTCTCGCAGTCGGTGAATTTCTTGCTTAGATAGTAAATGGCAGACTCTTTCCTTTTAGTTTCGTCTTGTTGGCCAAGTACATATCCCATCGAGTCCTCTAGGACTGTGAGGTAAATGATCAGTGGTCTTCCTTCCACTGGAGGTGATAGAATCGGAGGATTCAACAGATATTCCTTGATACTGTCGAAGGTGGTTTGGCAATCATCTGACCAAACGCAATCCTGATTCTTTTTGAGTAATTTGAAAATCGGCGCACATGTCACGGTCATAAGGAATATGAATCTGGAGATGTAGTTCAAACGTCCCAGGAATCCTCTGACTTGTTTTTCAGTTTTCGGAGAAGGCATTTCTTGAATGGCCTTGACCTTGTCAGGATCAACTTCAATTCCTTTCTGGCTGACGATGAACCCTAGTAATTTCCCCGAACGGACACCGAAGGTGCACTTGTTAGGATTCAAGCGGAGCTTGAATTTTCTTAGACGTTCGAACAATTTTGACAGATGTTCAACGTGCTCATCCTCTGTTCTTGATTTTGCAATCAAATCATCGACATATACCTCGATTTCTTTGTGTATCATGTCATGAAACAGAGTAGTCATGGCCCTTTGATAGGTTGCCCCGGCATTCTTCAAACCGAACGGCATTACCTTGTAACAAAAGGTACCCCATGGGGTAATGTACAAAGTTTTCTCCATGTCTTTCGGCGCCATTTTGATCTGATTATAGCCCGAGAATCCATCCATGAAGGAGAATACTTTGAACTTTGCTGTGCTGTCAACCAGCATGTCAATGTGTGGTAAAGGAAAGTCGTCCTTTGGACTTGCCTTGTTTAGATCTCTGTAATCAACACACATTCTGACCTTTCCATCCTTTTTGGGAACGGGTACGATGTTGGCTAACCATTGAGGATATTCAGATGTAGCGAGGAAACTCGCATCGATCTGTTTCTGTACTTCCTCTTTGATTTTGATGGCCATGTCCGGGTGAGTCTGTCTCAACCTTTGCTTTACTGGCGGACATTCCGATCTTAGTGGTAAGTGATGTTCCACGATGCTGGTATCCAACCCTGGCATATCCTGATAGGACCAAGCGAATACATTGGGGAATTCTTTGAGAAGCTTTATCAAACTTTCTTTGACAGTTGGACTGAGCAGTGCTCCGATCCTGATTTCTTTTCTCTCTTTTTCTGAACCCAAGTTTACCGTTTCCAACGGCTCTTTGTGAGGTTCAATGGACCTTTCCTCTTGTTTGAGTAGTCGGGAGATCTCTTCTGGAATTTCGTCGTCATTTTCTTCTTCAGCCTCGAATACCGGGAACTCAAAGTTGGGAGAAGGCATCGGATCGTATGTTTCAACGGGGTATAAAACAAGCAATCTGCATGACGTGATGATTCGTGTTTAGAAGAGATAGAGAAAATGTAAGTGTGTGCAGTGTATTTATTTTACTGCTCGTTTTTATTTTTGAATTGTTTTTTTTTTTAGGATTACCATTTTCTGAAAAAGCAAAAAAGAGAAAACAGCAATTAATGCGGAAATTACAGAACGACGTTATTTTATTAATGAACAAGTCAAATCTTGAAACTACAGCCCTATAAAACAAAACTCACTCGCTCTGGGCAAAGCGAAGAGGGAAATTTACAAAAAGTGAGCCCTATCAAAACATCCGTTTCACCTGGGCAGGGTGAAAGGTTAAAGATGGCAATTACTTTGACTGATGAACGACCTTCGGAACCTCGACGGCAACCCATTGGCGGCAAACTCCTCGGTGAATCACAAAATCTGGCACCTTCCTTGATTTGTCTTCAGAAATGACGCTGATTTCTGGTGGAGCAGGATCATTGGAATATGTCTCCTAAGCAGAATTGTCGTAGGAGGATTCCTCTGTTGCACTTTGCATAGCATTGGTGCTCTCAGCTATATCTCCCCATCCAGTTGACTGGATATCTTCGAGCCTGATACGAGAGCTTTCGGGAGCAGTGTACTTGACCATAAAGTCGTATTTTCCACTTGGTTGTCCCAAAGTGTCCCAAACTTCTTTGGAACTGGAGAAGTCATCCCTCTCGATGACGTTGACCTCAGGAAAAGCATAGTTGATGAATTCTAGTCCTGCAAACATTGCGAATTCATCTTCATGTTGAGTAGTTTCCAAATGACCTGGGTGTTGATCCCATGACATGGCGGGGACACAGGTATTCTGTTCAATGACGCTCAGCTGAGTTTCATTACTCGGCTGACTTTCTTGCCCCAAGTTTCCTGGGTAAGGCTGCCATATTGGCAGACCATCCATCGGGCCATAGTAATTGTGATCAAAGTTTTCTTTCATCAGAGTGTCTTCCTCTAATGAATTTGGCGGAGCACGGCATCCTTCTGGATCACAATCTCCGTAGATCATTTTGACATCTGATCTTGGTATAAATCTCAAACTTTCTGTAGGAAAGCAAAAAGGCATAGGCACCTCTTCCTGAGACATATAGCCGTCCTCGTTAAGGTAGGACTTCCATTCTTTATCTGTGTCAGAGGGATCTTCCTCATTGATAGCATAAACTGTCTGAGACACTGGGTGAAGAAAACCTCCACTGTGGAAGAAGTTTTGAAGGGGATGAAGACTTTCATCGTTGGCGGCTGTCTGAGTACAGGTCGCAGAAAAACCAAGACCCTTCTTTATTTTATTGTCAGTGGGAATGACAAGCTGTCCCCATCCTTTTGTATCGGTACTCCCGACCGCTTTGATAGCATCTTTGTATGAAGAAATTGAAGTTCCTTCTTCGGATTGATCGTTCTTGCTCACCGATAGTGCTTGGAACTGAGTTCCAATAACCTCCTCGGGTTCCACACAAGTAGATGATGATAGGTTACTCACAAGCAAGGCTTGTTCCCCACAAACCGTGACAAGTTGATCGTTCTTGACGAACTTTAGCTTTTGGTGGAGGGTTGAAGTAACCGCTCCAGCCTGATGTATCCAAGGTCTTCCTAATAAACAACTGTATGTTGCCCGGATATCCATGACCTGGAAAGTGATTTGGAAAGTGTGAGGACCAATAGTTATGGGAAGATCAACTTCGCCGATAACTATTTTTCTGGATCCGTCAAATGCTTTGACGACGACCTCGCTGACTCTCATCGGAGGGCCCTTGAATGATAATTGCATCAAAGTGGACTTCGGCATAACATTCAGGGCTGACCCTGTGTCTACCAGTACGTTGGCTAAAGCATCGCCCTGGCAGTTAACTGTAATGTTGAGCGCCATGTTATGACGACGACCCTCTTCAGGTAATTCCTCATCACTAAATCCCAAATTATTGCAGGAAGTGATGTTAGAGACAATGCTATCGAATTGTCTGATTGTTACATCCTGTTCCACAAAGGCTTGCTCCAAGACTTTCTGTAGAGCCTCTCTGTGTGCTTCTGAACTGAGTAACAGTGATAATACTGAGATCTTTGAAGGAGTCTGTAACAGTTGATCAACAATGTTATATTCACTCCTTTGGATGAGCTTTAGCATCTCATCTTTGTCTTTTGAAAAGTCGGGATTACCAGATTGACTGACTGGTGGATCAGGAATTTCCGCCAGAAGTTCCTTTTCTTTGTTGGATTCTCCAACCCCTCGGTTGAAGATTCGACCGCTCCGTGTTACACGACCGATGTCTGCAATATTCACGACGGAGGGTAATGGAATTTCCTTTCCATTCTCGATTGTTGTTGCACCGTATTTGTAAGGGATTACCTTAGCTGATTCATACGGTAGTGGCCCCGGTAGATAGATGACTATGGGAACCTTCTGATTTTTCTGACCATCATAAGTAACCTTGATCCGTTCCCGGTTGGGAACTCTAGATTTGTCAAGTAGAGGGATGATGGCAAAAACATCCCTGGTCCTGTGATGACCAAAGATCGTGACAACATCCTCAACTTGCTCGGCAAGGTAGTTCGGCGACCAAATGATGGGTCCTGAACCGGGATATGGACAAATTTCTCCATGATCGACCTGACCCTGAAGAGCTGCTCTCACAAGGTAACACCCTTGGTTACTTTCTGCACAGACGCTGCAACTGTCATAGTTGTGTGGTGGCACCTGGCCACGCCCACTTTGAATACAATGTAACCTCACTAGGTTACCTTCTATTGATCGGACATCCTGACTTTGACGATGAGTAGGATTCCTGTTATTGATACTAATCTGCTGAGTATCTTCGTCCATATAGATTGGCATCCACCAGTGATTTAACAAGTGCTGAAGTGCCTCCTGGACAAGAGTACAACCTCGATCGTTTTCGCAACCCGCTTTACAATTTTGATAGTCATGTGATATTAAGAATCGAAGTCGGACCTGCTCAGCATGTAACTCTACCAGGTTGGTATCCATTACGCGGATGTCGAAGATCTGAACCATGTTGATTTGATAGGAGTTCCTATCATGGTAGTCTTGGATCCATCCAAGATCCATCTGACGCTAGAGGGCCTCTTGTATGAAAGAGCATCCCTGTTTGTTTACCGAGCAAATCAGACAGGAACTGTAATCGTGCCGCGGTAGATTATGATACTGGCTTTGCCTTGAGTGCATCGCCACCAAGTTGACATTCATCGCACGGATGTCGTGCTTTTGAATGACGTTGGAATTCGTGTAAACCATGTTAACTCCACGAACTCGGTGCTCTTGGATCCATCCAAGATCCATTTGTTCCTGTAGAGCTGCTTGCACTACAGAACACCCCTGGTTGTCTTTAGAGCAGATATCACACTGGTGATAATTATGAGGTGGCACATGGCCATATCCACTCCGTCTACAATGCATCTTGACCAGATTGGTCCCCAATAAGAGTACATCGTGAATTTGATAGACATTGTTAGTCTCTTTCTCAATCAGATTGACTGCAGCTTTCTCGTGTTGAGGCAGCGGGTTCGTAAGAACATTAGGATTCGTATCTTTGAAAGATAAGAGCCCGCTCCTAACAAGCTTTTGCACGTCGGATTTGAAATTGAGACAACTCTCAATGTTATGCCCTGAACCTCCTTGATGATAAGGGCATGTTTGATCCGCTTTAAACCAAAAAGGCAGATTTTCCGGTACTGTAAGAGGAGACTTAGTCTGGATGTGCCCCTTAGCCAGTAGTAACGGAAACAGCTATGCGTACGTTACGGGTATAGGATCAAATCCTGGTGGCCGTATTGTACGGTTGTTGTTATATGGAGGACGAGCCTGCTGAAGAGGCTGTTGTGTCCTTTGTTGGTCAGGTTGGCTCTGCGCAACCTGAGGTTGATACATAGGAACAGGCGCGGGGCCGATAGCAGGAGTAACAGCTGCTACTGGCTGATAACGTCGCCTTTGCTTTCCGAGAGAGATATTCTCAATATCTTGCTCTTTTTTCTTAGGGAGAGCACTACTCGGACGGCTTCCTCAAGACGTACACCCATGCCGACCATTTCGGTGAAATCACTGGGTGCACTGGCAATCATTCGGTCATAGTAAAATGAGCTTAAGGTCTTTAAGAAGATTTTTGTCATCTCTTTTTCCTCAAGAGGTGGACAAATTTGAGCGGCAATTTCACGCCACCTTTGAGCATACTCCTTAAAGGTTTCCTTTTCCTTTTGCGACATTGATCTGAGTTGATCTCTGTCAGGTGCCATGTCCAAATTGTACTTGTATTGTTGGACGAAGGCAGTACCAAGATCTCTGAATGTACTGATCGTAGTACGGTTTAAACTCATGTACCATTTGAGTGCGGCACCGGTTAAACTATCCTGGAAGTAGTGAATCAGCAGGTCCTGATTCTCCGTCTGAGCTGACATCCGCCGAGCGTACATCACCAGATGGCTCTGAGGGCAAGAGTTACCCTTGTATTTTTCAAAGTCGGGCACTTGGAACTTGTGCGGGACTTTCACATTTGGGACCAAGCAGAGGTCTGCGGCGTCCTTTCCAAATAGATCCTGACCGCGAATGGCTTGCAGCTCTTTCTGCATTTCCAAGAACTGCTCCTGGAATTCATCCATTCTTTCGAACATAGTTTCCTTCTTACCAGAAGGTGTTGGCGGAATCTGTCCTTCCGGGACAGTGTGCACCACAGGGGGTGGTACCATGACTACGGCAGTAAGTCTTGGCGTTTCCCGAAGTTTGTAACCTTCAGGAGTCTTCAGTATGCCCCTGGCATCTTCGCTTTCCCGAAGTTTGTAACCTTCAGGCCCAGCGGCTTCTGTTGCGATTCCCTGATCTTCAGTGATCGGCGGAACATATCCTTCCGGGATATAGTTAACAGGCATGCCCCAAGGACGATCTTTCGACATCTGATACCTAGGATCATACTTTTCTATGATGGACGTTGAGGTGATCTCTGAGATCACAGTTCTTTGTAGCTGAGCTTCTACCATGGCTTGCATGTCGTTACGAAGCTTTCTCATATCCTCTCTCAGAGCGTCGATCTCTTCTTTCAACTCTCTATTTTCTTCCTCAAGATCATCCATCTTTTTCTGACGATTGGCCCGAGTATTATACGAATGAGACAGTTTGACTCTAGAATCGAGACACAAACGTGAGATTCGTAGGTAAGAAGAATACGCGATGTGAGAATGATGAATGCAATAATTATATTAATTGTTGTTTTTTTGGTTTAATCAAAATAAACTTCGACAATTAGATTGCAAATATCAAACAGTGGGGAAACCCCTTTTTATTGAAATTCAAAGGATTACAGAAATGGAAATACAGTAGATTACAAAGTGCAGAAACAGAAACCTAAACTAATGGGTCCCGAGTTCTCTCTGAGGAGAAACCGGGTGCTGATTCTGGTATCTTCCTTTTCTTTGACCGGGGCGCTTGGGCCGTTGTCGGGTTGTCATTCCTTTGCCAAGTGAAAGGAGTGAGCAAATTCCTTTGGTCATCTTGATTCTCTACAGCATGCTGCTCCAAAATTTCAATTAGAGCATCTTTCTCTTTTAGTAGTTGCTGTATTTGGATACACTCTACGTCGAGGGTGCGGTACTTGTTCTTCCAAGATCTTCTTTCCTTTTGAACTTTGTTGAGAGTAACCTGAAGCTTTTCAGTTTCCGTCATGAAGTACATGACAGATTCTCTCGGCGGAAGAATTCCGTAACGAGGATAAGGCATTTTTAGCTTGAGAGCTCTGGTTTGTACCCAATGGAGATAAGGCTCCACCGAGACACAGTCCGGTTTTCCCAGAGACTCTCGTCCTTTCTTATGAACCCGTTTCCAAGCTTGCACTATTTCCATCTTTAGTGCTCTGTCATTTTCTCCTTCTTTGAAGAAAAGACCTTCTAGATGAACACCCAGTGGGATGTGTCGCATCGAGTATCCAAATTGACGAAGAACCAATATCGGATGATAGTTGATTCCTCCTTTAGTTCCTATGAGGGGTACGCTGGGGAAGTTTCCACAACGGTCAATGATTCTGATTCCCTCATAAATCCTATTACACCAATCTATATCGGAATTGGTGAGAGACATGATCTTCTGCGACCAACGTAAGACACTCTTGCAATCCCAAAAAGCAGCAGACTTGGGCAAGTGAGAGATAAACCATTTATAGAGCAAAGGTACACAGCATGTGATCTCCCCTCCGCTGTACAAATTTCCCAAGTATACAGAATAATACGCATCTGCGAGCAAAGTCGGCACAGGGTTTCCAATGAGAAAAACCTTAATAGCGTTGATATTGACGAAGTTATTGATGTTGGGAAACAAAAATAATCCGTAGGTGAGCAAGACAAAGATGCTTTCAAAAGCAGGCCCGTTCCCTATACTAGCGAAGTATAGAGCCTTTTTTGTCAAGAACTGGGCTGGCAAACCTTGGATGCCACCCTTAGGAATCATGTGAGTCTTGACCTCAGACTCGTCCAAATGAATTGCTCTTGCAATAGTCTGATTCTTTGGAATTTCTTCCAGTCCAGAAAATGGAGCTCGATCAGTGATATGTAGATCGATCAGATGAGAATACTCCTCCAGCGTTGGTGCTAGCTGGTAATCCGAGAATGTGAAACAGTGATAAACCGGATCGTAGAACTGAATGAGCGTGTCCATGATCCCCTCAATCACATGGACTCTTAACAGTGGTAGCAAACCACCGTGCTTGGCTCTGAAAGCCTATGGGTTAACGATCATCCTTGCTAACCTTCTCAAATCCCCTAATTTTGGAACCTTGAAGGTATACTGGCGAGTTCTCCTTCTACCAAAATCCATTAGCGTAATCTTTTTCTCTGATATTTGCAATCACAGTCTTAGTTTAATTTGAAAAACAGAGAGACTAGAAGAGAAAGTTTTTTTGAACGTTTTAATGTTTTATTAAATGGATGCATGAATGCAGCACACAAAAACATAGAAAAAACATGGGGTCAGAGGGTCGTTGTCATGAAGTCAAGGCTCTACCCATCCCCAAAGGTTTATACTAGGGTGATTTTTGTACCTGTACTCATTATCATCAGCTCCTCCCAGGAAGGCAGACAACAAGCGGATCGCCAGCGAGTTGTGTGCAATCTTAGAGTAAGTGCCATTCACCGAAAATAGATCACCAGCCTCAAATGAGGGTAGTATCGCATAACAACTATTTCCGATAGTTTCCGCACTACGAAAGGGTTGGCTTTTCTAGGTGTATACTCAATCTTTCCACATACGGCATCACCCACATTCCCATTAGCAGAAAAATAAACACGTATAACATTTAGGAAAAGCAGTATATATATTTGTCCTAACCATCCTAGACCTTTAAAGCTATGAATCCTAAGTTCCTGACAGAAAATGGGTTCCCCGGCGGAAGCCCCAATCTGTGGTATTCACACAAGTGAAGAGAAGGAAGACCGAGTTTGACAAAGACCGGCCCCACGGTGGGCGCCATTTTTCTGTAGCGAGCGATTTTGGACGCGGTTCTTAAGCGCTGGTCACTCTCTGCGATTGAGCTTAAACTACAGGTCGATTCATTTTTTATCCTATTGTGAGCTGAATAAGGAAGGGAAATAGATGTCTCCAATTAACCCTGCTTGCATACTGAGTTTAAACAGCAGTCTGTTAAGTTACGAATGCTATCAATGTGGGGGGCCTTTGTACTGGTTATTTGTATTTTTGCCAGTATTGTTTCTTTCTTTCTAGGACTTTCTAGCAGGGAACAAGGATTAGGATGTTAGGACTGATGTTTTGGAATTACTGATTTTTTATTGATGGAGATATGGGATTTGGGTTTTTTGTTGATTGTGCTCGCTAAGATCTTTTCTTTCGATCTTATGCCTACATATTCCCGTTTACCGAAACAGGGAAATCAGAGCGTTCATAGTTCCTCCTATTCTATGGGAGGAAATGGGTGTTTTTGGTGTTTTGGTGTCTTGTTCAAAGTCCAAGACGTGAAGCGAAAGGTGGTTTGTATCTTGTTCAAAGCCCAAGATGTGAAGCTGAAAGGTCTGTTTGTGTCTTGTTCAAAGCCCAAGACGTGAAGCTGAAAGACCTCGACTTTAGAGAGAATTTGTCATCTCTAAAGAGGGGGAAGGAGAATTACTTTAACTGGGATACGTGGATCCGAGCAATGCCATAATTTCCGAATAAATGGTTTTAACCTGAAGGAGAAGACTTTAACTCAGTGTAGAGCAATGCCATCTTTCCTTAGGAATTTCTCATGCTAAAAGAGGGACAATGGCATGGATATAGATGATCCAGAGGCTTGCCGCTTACAGCGATTAGATGAAAGGAAAGGAGTTGTTGATGTTTGTGTACTGTGAACGAGGCACAACTTTGATGCTAAAAGGTTGATTGGATCAACCAGTGGTTTTCTTATACAAAAGCCTAAGAGGAGGCTAATTTTCGCTAGGAAAATTATTATACAAAGCCTAAGAGGAGGCTATTTTGTGTCTCGTACAAAGCCCGAGAGAGAGGCTAAAAGTTTTTGACCCGACGATAGAGTCTTTGTGTCTCGTACGAAGCCCGAGATAGAGGCTATTCTTTGTTTGACTCTACGAGGGAGTCTTTGATACTCGACAAGAGAGTGTTTTTGTATCTCGTACGAAGCCCGAGATGGAGGCTAAAGGTTTGTTTCAGTTGAGTGATAGATCCAATATACTGATTTTAAAAGAGAAAATCAGTTCTTATATGAGCAACACTGTACTCAGGGATTTGATCTGAGGATCAGGGATATTTCCTTCTCTTTGAGGAAACGGGAAATCCAAAGGGTATTGAGACTGTCCGAGTCTGCGGGTTTCCTTCCTATTTAACGAAGGGGTCACTTGAGAATGTCTTTGAGACTCAAGGAAGTTAGACTGTCCAAGTCTAGAGTTTTTTTTCTTTTGTACTATGCTTTGAGAAACAGTAGTAGACTCTATGAAAGGACTGTTCTATGAGGATGACTAGGTTCTGTTCCTATACCTCTAGGAGGCCGTCAGGACAATTTGTACGAAGCCCAAGAGGAGGCTGGAAACTTTTAAGAAGCCTACGGGTCCTTGTACGAAGCCCAAGAGGAGGCTATCATTCCCGAAGGAAGAGATCATTATACGAAGCCTAAGAGGAGGCTGTGAATACTTCTAAGAAGCCGTAGTGTCCTTGAATAATGCCCAAGAGGAGGCCGATGCTTTTAAGAAGCCCGTGGGTCTATCATCTCCTTTCCATTAGGAGAGATAACTCTTTTAAAGATAAAAACCACTAGTAAACGTGCAAGGTTTACTATCCAGCGATTTTTAGCTTTTAAAGAGGGTTCCTTAGTTAAGGTCCAAGATTATGACCGTAGTGGGTACCCAAACCCCGAGACATTCAAGGCAAGCTATCCACAAGGAATAGATCAAGTCAGGAAAGTTCGAGAATTTGGAAGAAACTCAAAGATGCCATTCACGGAGAATACATTCATCTTGGGGAGTAGAGCTTCTTGACGATTCCTAAGGAGGACATCCGAAGAGAAGACTGTATCTGGTGCTCCTATTGGGGATCTAGGCGTCTATTTCTACGAATAAATGAAACGGCGTCACCTAGTTCTAGACGTAGTTGCCGGGGAAACTCAAAATATCTATACTATTATTACACAGTAGATATGAGTTTATGAAAGGAGACTTACAGTGAGCAGCTCCACAATACAGTTTATAATATGAAAGCAGTAAATGAAAGCGATAACCACTTACTCGGTTGTAGTGCTTCCATGCTGTTTGGTTAGTTGTTCAACAAAGAAAGATTGAAAACGACAGTATATTCAAAATCAAAGGAGAAAGTGCTTTGAAAAAGAAAGATTTGGGGCTTACAGCTCAAGGAGAGGCCCAGGGTTTTATCAGTGAGCGCACTGTTTGACTTTGTACAGCGGGACTTATACAAGTGACTGGGGCCCAAAAAGGTTTTCTGTACAAAGGGATGGATCTTACACTCTCTCAAGAGGCCCAAAAAATGTTTAAAGAAAAGAGAGGGGCTTATAACACGAGGGTAGGCCCAAATGATTTTTTGTTTAAAAATGGCGATCGCGCCGAGGTTTTCTTTTAACGCAGAGGGACTTATACAATAAGTGAGGCCCAAAATGTTTTGGTTAAAAGGGGGATTGGGTCTTACACTCTAATAGAGGCCCAAAAGTTTTGAATGGGTCTTATAGCTCGAGGAGAGGCCCAGATGATTTTTATTTTTAAGCGGGCGACGATCGCGCCGTTTACTTGTACAGAGGGACTTATACAATGAGTGAGGCCCAAAAAGTTTTTGTACAAGGGGGGATGGGTCTTACACTCTCTCAAGAGGCCCAAAAAAGGTTTGAAAATGATTTATGAGGGTTGAATTAATCCAAAACCCTAATTTGTTTTCAAAATGTATTTAATTGAATAAAAATTCAATTAAAATGATCAAAAAATGTTTAACACATGGAAAACAAATTGTGATCTTGGATTAATGCTTCAAAAATTAAGTATTGACCTACAAAATAATTAGAAAGCATTAAAAGTTGCAAAATCAATGTAGAAAATATATTTAAAATGTCAAAAACAATTAAAATATTAATTCTTTGCAAAAATATCAATTATATGAAATAAATAATATTTTTGGGATTTTTTGTGAAAATAAAATATTTTAACATTTTTGTGAATTATTAAAAAAAGAATCAACTCAAAATCATTAAAACTCAGAGAGAAATTAATTTTTGAATCAATTAAAAAAAATCACAAAATTCAAATATTTGAATTTCTAAAAATGGCGCCAAGAACAAGCTGAAGAACACGCGCGTGTTCTTGGTTTCTCAGATTTGCATTTTCTATCCAATCTCCATGAATACATAATCATATCATGCAATCCAAATATCATTATGCTCGCCTCAACCTCACGATCATGTCTATGTACTTTAATTTCATTTAAATTAAACATATAACAAGAAATCACGAAGAGACCTCAAGAACCCTAATTTCTGCATGAAGGCTAGGATTTTTGATACACGATTCAAACAATGCAATTAATTGAGGGAAAACATTCCATGCATGATTATGAACATATGGCCAAATTATTGTGCGAGGAAATATGCATAGATTGAGAGATGACCAAGTATGTGCTTACCTCTAAGTCGTGACAGCAAGTGCAAGGTGATTTTTGATTTGGAGGTGTTACAGATGAGTGGTGATGATCTGAACAGCTTCCCTACACCCTATGGATTGTGTTTGGATGGTTGGACTTGATTGAAATTGGCTGGATCATTTTGTGGTACCTCAGCTGCACTTTGGTTAAAACCTTGAGCAACCAGCTGGTGATTTTGTGAAATTGATGTTTCAGAAGTAATCTAAGTGTTTGATCAGCTCATATGTGATGTATGTGAGGTGTGTGAGTGATTGGTTTGATTGGAATTGCTCTCAAACTCAAAACCCGATAGTGACTTGCCTTAGAAGGAAAAATTGGAGTGAAAGAAGAGATTTTGAGGAAAGCATCTGTCAGATGGCTTTGGTGTACTCAAACTGACCACAATTGAGCTCTATTTATAGTAGAGCAAGTTTGTTTTGCAAGTAATAGTGCATGGCAGCTGGTAAGTAGGTTTGGTCAATGTTGGCAAATGAAAATCCAAGTCTCCTCTAGCCATTGACTAGAGGTTAGGGCACAGAGCTTTGGTTCCCTTGGTCTTGGATAAGTCTTGACTGATTTCAGATGAGAATGGCTCAGTCCATGCCACCTTGATGGTTTCATTGAATGCCTCATTCCAAATTTGAAGTCTTGTCCCTATTTTGACCATTCTAGGTTCAACATGCTATTTCTTGTTCCATGGACTTTGGAGGCTTGGCTCAGTGATTGTCCCCTTTAGATTCAATCCTCTGAGGTGTCCAAGTGGATAGGAGCAATTGAATTTGGCTGATTTTGGCAAATCGATCAAAGTTGCAAATTCTGCCTTGCCTTGACAGATTTTAGCAAGGCAACTTGGCAATGTTGTATCTCATGGTGTAGGTTGAATTTGGCAATGTTCTTGGCCATTTTGGAAAGCTCTTACATGATACAACAACTGTTTGAACAAGTTTGGTTTTGATCTCTTTTGATTCCAAGTGAAAAATCCCCCTACATTTGGCAAAAAGTGAGGCAGAATCTGACTTAGTGAAAATTTCACTAAGTGTTGGAAAAAGTGACATTTTCACTTTTCAGCCACTTTGATCACTCCATAACTCAAAATCCTTAATGAATTGGAATAACTTGTAGTTGAAGTTTTTGTAGGTGATAATGAGGGCTACAAATCCATCTTTGGATTAGAAAAAATGGCCTTGTGGTTTAGGAGTTATGGTCCTCCAAAGTTGGTACCTTTGCCACTTTATTATTAACTTAGAAAAATTTCTAAGTTTTATGGTTACCCCTTTTACAAGTTATCTCACTTTTCTTGATTTTTCTTGATGAATGATGATTCAAATCATACATTAACATCATTTTAGGGTTAAAAATCCATTTTGGTGAAAAAATCTCAAAAAGTCAAAGTTGACTTTTGTGCACAGTTGACTTTTTATCAGATGAATTCTAAACTGTGCAATTCTTCAGGAAATCATGTCCTTGACCTAAATCAAACTTGATGGACATGTTCCATGGGTGTCATAGGGTATATTCAATCATGTATTAGGGTTTGGGAGCATGTCCTGGTCAAAAGTCAAAGTTACAGTTGACTTTTCTCTTAAAACCCTAATTGTGGTGCAGATGAAATTGAGACTTGTTGCTCAAACTTCTTGGATCAATCCATTGTTCCAAATGGATCAATATGGTATATTAGAGACCCTCAAATCATGTCTTGAGGTCTTGGCTCATGGTTTGTCCCAAAAGTCAACTTAGGGGTGAATTAGGTCAAGAAACCCTAATTCCTGATTTTTGATGAATGCATCCCCTGAGGCAAAATTGACTTGATGCATGGGTTCATGAGGTTACATGAAGTATATTAGGTCATGTTTTGGATCATTGCCTTGTGCCCAGATGAAAATTTTCCATCTGGAGGCCCTGGTCGACCAAAACCCTAATTTGGTGACACTGGCGATCTTGAGGCTTGATCCACCTAGAAGGGAGCATCCTTGTGCTTAATCCTTGAAGTGGGAGTCCTTTTGATCCTTTGTCTGAGAACTATGAGAGGGCTTGAAACCCTAATTTTGATTGTATTGGCTGCTCACCCATCCTTGGGGAGACTGATGAAGCATGATGGTTCATCTATATTGTGATGATGTTTTTCACAATGATGGGAAATCTAAGTGGTCAAAATTTGGGGTATTACACCCTGTTCTTCAGATTCTTGGTAGGGTACCCGTTCATAATATAAACAGCTGTGGTGACAGTTTCACCCCATAAGGACTTTGGCAAGTTCTTCAGCTTCAACATTCATCTCGCCATATCTAATATGGTCTTGTTTCTTTTTCTGCTATTCCATTATGTTGAGGCGTGTAAAGAGCAGTTACCTCATGATCAATACCATGTTCTGCACATAATTCTTCAAACATCTTTGACGTATATTCGCCACCTTCATCTGTTCGCAGAACCTTGATCATCTTTTCACTCTAGTTTTCGACAAGTATTTTGAATCTCTTAAAGATTTCAAATACTTTGTCCTTTCGCTTAATCACATAGATCCAAAGCTTTCGACTATACTCATTGACAAATGAGACAAAATACATATTTCCACCTATGGTATGATCCTTGAATAAGCCACATACATCTGAATGTACTACTTCTAGTATGCAAGAGGATCTTATTACATAGTCGAAATGATAGACTTTCTAGATTGCTTTCCGACTAAGCAACCTTCACAGAGTTTATCGAGCATCTCAAGACTTGGTATTCACATTACCATATCACGAGTAATTTATTTATTGAGTGATTGAAATTTCAAATGACCAAACCTCAAATATCACTGCCAACTATTCTTGTGGTCGACAACAGTTTTTAGACATCGTAGTTTAGTCGAACTGATCATGGTCATGAATGTCCCATTCTTCGAAAAGGGAGATTTCAAGAGAAAATCATTATGAGTTTCGAACGGTTCCAAGGCTCCATCTTTCATAATCACTGGGAATCCTTTTTTGACCAGTTGTCTAACACTTAGCAAGGTGCACTTCATTTCAGGCACATAGAGTACATCTTGATCATAACTTTTCCTCCATTTCTCCTTTGAATAAATATGTCACCAGTACCTTCTAGTTGCAACGAGCAATTATCAACATGTTTGACCTTGCTCTTCTTCGGCGATTCAAAATATGCTAAGCTCACTTTTCGACCAGTCATGTTATTCAAGCAGCCCGAGTCGAGGAACCAGATCTTGGAGTTGACATGGTCATCCACAACTGAAGCCATAACCACCGTATCTTCATAATCATCTGAATCTTGGCGTGAAAGGTTCACTCATCCCTCCTTGCCTTTTATGCTCCTTTGTATTTATTGTACCAACAATTCTTAGCCAAATGACCCCACTTTTCAAAGTCATAACACTGCACACCTTTTTTCTCTTTTTCTTTTTTATAAGAGTTTTTTCTCCTTTTTCGAGGATTCAAAAGCCCTATCGTCGACTTTATACTTTTGCGAGTTTTACCAAGACTTCTTACTCTGAGTCATGTTTCCTTTGCCTTTGAACTTGTTAGAACCAACATGCTTCTTCCAAGACTGAGCCTACAGTGTTTGTATTGAATCTTGAACCGCTTTTCCTTTCGACAATCCTAATCTCATGCGCCTCTAACGAACCAACCAAATCTTCCAATTTTAGGATTTCAAGATTGTTGGATTCTTGAATAGCTACTATAATATGATCAAAGTGAGAAGTCAACATACGCATTACCTTCTCAACTATCATATTATCAGTTAGGGTTGCACCACAACCTTTCATCATATGAACAAGCTTATGCACCTTCGAGACATAGCCTGCAATCTTTACTTCTTCTCCCATCTGTAGTAATTCATACTGCCTTCATAACATTTGCAATTTGACGACTTTAACCTTCTCACCTCCTTCATAATACTTGACAAGAATATCCCATGTCTCCTTCGCCAATTCAACATGATAAATTCAATCAAAGTTTGTCGCGTCTACTGCCGATTGAATATAAAATGCAGACTTGCAGTCTTTCTTCTTGGCTTCCTTATTCGCGACTCTCTGAGCATCTATTGCATTATCAGTAAGCTCAGGGATGCCATTAGTAACCATTTCTAGGGTTTCATGAAAGGCAAATAGAGATTGCATCTGTTTTCTCCATCATATCTAATTCTTGACGTTACGAATTGGAAGAGAATTTGGAATGCCATTGTTACCATTCATCTCTGCAGCAAACGCGATTAACAATCCACGATCCCAGAAACACGATCACCGACGTGTGATTCTTGAAAACACGATCAAGAATCTAACCTGAGCTCTAGATACCAATTTGTTAGTGTTTGGGGTATTTTTAGTTAGCAGAGAAAATGAGAGAGAGAATGAAGAATAAAGATTGTTATTATTGAATGTGATTGCTCAAAAAAGAATTACAAAATACATATTTATATACAACTAACTTGTATACTAAATAATAAATCATAAACCCTAATTAACTTTGGACTTGAGCTACATAACTTAGAATATATCACAAGAATGAAATTGAAATAAATTGTAGAATTTGATGAAAGAAAAATGAAATTAGAATTTTTTTTTTATAGGCATTTCGTTAAGTTAGATATGTTAATAACTATGTAGAGACATCAGATGAAAGAATGTTAGTTTGAATACGCGACATCCTACATAATTATGTTTACAAGTGAAACTTAAGCCAAGTTATTATAAAAAAAAAAACAAATTATATTTTATAAACACTGTTACAATGTATTTTTTACTACATGAAAAAATATAGAAGAAAAAAAAATAAAGTAAATAAATGAATTTGTCCTTATAAACTATACACCAAAAGCCTATAGGTGTTGAGATTAATATGAAATTTAAATAGATTGTTCAAAAGATATTGACATTATTATACATGTTTGAACTATTTTACCTTAGAACAAAGTGGATAGAGATTTTCCTTTTAGTCCTTATGCATCAAAGAATCATTGACGTCAAACAAACAAGCAAAAAGTGTAACCACTATTTATTGCACCTGATATAAAGGTGTTTCTACTTTTACTCTCTTTATTATTTTTCCTTCTTTTTTCCATTCTTTTATTTATTTTCCTTTTAATTTTTATTTTATTTTTGTGTAAGATTTGACACCCTCGTTTAATTTTATCTTTTTTATTAATATAGATGAACTTGAGACATATGGAGTGTTCTATGATGTGCTAACATAGTTGACATGTATAACTTCACCTTTAAAGTCTAGATGCTTTTAATTTATACAAAAAAATGACATTTTAAGAGTATCACCTAATAAAGTCGATGATAAGCTAGAAGGATAATCTTAAAGCACAATCAAAACATATTTGTTAATAGCTCTCACCTTTACAATAACATATGCACAAACGTTTTCTTCACAAAGATGTGATGAAGAGATAGGTTGGGTTTGCGTTTTCTTCTTATGCGGAGAAAGACGCAAATATAATTAGCCCATTTGTCTGACTTATTTAAAAGGAGATGATCAATTTAGGGTTGAGAGAGATAGAGAAAAATAAAGATTCAAAAAGAGAGAAAAGAGGAGAAAAACTCATTCCCGTTTTTCTGCAATCAGTCTCAATAAATTGACGATCCCATATTCATTAACCGTTGGATCGAGCTCAAATTTGGTGGACAGGTTCGTAACACATATATCTAACTTTTTACCATTCAAAATTTTAATACAACGTCTTAGGTGAAAGTTATTTGCTCCACACTGAAGCTCCAATTTTTGGAAAAATTTTCAGCTTTTTTATTCTTATTTGTAAGCTAGTTTGTTTTGTGATTTGCGGTTGTAAGCACTAGTTTGTGAATGACTTTAAGACTGTCTTATACCCTTAATTGATTATAGTGGAGTTATTTCTTTAGTCTGAACGACTCGTGGTTTTTACTCTCATATTGAGGGATTTTCCACGTTAAAAATATCGGTGTTCTTTTGTGCCTTTATTTGTTCGATTTGCCGTCTTATATTTGTTGTTGATCCTCAAGGTTCCTACAAGTTTGAGAAGTTTTATATTCGCTGCATATTGGTCTATTATTGTGTCTTAATTTCCCATCAGAGTGGCATCAGACACTACTACGAAAAATCCATTTAACAACGGTTGGAAATGACATATAATGACGGGGGCGAAGGCGTTGTTATGTAGAGTGTTGTTGTATATGAGGTACGTACAATGACGGTCCGGGAAACGTTGTTGTACTCCAGTATGCGCGCACCATTTCACGACGGTTAGTTTAGTCAACCGTTGTGATATACTAAACTGTGATCTGGTTCGATTCTTAGCAACAACATTTTTTATTTATATTAGCGTTTGACATACAACTACGGATAGGTTTATAACCGCTGCCAAAAACAGACTGTTTTAAATATAAAATTTATCTGCGTATCAAATTATTCCCATAATTTATCCTGTCAAAACAGCTTCTGTTTACATGCAAACACAATATGTGCATCAAACACAATTCTTCCTATATTTTATCCTTATAAATTAATCAGAGAATTTACATCAAAAGAAATTTACATCAAAAGCTAAATGAATCAGAGAATTAAACTGCTAACATTGTTTAAATCAAAAGCCAATATTATTGATTTCATTATGTGTATCAAAAGCCAAAATTATTGTTCACATTATGTGCATCAAAAGCAAAAAATATGTGCATCAAAAAATGTTGATGATATATCATACAGCAGGAGCAGAACCCGTAAGCTCATTGTGGATATACGCCCAACGTTTGCGAAGATTCACAAAGTCCTCAAGGGGGAATGGGGTTTCGTCGTTAAACATCTACATAAGAGCAAAAAATTGAAGATATATAATGCATGATAATAATTCAATAGTCAACTTATATATTAATATATGTAAACATTTTATGGCATATATTACCGTATCCCATAAATCAACAGTGCCGACAAGGTTGATGTTTAACATGTGTTTCATGATAAAATACCCACACTCGTAACTCCCGCGTTGTTTCCTCGTCTACAAATTACATGAATATAAATACATGAATACAACCACACATGCATGAATGTAAATGAAATAAACAGGTAATCGGGCCACTTACTTTAGGAGCAAGGTATGTGGGCTTTTTTCTAACATTCCTCAATATATTAACTTGCTCCACAATACTGCACATTGAAAATTGAATTAAACATATTACATGATAAACTAATTACAATTAATGGCAAAGAAAATGATATTAAACAAAGACACTTACGTTAATACAAGATCTTTCATTGGTTTGTGGAGTGGATCGTGCAAGGAACACAGTAATGTCACCGTATTTGTCCTAAACGATATTACGATCAATTGTCAATGACCACTGAATGAACACGAGAATATATATATATATATATTATTAGTTGTTACTAAATCAAAACTAAATATAGAATATATAAATAAATTACAACAATACTAACCTACATAGGAATGGTGCAAGGTAACACTCTTTTCCTCCGTCATTTAGTCGGCTTTTCAAGTACTTTTCTCTGATATTTTTTTCATTATACGCCCAAGCAATAAAACTTGGGTCCAAGATTCCATAGGTACTTGATTTATTCAATTCTATACAAACACGGTGAATGTACCTAAATGGTCAAAGAAAATGAATAAATTAAGGGAGAAAATACAAAAAATTTTAATGTTCTATAATGACATGTATATTCGACTATATACTTACGTGCACCAAACTTGCAAAATAGATATGTCAAGCCACTTATATCCTGCGAGAAAATCCCTCACATCTTCAGGAGTGTAATACACTAAATCCAATTTTGGGCAATGTTCTAGCGGGAGAGCTTGCGCAAGGTCTGTTGTTGAAATGGAGTAGTATAAACTTGTTATTTCATTTGGACTATGGTCCAATATCCCATTGCGGTTATCTACAGGTGGGGGAGGGGCTGTACAATTAGTCCCTTTTGTAGAAGCGTGATTTACGACACTTCTACTTGGAGTTTGATCATCACCAACGCAACGACGATCTTCATTAGTTCGTTGTTCGAGGCTTTCACTTAATCTCTACATCATAACATTCAATTAGAACATAAAACAAAAATAAGCACAATATATTCAATTAGAACATATAATATATATCATACAAAAATAAGCGCGATTTACGACACATACCGAATACATCTCTTGTAACCTTTCCACTTCTTTCTCCCTTTTTTCCCTCTCCTCCTCAAACAGCGTCCTTTGCTCCGCCAATTGCTTCTCAACATTATCAATCTTTTGTCGTTGAGCAAGAAATTCAGCGGTTTTGATGCTTCTTTTTTGAGATCCAAAGTATGACCTCAAGCCGACACCATCTCCAACACCACGGACACGACCTCCATGCTCAGCTGTTTCGATAGCTTCGACTAATATGTCATGTCGTGCTTCCGGAACAAATGTGCCTTCACGGGCCTCCACAACCAAGTTATCCTACATAACATGAGCAACTTACATAAGCAAACGCATTTAAATAACAACTCATGAGCAACTTACATAAGAAAACGCATTTAAACAAAACATATACTTACAATTTTCTCAGCAACTACTCTTGAAGACTCAGAGGTGTACTCTCCATTAGGTCCTAATCGAGCCCTCTTCCATTTCTCATGTCTTGAAGGTGGAGATGGAATGTCACCATCTCCTTCTTCTTGTAGTTTTTCCTGCAGGATCCTCTTCTCAAGTTTCCTGTAACCCCTACGAGACAATCTATGGGGGTACATGTTTTTCGCCTTGTTCTGAATTCCTACTTCGCTTTTAGCCTGTTATTAACATAGTGAAAAATGTGTATGATTAGTATCTATAACTCATTAGCATAACATTATAGGTTACATAAGACTAGTACTAACCTTGAATTCCTCAGAACGGCGTTTCTTCGCAAACTTGTGCCGAACCTTCTTCGATAAAAAACTATACCGAATCCATGGAGGTTAAAGACCGCTCTTAGGCTTCGTAATGTAGTCAGCCGTGAGCCTTGACTTAAATCCCCTCCAACGAACACCGGCATAAGTTATCCACTTTCTTTTCAATTTTGAGTCATCGGTAAACTCAAAATTCAACTACATTAAATCAATATATAAGTATGAATTAGAAACTATAGGTAGTGATATAAAATATATGAAAATTATAGTATGAAATACCTTAACGTCTGTCCATATGCTGTCTTTGACATTACCATCCACTTCTCTCCAATCATCAATCAGTATACTGACTTTGCTACGTGCAAGGAACGCAACATAACTCCTAAAAGTAGCGTAATGTGGACAATCCACTAATATGTAGTGCGAATCAAACTCGATCAGAATTTTTGCACCAGATGAGTTGCGGACTGATGTGAATTGGGGCATCATCGTGACACCTCTTTGTGATCTTTTCGTTTGACTTTCAGTTGTTTGAGTTTCATTGGCTAACCTTTCATTTGTTTGAGTTTCTTCGCTGGTTTCTGATGAAGAACTCGACAAGGTCGATATCTAAGTTCAAAAACAACAACAATAACATGAACAACAATGGCAAAAGAGTTTACTGTAGATGCATGGGGAAAATATTTTACGTACCCTAAACGCGACGACAAAGTAAACGATGTTGGTGTTGGTGTTGTTGTTGTCTTCCTTCCTTACGACAACGACGATGTTGTTGTTATCTTCCTTCTCGACGGTGACGATGATGACGACGGTGTTAGTATGTGCATAATCTTCTATTTTCTTCACTATCTTGACGATGATGACGAAAATGACAACAAATGGATACTGATGATGCAAGCTTTGGTGGAATCGTGTATTGTTTCACAGTATTGAAGGTTAGGGTTTAGGGTTGAAATCGTGTAACGTTTCGTCTGGTTTCTATTTTCAATGGAAAAAAGGATACTGAAGAGACAATGAGACTATCTAGTTTGGAGAATATTGAAACACTACTGCGACGGTCAAGAATTTACACCGTTATGATATATTATTTACATAATGAAATTTCATATTAAAGCGCCAGAGTTATTTTTAGAATTAAAAATTAAAAAAACATACAAAATATATCACAACGGTGTATATAAACAACCGTAGTCATAACTTTTAATTTTTTTAATTAAAAGTAAATAAAAAAGTAAAGGCGCACTTTAACATAAAAGGAATAATATATATGAATGCGCTGAGGTTCGAACACATGAAAGCTTGAAGGTATCACCACGGTTGATTTATCAACCGTTGTTATATACAGATAATCACCATGGTTGGTTTATCAACCGTTGTTATATACAGATAAGTTTTATTCAATAAACAAATAAAATACAACTGCGCCTTAGTTTAGATATGTCACAACGGTGTAGGAATGAAGCGTTGTGAGCATGGCGTCGTTGTTTACGCGTTTTGTAGTAGTGAGAGCTCTTGGTTAAGGGCTATTTTACTTGTTTGAACGATGGAGTCAAATACAAAGATGGAGATGGTATTGCTGAATGGTTCTAATTATCATTTATGGAAGGGAAAAACGAGAGACTTACTATTTGTGAAGAAATTGCATTTACCGGTTTTTAGTTCTGCAAAGCCGGATTCTATGTCTGATGAAGAATGAGAGTTTGAACATCAACAGGTATGTGGTTTTATTCGACAATATGTAAAAGATAATTTTTATAATCATATTGCTAATGAGACACATGCAAAAACTTTGTGGGAGAAGATAGAGTCCTTGTATGTCTCTAAATCAGGGAATAATAAATTGTTCTTATTGAATAGCTTCATAAGTTTGAAGTATAAGAGGGGACTTCTATTTCAGATTGCTTGAGTGAATTTCAAGGCCTCCTTGATCAGATGTCAGGAATGAGTATCAAATTTGATGATGAACTTTTGGGACTATTTCTATTGCTATATTTACTAGAGTCTTGGGAGACATTTTGGGTTTCTATCACAAGTTCTGCTCCTAGAGGTGTTGTTTCTTTGGAAATGTCTAATGGTGGTATTCTTAATTAGGAGATGAGAAGGAAGGCACAAGGTTCTTCATCTCAACCCGAGGTACTTGTCACTGAAAATAGGGGGAGAAGTCATAAAAAGGAACCGAAGGGTGGTAGAGAGAATAAGAGAAGCAAGTCCAAGCCATGATACAAGAATTTAGAGTGTCATTATTGTCATAAAACATGACACGTACAAAAGTATTGATATCAGTGGAAAAGAGATAAAAAGGCAAGAAAGGTAAGTCTAAACAAAGAGACCATGAAGATCATGATGATGATCGTGTTACTACTGCTACTAGTGATGATCTTTGAAATTCTGGCCTATGCAGACAGCAGATGTCCTAGCCCATGTCAAGACATTGTGCTGCATAATCTTTTAAACATAGAGGCGCAATAGCAGACTAATACCTTGAATATCAGAACTGCACCATCACAAATGTCACGACATCTAATCCAACATGTCAGTCAAGAACATTAACAAAACTGTAAATTGCAGAATGTTAAATAAGACAGTAATTGTTAACCTAATTCGGTGCAATTCACCTACATCTGGGGGATACCAATCCAGGATGAAGACTTTACTATCTGTAGAACTGTTACAAAGCTAAACTCCCCCGTTTACAACTTTATCCCTAACATCTACCCAATGAACATCTTTACCAAGGCTAAACTCAAACGTTTACATCCCTGATATGAGATACCCCACTCACATCCTAATCACAACCTGTGATATCTCTGTCATCTGCCAATACAGAATCTGTCACGGTTTCTTGACCTTCAAGTTATCTTGGACTTGCTTCAAAGCTTCGTCCAAGAACAATACAACAACCATTACCTACAGGTTTCTGGTTGTGTCCCTGTACTTATCTCTTCCACCCTGCAACCCATAATATAGAGTGGAGACTTACAACTCCTAAGAGAGCCAACGACTCTCAAACCCTAAACCCTTATTCAACACAAAGGAACTAGGTTACAAAGTTACAAGTGATACAAACGTACAGTCTTTAACCCTAGGTCTAAGTCTCCTTATATAGTCTTCTTTTTGTCTTGGGATTTCAATCTTTGATTCTGTGTTCCCTTGATTTGTTCCTTAATTCTTGCAACAGATTAAAACCTGCTAACTTACCAAGTCAGTCAGGATGTCGAGACATTTCCTTCGACATTTGTTTCTTCTGCATATTCTTCAAGTTTATCATCAGAATTTTTTAGCAAAATTTAGTCAAACAATAGGTGCTTTCAATCTCCCCCTTTTGACAAATTTTGGCTAAAACAAACATTTTCTTCTGCATTCTGCAAACAGCAAGGCTCCTTCATCAACACTTCTTTATCTTCAGAATTGATTGGAGCTAAGGTCTGAGAGAGTCTCCCCCTCAACATATTCCCCCTCCTTCCAAGAGAGGTCTTGGGAACCAGAAGACTTATCCAGAAAAGAAACAGCAGTTGTAGGCTTCGTAACACTGAGAGCATAGATTACGTAACTCAGGTCACAAGACACAACCTGCTTCACAACTCAGATCACAAGACACAAGGAAAAATAAAGATTGTTAAGATGTTAGAACATCTTAACCAACATTCTTGCAAAACAACTACAGGAATGTACCAAAACCCAGACAGCATCAGAAAACCGAAACCATTCTCCCCCTTTTTAGCCAAAACTTGGCAAAGGTGACCAAGACATCCCCAAACCAAGACACAACATACCCAGATTTTGAAGAACCCCATATGCCACCAACCCAAGGAGAGTATTGAGACTAAAGAAGATCAAGGCAATCCTATTTATAGCTGAGGCATTTCCTTAGGAAGTAACGAACCCAGGAACATAACGCTGGTCAATTTAAAGGACCATTAATTGAAGGTAATAACTCCACTAATAGCGCTTTGACCAAGACTACTTTGACAGTTTCTTCTTTTGAGAATGCCAACTAAAGAACCTATTACATGCAAACATGTTCTATAATAATGTCCTGACATCATGTCAGACATTGTCTATTCTTCCCACACTATTCTTCTGATTTTACAATACAGAGACTTTTTCACAAATATATGATCCCAGTCTCCAAGAGAAAAGTTAAATTCTCCCAGACTCAGTCAATGATTCTTAAGCATCCAATAAGAACCATTCAAGTATGCATTGCCAAGTTTCCCACAACTTGCAACAATACTCTAATGTCAAGACATCCTCCTTGACATCTCAGTTTGCTTGACGCAAAAATGCAAACTCGAATTTCCACAATAATGTCAAGCCATCCCCCTTGACATCTCAGTTTAATTGACGCACAAATGCAAACTGGAACTTAAAAAATAATGTCAAGTCATCATGACATCTCAGTTTGTTTGACGCACAAATGCAAACTGGAACTTCATCTCAGATCAAGAGGCCTCTCCCCCTGACTAAGGTAACTGGTGCCCCTCCACTGAACACCCAAGCTAATGGCTGGAAAACATAAGACACATCTTCATGTCTTCAAGAGCGCACCCTCTGTTCAACACACCTGCTGAATGCAACCATTAACTCTTTATTGTTCCATCTGACAAGAAACAATAATCACTCACACATGATCAATGTCATGCATCCCGTGAAGACGTGTATACCAACCATAACAAACTCTTGGCTTGAGATCAAAGTCCCATTGATCCCCCTTATCCTGCAACTATCTACACACCACACGAACTCCTCTTGAATTCTCATGTATAGACCTCTAGCTGCTTGAGGCACAAACCAATTGAATCAGAATGCTTCACGTTCCTCAATGAGATGCACAGGGCCCCTTAGTTTGTTATAACGATGTCAGCTATCGTATGCATGCTCCAAAACTTCACAGCTGCTAAATTGATCCACTACTAGCATGACTTGCTCCAAGGGCTCTAATGCCGTATGCAAGATTTTCCACTGACCTCACCAGGCCAGCATTAGAGATAAACACCCCACAATCCAAGACAGTCATTCCTATCATTTTCCCATATGATAATCTGGAATAATTCTGATTTATGGTGAATCTCCACTTCTGAACGCATTCAGGAAACAGACTTCCATGCAATCAACACATGATCCACTTCAGTCTTCACAAACACTTACATCCTCCTTCCAAGGGACCCTTCTTCTCCATCATTCTCCCGGATGATCATGTAGATACTTCTTGGACACGATGCAAGTAACCAGTTCATCACAGAACCTGAAATCCTTCACCAAGGATAACTAACCAAAAGATGTTCTAACATCAGTTAGGACATCTTCCACATATCACAGACACCATATACCATGGTTCTTGATATGCTCCACCACTGGACTTACTATCAGCATAGTAATCCACACTGAAGATCTTCACACAACACTACACCACCAGCTTGAACAAAGAAGACTTCAGAAACCCAAAGAGAAATAAACTCTCATCCACCAAGAAGGTATGCTTCCATCCTTAACCCAGAACTTCTGCCACAAGCTCCCAGAGAACCAGAACCTCCTTACAATTTCAACTAACTACTCTTGTGAACAAGAGCAATCAGTTTCAAGTAGGAGTGGAAAATGGGCATGCCCACCCAGGTTAGGCCCACCCCGCAAATGCTCGCAAAAAAAGGGGAGGGGCGGGGCGGTCATAGTTGAGGATGAGGGCCTAAAACTTAGGCCCACCCCGCAAAAAGTGAGGGCGGGGCGGGGAAAACATGCGGGGCACTGCACCTTTTATGCTTAAAAATGCAAAATTTTATGTAAATGCTTGTGCCCGAAAAATCTCGCGAAGAAAATGGGGCGGGGCGGGGCGGACACATTAGAGGGTAAGGGCCTAAATCCTTGGCCTACCCCGCACTAAAGTACGGGTAAAACGGGCATTCCCAATGGGCCGGGCCCATTTTGCCACCCCTAGTTTCAAGCATCTTGTTTGAACGCACTTTGTGAAACCAATCAAATGCCACCTTTTAATTGACCTCACTCATCTTCAGAACTCCCACAAGATACCCTGATCTACTAATGAAATCAGGTCTTAAAGTCACATGAACTACTAGCCCTATAGCAAGACATCTTGGATTCACCAAGCCTCTTAGTCATGTAACATCTTCTCATCCACAGCTCCCATAAACTGCATGAGATAGACCTTTTTGAAGAATCCATTACTCCCATTCTCCTGTAGATCACCTTATCTTAAGCTGATGTGCCACATCACCAGCTGAGACTTCTGATGTTAAGTTAGATGTCAGAACAGTATGACATCTAACTTGTTGAATTCAGCTATTTCTTCTGCCACTTAGAAGAACCTCCTCCCTTTGCAGAAACAGATTTCCATGCTCTCACAGACTTGATTCAACAACCAAGTTTTGAGTAGACAACCTCCATTCTGCTTTGAAACTCCAAAGACTTTAAACATGCCACATCTGAATCTTTAGAAAATAAGTAGTCCAAGAATACCCCATAGCAATACCAAAGAATGCCACTTTCCTTAGTAGAGCCGTCAGTAGGAAGCCAGAGATAATTGCCACTTATCCTCGACCTTCACAACCAGAGCACACACTATGCTCTAAAGCACCTAGATCAGAAATAAACTGACCCAAGCTATAACCATCAAGATTATGATGTCTTCATAGTCTTCCATCTCTATCTTTAATAGCATCACCATCTGGACAAGTCATTCACAATACTTTCCAGGAACAGATGCTAAGCCAATAATCCCAGGTCAACACCTAGGAGACTTTTAAGAGAATGCAAAACCCCTCCCATGATTCTCCAAGCCTCTGATGAAAAGATGTTAGAACATTTGACAGAATATCCTCAATCTTGATTTTCAAGGATAATCAATTAAATACATGTGGATTCCACAAGTAGAAATTGATCTTAAATCCTTGTTCAATAACCCTTCTTCACTGTCGTAGCTAAGCTCCACCAGATCATGTCATGAACACTTATACAGTATTCAATCTTTTTACAAGTATCTTCTTCAATGACAATGTTGAGATACCAAGGCTGCCACCCTTGACTCAAGTAACTAAAACTTTCTCTGAACAAATCTTAATTACCTCAACAGTTCTTCAATCAAATTGGATCCACTCTTAGGGTCAAGAGAGATGAATCCTTCCTTGTTGGTTTTGGATGGTGAAAATAAATCACCTCCACCTTCTTCAGATCATGTTTCAAAGAAACACCTTCTAGTCAGAAGAGTAACTAGAAGACTTCAGATACACAACATAGATGCCTTTATGAGTGGACTTGAGAGAATTCTCAAGTATCTTTGACAACATAGCCAATCAAACATTTATCAAACTCCTAGAGCAAGAACCTGATAAACTTTAACTCAACTCCTCTCCTCTTCAACTGACCCCAAACTGCACCAGGAAACCAAGCTTCCAAGTACCAAGTCATCATACCAGATATCTGATCACAACTTCCTTCACTCCATCGCTCCTGACTTTGGAATAAAAGAATGCAGATATCTTCAAATATAGAGGCCGACGATTGAGAACTTCCACTAACTGTCTTGAGTAACAACTCCAGAATCCCATAATTCTAGAGCTCTTCCATTAGAAACTTATGCAGCGAAACCACCAAGGAACAGATCCTACTTGCCCTAATAAGATGTAACAACATCTTATAAGACACACCAACAAAAGAACTAGCCACTTCTCCTGTAGTTGTTGTAGAATCTACTCAGCAACATGAACAACCTCCGGGTTGCTCCCTTCGATCTAGAACATCCATATCATCCATTAATACCCTTGAGTATGTTTGAGTTGATTGATCGGATCTCCAAAACTCATCCTTGTTTAAACGCCAGAAAGTATCTCCCAAAGATCTCATCCAGAACCAGACAGGATGCCTGCTCTGATACCATTTGAAATTCTGGCCTATGTAGACAGCAAATGTCCTAGCCCATGTCAAGACATTGTGCTGCATAATCTTTTAAACTTGGAGGTACAACAACAGATTGATACCTTGAATATCAGAACTGCACCATCACAGATGTCATGACATCTGATCCAACATGTCAGTCAAGAACATTAACAAAATTGTAAATTGTAGAATGTTAAATAAGACAGTAATTGTTAACCCAGTTCGGTGCAATTCACCTACATCTGGGGGATACCAATCCAGGATAAAGACTTCACTATCTGTAGAACTGTTACAAAGCTAAACTCCCCAGTTTACAACTTCATCCCTAACATCTACCCAATGAACATCTTTACCAAGGTTAAACTCAAATGTTTACAACCCTGATATGAGATACCCCACTCACATCCTAATCACAACCTGTGATATCTCTGTCATCTGCCAATACAGAACATGTCGTGGTTTCTTGACCTTCAAGTTATCTTGGACTTGCTTCAAAGCTTCATCCAAGAACAATACAAAAACCATTGCCTACAGGTTTCTGGTTGTGTCCCTGTACCTATTCCTTCCACCCTGCATCCCATAATAGATAGTGGAGACTTACAACTCTTAAGAGAGCCAACGACTCTCAAACCCTAAACCCTTATTCAACACAAAGGAACTAGGTTACAAAGTTACAAGTGATACAAACGTACAGTCTTTAACCCTAGGTCTAAGTCTCCTTATATAGTCTTCTTTTTGTCTTGGGCTTTTAATCTTTGATTTTGTGTTCCCTTGATTTGTTCCTTAATTCTTGCAACAGATTAAAACCTGTTAACTTACCAAGTCAGTCAGGATGTCGAGACATTTCCTTCGACATCTGTTTCTTCTACAGATTCTTCAAGTTTATCATCAAAATATTTTAGTAAAATTTAGTCAAACAATAGATGTTTTCAATCTTGTTATTCTCCGTGATCATGAGTCTATTAATCTTGTATCAGATGAGAGCATGGGGATAGTTGAAAGTGGTGCTACATTTCATGTTACACCAATGAAGGATTTCTTCACATCTTATACTTCTGGTGATTTTGGAGTATTGAAGATGGGTAATGATGGTGTATCTAAGGTAATTGGTGTTGGTGATGTTTTCTTGCGAACCAACATGGGAATGCAATTGTTGCTTAGAGGTGTCAAACATGCTCCAGATGTCCGTTATAATTTGATTTATGTGCATATGCTAGATGATTATGGTTATGATATCACTTTGGTTCTGGAAAGTGGAAACTCAACAAAGGAAACTTAGTTGTGGCTAGAGGGGAAAAGCTTTCTAAATTGTATTGGACAAAAGTTTTGGTTGCTAGGGGCAGTGTGAATGCTATCGACATGGAAGCATCTTTGTGGCAGCGAAGACTTAGTCATATTAGCGAAAAGGGGCTGAATGTTTTTCCCAAAAAGGATGTTCTTCCTGGATTAAAGAATGTAGATTTGGAGAAGTGTTCTCATTGCATGACTGGTAAACAGACTAGAGTATATTTCAAGAGACATCTTCCCTCAAGGAAGTCAAAGTTGCTTAAATTGGTACATTCTGATGTTTGTGGTCCATTAAAGGTAAAATCCTTTAGTGGTGCACTTTATTTTGTTACCTTTATTGATGATTGCTCCAGGAAACTATGGGTTTATGCCTTGAAGACAAAAGACCAAGTTTTGGAAAAGTCCACAGAATTTCATGTTTTAGTTGAGAGGCAAATAGGCAAGCATTCGTTCAGACAATGGTGGAGAGTATTGTGGACCATTTGATTCCTATTGCAAGCAACATGGTATTGCACATGAAAAGACTCATCCTAAAACTCCTCAAATGAATGGTTTAGCAAAGAGGATGAATTAAACAATAATTGAGAGAGTAAGATGTATGCTCTCTGAAGCTAAGTTGCCCAATCATTATTGGGGCGAGGCACTTTACACGGCAATGCATGTTCTTAATCTCACTCCTACTGTTGCTTTGAACAGTGAAGTTCCAGACAAAATTTGGTTTGGAAAGAATGTCAAGTATGATCATCTGAGAGTCTTTGGTTGCAAGGCTTTTGTGCATATTCCAAAGGATGAAAGATCCAAGTTGGATGCAAAGTCAAAATAATGTATCTTCATCGGCTATGGGCAAGATGAGTTTGGCTACAGGTTGGATGATCCCGTAGGGAAAAAGCTTATTCGAAGCCGCGATGTGGTTTTTATGAAAGACCAAACTACTGAAGATATTGATAAGGTAGAGAAGGCTACACCCAAGAAAGATATCAATTTATCTAATGCTGATCCAGTTCGGTTACCTAGTTATAATCTGGATGCTATTGGTGGTGATGATCACAATGGTGAGCCATATGGTTATGTTGATGATCAACAACTTGAAGATGAGGTAAATATTCCAACTAACGATGGTGAAGGGGAGAGCAATTTTTCACTGGATGAAAATATTGGTGAAACTCTAGAATCATCTCAAGTTCAACCTAGGAGGTCTAACAGGTAGAGACAACCTTCTACAAGGTATAATTCTGATGAGTGTGTGACCTTGACTGATAAGGGTGAACCCTAGTGTTTTCTAGAAGCCATGGAAAGTGATGAAAATCAAAAGTGGATGGATGCAATGCATGATGAGATGAAATCATTGCATGATAATCACACTTATGATTTAGTGAAGCCGCCTAAAGGCAAAAGGGCTTTGGAAAACAGATGGATTTATAGAGTTAAACATGAGAGCGACTCTAAGTCTCCAAGATATAAAGCCAGATTAGTGGTGAAAGGTTTCCTTCAAAGAAAGGGTGTTGATTTTAATGATATTTTCTCACATGTTGTAAAGATATTATCAATTAGAACTCTGTTAAGTTTGGCTGCTACTCTTGATTTAGAGTTTGAGCAAATGGATGTGAAAACAACTTTCCTTCATGGTGATTTGGAGGAAGAGATCTACATGAAATAACCTGATGGTTTTCAAGTTAAAGGTAAAGAAGATCATGTGTGTAGATTGAGAAAGAGTTTATATGGTTTGAAGCAAGCTCCAAGGCAGTGGTACAAGAAGTTTGAGTCTGTTATGTGTGATCAAGGATACCAGAAGACTACTTCAGATCATTGCGTCTTTGTTAGAAAATTTTCTAATGATGACTTTATTATCCTGTTGTTATATGTTGATGATATGCTTATTGTAGGGAAAAGTATTTCTAATATTAACATGTTAAAGAAGCAATTGGGAGAGTCATTTGCCATGAAAGACATGGAGGGAGCTAAACAGATTCTTGGAATTAGAATCATGTGTGACAGAAAATAGAAGAAACTTTGGATGTCACACGGATATTATATCGAAAGAGTGTTGCAAATATTTAAACTAGAAAGTTCTAAGGCGGTAAGCACTCTTCTCGCTACTCATTTCAAGTTGAGTTCTAATCTAAGTCCTTCAAGTGAAGATGAAGCGTTTGATATGAAACATGTTCCTTATGCGTCTGCTGTGGGTGGTTTGATGTATGCAATGGTGTGTGCAAGAACATATATAGCACATGTTGTTGGTAGAGTGAGTAGATTTTTCTCAAATCCAGGTAGAGAGCATTGGAATGCTGTAAAATGGATTTTAAGGTATCTTCGCGGTACTACTTCTATGAGACTTTGTTTTGGAGGAGATAAGCCTACTCTAGTGGGGTACTCTAACTCTGATATGGCTGGAGACATTGATTCTAGAAAGTTAACTTCGAGCTACATGATTAAATTTGCAGGGGGAGTTGTTGCTTGGCAGTCCAGATTGCAAAAGTGTGTAGCACTATCTATTACAGAGGTTGCGTTCATTGCAATTACCGAAGCATGCAAAAAGTTACTATGGTTGAAGAAATTTTTGTAGGAGCTTGGTTTTGTTCAAGACAAATATGTGTTATTTGTTTATATTCAAAGTGCTATTCATCTTGGTAAGAATCTGACTTTTCATAATAGGTCCAAACACATTGATGTGAGATATCATTGGATACGTGATTTTTGGATGTTAAGGTGTTGGAGTTAGTTAAAGTTCATAAGATGATAATGGTTCTGATATGATGACTAAAGCATTACCAAGAGGGAAATTTGACGCTATTTGTGATATCACCGGTTTGGCGATTTCCTCCACATAGTTGTGAGGGGGAGATTTGTTAGGTTTAGGCTCCCTTCCTATGTGGAGAAATACCCAAATATGATTAGCCCATTTGTCTCACTTATTTAAAAGGAGATGATCAATTTAGGGTTGAGAGAGATAGAGAAAAATAAGGATTCAAAAAGAGAGAAAAGATGAGAGAAACTCATTCCCGTTTTTCTGCAACCAGACTCACTAAATCGACGATCCCCGATTCGTTAACCGTTGGATCGAGATCAAATTTGGTGGACAGGTTCGTAACTGTTGGAATTAACCCAAAACCTTTTGAGAATTACTATTCAATCTTGATCTCAAGATTGTTAATAATCACATGCAATGGCAACGAAAAGAAAAATTGATAAAGAAAGAAAGAAAAGAAAAAGTAGCGTTGGAGAAGAAGATGAAAAACTGCAGAATTCTTTCTGCCCACAAACCGTGGAAACTTTCAATATTCACTTGCAACTACAAATTGTGAATTATCAAACTTGATTATTACAATGATAAAGGTTCCTCCCTATTTATTGATTTAGGTTAACTTGCATCTCAAGCTAAAGCCCAAAAATATCTAATCTAATCTTTCTAAATCAAATTTGATCTTTCTAAATCAAATCTAATCTTTCTAAATCAAATCTAATCTTTCTAAAACAATGAATTACATATTTAACATGCCACCTAATTCATTATGCCTAAACTGTCTATATTCATAATGGCTCTTAGTCTTCTGAAAACTCGATCTGCACTTCCTTCGTCATGATATCTAGAATCTGATTCTCAATTCTATAGTGTTCCAAGTTCATCTTCCCGTCTGCCACCTGTACTCGAAGATAATGGAACCTCATTTCAATGTGCTTACTTCGACCATGTGCTATTGGATTCTTCACCAAGTTGATAACTGACAAGCTGTCGATCTTCATGGTAATTGCTCCATGACTCTTCCCTGTGATCTCTTCGACCAGATTCACTGTAACACCCCAATTTCCATCGCGGATAAATAATACATAATTAAATCAGAGTGAATAAAATAAGTTTTTCAATAGAAATAAGGATGCCACATTTGAGAAAAACATAATCCACCTGCTCATAACTTTGATACATAACACAAAGTGGAATAAATAATAACAGGAAACTTTTTCCAACAAAAGGAAAGTTCAATTATGGAATAAAGCGGAACGATCCATAATTGACTCGTTTTACAAAATAAGTTGTTTCATAACATCAAAATATTCATACGAGTTATCAAAATATATACGTTCACATATATAAACATAAATAACAAAAGCGTTCCCCCGACTCCCGTGTTACGTATCAGAGCAGACAGACCGACAAAAGGATAGAGAACTAATCTTCATAAAAGCCTCCAAAATACTAATCTACAATTGCCTCATAGGGCATCAAACCACAGCAGAAGGGTGAGAAATAACAACTAAATCAAGATTGCATAATAATATACAAACACATATAAATTCACATGCATAATTACTCTCACCACAAGCATCACATACTAATACATATAGCATGCCACAGATACATAACATATTTCTAATAATCCAACCACATAACATATATCAATTATACCAACATAATCACATATTCACACATAAGGCATACCAAAGTTATGACATATGGAAACACACCATCACATCACATATATTCATATATAGAATATCATAGATAATTAATACAATCATTGTAATGTACAACATCCCCACAAAACATAGCATATGTCTATACATAAAAGATATCATCCATAACCAATGCATTTATCACAAATGCATATCAAGCATGCTCAATACTTTTATCACCAATGTATATCAACTCATCAATCCCATTCACAATTTCCCACACATAATCAATCCATTCATGACTTATGCAAATGCACAGAGACCGACACAACGACTCTATACAATGCGGTACCAATCCATCCATTATTCTCATCATCATTAATTCACTCAGGAATTATTAGAATCATCGCTTGTTACTTAGTGTAACTCCCCGTCGGGTAAACGATGTTCCCCGTCGCTTTAGGTCCTTTTGTATAAGGCTCACGACGTTTATGGATCGCTTTAAGTCCTCTTTGTATAAGGCACACGATCAGATTGCTTTAGGTCCTCTTTGTATAAGGCACACGATCGTCTATAATGTCGCTTTAGGTTCTCTTTGTATAAGGCACACGACCGTTACAGCAGATTCCCTCTGGAATCGTTTCTTCGTTCACACCCCACAAGGGCACACGACATCACATGGTGCATATCATGCTGCATGGAATACTAATAACTCATGATAATCAAATGCATATACCTATATAACCATGTGAACCATCTCAACATCAATAATCATGCATTGGAAATCAATTCAGACAATGCCTTTACTTGCCATAAGGCCACCAAATAACACACATTGAATTTCACATAAACAATGCATTTCATCATAATCCACAAACCACAACAATTAGCATTTTAGCATATACACTTATATCAATTCACATCAAGAATTACTCACCATCAGCCACAACAATCCTGCAATCATACAATGATACTCATAACACTAGGATTCACGCCACAAAGGCTACCCACAACAACATACATTAATACCATACATTTGTATTCAATTCAACAAAGTATTTTGCCATAAGGCCGCAATAATTACAACAACTTATCACATGCTTCAACATCATATAAACCACATAAAAGCTCCACGTCATATAACAATAGCACAACATACTGTAAAACACCGACCGCACGCATTTAACGCGATAAAAACCTGACAACCCAACAATTTTACACAACCACGACTTAAATAAATCATCTATTGCCCTCCAAAGCATTTTTAATAGAAAGAATATTTCATTAGCTTTCCAATGCTTCGAACGGCGGCCAAAACGGACTTACGGTTCAAAAGTTATGAAGGAAACAAAATGGAAAATCTGTCACGTTCGCTTTCCTATTCGCAATGCGAACTCGCAGCGAACCAAGTCAGAAGAAAAAGGGCATAAAGTTCGTAATGCGAACTTCTGGGTGAACCTTCGCTGTGGTTCGCTAAGCGAACCTGCGAACCCAGAAATTCTCAGCAGCGTCAATATAGGTCATTTGGGGCCAAAATCCCTCATTTCTTCCACCCAAACACTTCCAAATCACACTATATCAACCAAAACATGTTCCAAACCTAACAACAAGTATTCTACGCAGTTTATATTGAGTTTCAACTGTGAAAACATCGATTTCTATTCATTTTTCTCATTTCAACCTAGAATTGAAAAACTATGAAAAACAAGTAAACATTCAACCACATACATACATATACATATACAAGCAAGATATAATCGAAACTTCTCACCCTTACCTGATTAATCGCGATTGAAACGGAGTTTTCTTCGATTTTCCTCTTCTCCTCTCTTTCTCTCCTCTTCTTTCCCTTCCTTTCTCTTTCTCTTCTTTTCTCTTTTTCTTTCCCCTCTATTTCTACTTATATAAAAATATCTATTTCTAAAAAAAATATCTAACCTCCAAAATGACCATTTTTCCCTTTCGCTCAAATATCTCCCAAACGCTCTCAAAATGCGATAAAACATAAACAGCGATGAAATATATTTCGGGAAATAAAAGTTAAAAAGAAATTATAATTGGTCGCAAATATTTTACCTATCAGGAAAATTAACCAATTAACTCAATTAGCAGGTAAAATACAATAAATTCACACATTTCACAAAATTCTCATAAATGAAATAAATAAATACAATTAAACAAATCGGGGCGTTACAACTCTCCCCCACTTAGACATTTTCGTCCTCGAAAATATACTTGGTGCAAACAACTCCGGATACGACTCTCGTATCCGACTAACCCACTCTCATGTCATTAAAGGCAACACCACGGATAACACAAATCGACAAAACACCTCGCTAACAGCAACTACTACAACGACATGACAACGGTAATAACGACAACGACAAGATGCAATGCCCATACAATGCACTTGACGACCAACCCACGACTCAAAGAATACCCAAGTTACGAACACACAGGTTCACTCTTGAACCGAAACACAACAAGATCGTTACCCTCACCATAGGTAACACTCCCCTAATTCCCCACAAGGAATTAGCTACTCGCACTCGAACCATCACGATGGAAATGAGGCAACAACACAAACAAGAACATAAAGTTCCACGGCCCAACATCGTTTCAACAACCTCTACATAACCACAATACCAACATCCTTGTCACACAACAATATTACAACAATGCTACGATTCACCAATCGAACATATAACCAAAACATCCATCTACATAGTAGCCCATGAATAATATTTAAACCTTTCACCTAACACTTCCATTCTGAAACGTCCAACGGTCTCATCATTCCTACATGTTTCCAATGTTTAACCTATGAACTCTTACAAGTCACACACGCATATACGAATTGTGCCACATCACGCTTCCGCTACGCAGTCTGATGACTCGTAAACATCAAATCTACCAATTTCACGTCCAAAGTCTAACTCTTTCTCATATTCACCAAAAATCATTATTCACTTTTAATATACCCAACCTCACACTCTGTTGTGTTAGCTTACACACCAGACACAAGTCTCTGAACTGCTCAACCAACTCTAATTCTCTGACCATCACAAGATCTTCTTCAAATCTTGATACATTTTATTAGCTCCCGGATGTATACTCAAACTACTCCGGTGTCCTTCCTCTAAAATCATCTGTTTCAATTCCGAACCATCAGGAATACAAATTCTACCACGGAATCTCAAAACACCCTGATCATCCACTTTAAAGTCACCATTCACACCTTTATCTCCAACCGTCATCAAATCAACAAATTTCACATCCAGCCTCTGTTTCTCACTAACGGTCAACAAAAAATCATTAGTGACCTTTAACATACCAAGCCTCCCGCTATCAGATGTCAATTCACACACCAAACTCAAATCTCTAAATTCTTCCAAAAGTTCCCACTGTTTAACCATCAAAGCAGACATATGCAAAGATTTCGACTTAACTCCTCAAGCACGACATTAACTTTACCAATAGGATAATTCGAGCCAAGGTCATAACTAGTTAGGAATTCCAACCATCCTCGTTGTCTCCTACTTTATTCCTTCTGACCAAACAAGTACTCTAAACCCTTGTGATTACCAAACACCTTGAACCTAAAACCCTCAAAATAATACCTCTAGATTCTCAACACAAAAGTAACCGCAGCCATCTTGAAATCATGAATCCTCAATTGTCGTAAAGCATAAGAAATGACTTTACCCTCTCGCATTAACACACTAACTACACTCATCAAGGACGCATCCCAATATTCCATAAACAGTTTATTAGGATCGGACAGAATCAAAATTGGAGCCATAGTCAAATTCTACTTTAGCCCTCTCAAACTTTCCTCACAGTGAACATCCAAAGCAAACGACTTACCCTTTGCAAGTCAACTGAGATAACAGAAGTACTAACTTAGCAAAGTCTTCCATAACCTGCAGTAACAACCAACTAAGCCAAAACGTTTCTAATCTTCTTAACCGACTTTGGAGTCTCTCAATGTAGAACTGCATCTATTTTGGATAGATACACAACAATACCATCATCAGAAATAACATAACCAAGAAAACTAACCTCTTTCAATCAAAATTCTCACTTCGATAATTTAGCAGAAAGCTCCCTCTCTTTCAACCCTTGTAACTCAATCCTCAAATACTCTACATACTCATCCTTTGATTTAAAATAAATCAAAATATCATCCAATAAACATCACTATAAACTTATCCAAACAAGTATGGAAGATACGATTCATATACTCCACAACCATAACATATACAACCTTCAAAATTCATTCTGAGCTCAAAACAATTTATCCAAAATAGCTTAACAATCTATGGTTACCACATTCCATATCAATTCTTCTTACGGGGTTCCAACCCACTCAAGGTTTCTGCTGACACGAGATCTCAACCCATAACAAAAGTAATACCATCAAGGAACTTCAAATCGTTCGCAATTCGTCACAATTCAAAACTCAAGCTATCCAGAACACAACCACAAGTTTCCATACTACTCACTGATTAACACGCAACCTCATGCTATCATCCTTTTCCTTACCAACCATGTTGGACCTCTTCAAGTCGACACACTAATGTTTCATCCAAAAACACATCTGAAAACCATGCACAACTGACGGCCCATCACTGTGGCTTCCTGCCAATTTCCAGAACACTATCATCACAAACATGACAAACATCTGAATTTCACTTCCTAAAAGTTCTTCTACTTACTTAGCAGATCCAAACCTCAAATCCTCACTTTCGTCAAATTTGAGTTCACACTTTACTCTCTGAGAACAACCATTAACGATACCCAATCGTTCTCTCTCAATGACTTCCCAACTGGACCAACATACCAAAACCTCGAATTCGTCTCATCTTCCGATGTTAGAATCTTCATCGACTCAACAAAACAATCTGTACTCACTTGGCTTAGCTCCAAACGATTCACAAAACATACTATCAAAGCTGGAAAGACACGTCTATTCAATCCAACATAATTCCGTCTACTATCAACAAGAGATTAATGGTGATCAGTTCCTCAATTTGTCAATAGACAGCTGACAATCATGATGGGGCATAAACCATCTTTACCAAACTATAATAGCATTTCTTGCATCTTGTGCATAAAACTACCTAAGGCACAAATCCTTAGTTGACATAAGCCTTACCTCCGCATTCCCTCCGGAACCGGGAACAACATTGTCCAAACAACACTTACAATCTTGCAATCTACAACACACTGAGCCAACGCTCCACACCTGAAGCAACTTGGAGAAGCACCAACTTCTCCCCCACTTATCTCATTCTAAATCCTGCAGACAAGGGATTAGAAAAACCAGAAAGTACTGATAGTGTTTCACACACGTATCACATACTAAGGAACAAACAACATCGACAGTATTCAACTGTCACACCAACTGACTCAATAACTTGGCCGGACGGATCGACCTGCTTTGATACCACTTATAACACCCCAATTTCCATCGCGGATAAATAATACATAATTAAATCAGAGTGAATAAAAAAAAAGTTTTTTGACAGAAATAAGGATGCCACATTTGAGAAAAACATAATCCACCTGCTCATAACTTTGATACATAACACAAAGTGGAATAAATAATAGAAGGGAACTTTTCCAACAAAAGGAAAGTTCAATTATGGAATAAAGTGGAACGATCCATAATTGACTCGTTTTACAAAATAAGTTGTTTCATAACATCAAAATATACATACGAGTTATCAAAATATATACGTTCACATATATAAACATAAAAACCAAAAGCGTTCCCCTGACTCTCGCGTTACGTATCAGAGCAGACAGACCGACAAAAGGATGGAGAACTAATCTTCACAAAAGCCTCCAAGATACTAATCTGCAATTGCCTCATAGGGCATCAAACCACAGAAGAAGGGTGAGAAATAACAACTAAATCAAGATTGCATAATAATATGCAAACACATATAAATTCACATGCGTAATTACTCTCACCACAATCATCACATACTAATACATATAGCATGCCACAGATACATAACATATTTCTAATAATCCAACCACATAGCATATATCAATTATACTAACATAATCACATATTCTCACATAACGCATACAAAAGTTATGACATACGGAAACACACCACCACATCACATATATTCATATATAGCATATCATAGATAATTAATACAATCATTGTAATGTACAACATCCCCACAAAACATAGCATATGTCTATACATAAAACATATCATCCATAACCAATGCATTTATCACAAATGCATATCAATCATGCTCAATACATTTATCACCAATGTATATCAACTCATCAATCCCATTCACAATTTCCCACACATAATCAATCCATTCATGACTTATGCAAATGCACAGAGACCGACACAACGACTCTATGTAATGCAGTACCATTCCATCGATCATTTTCATCATCATTAATTCACTCAGGAATTATTGGAATCATCGCTTGTTACTTAGTGTAACTCCCCGTCGGGAAAACGATGTTCCCCGTCACTTTAGGTCCTCTATGTATAAGGCTCATGACGTTTATGGATCGCTTTAGGTCCTCATTGTATAAGGCACACAATCCAATCGCTTTAGGTCCTCTTTGTATAAGGCACACGATCGTCTATAACATCGCTTTAGGTCCTCTTTGTATAAGGCACACGACCGTTACAGCAGATTCCCTCTGGAATCGTTTCGCCGCTCACACCCCACAAGGGCACACGACATCAATGGTGCATATCATGCTGCATGGCATACTAATGACTCATGACAATCAAATGCATATACCTATATAACCATGTGAACCATCTGAACATCAATAATCATGCATTGGAAATCAATTCAAACAATGCCTTTACTTGCCATAAGGCCACCAAATAACACACCTTGAATTTCACATAAACAATGCATTTCATCATAATCCACAAACCACAACAATTAGCATTTTAGCATATACACTCATATCAATTCACATCAAGAATTATTCACCATCAGCCACAACAATCCTGCAATCATACAATGATACTCACAACACTAGGATTCACGCCACGAAGGCTACCCACAACAACATACATTAATATCATACATTTGTATTCAATTCAACAAAGTATTTTGCCATAAGGTGACAACAATTACAAGAACTTATCACATGCTTCAACATCATATAAACCACATAAAAGCTCCACGTCATATAACAATAGCACAACACACTGTAAAACACCGACCGCACGCATTTAACGCGATAAAAACCCGACAAACCAACACTTTTACACAACCACGACTTAAATAAATCATCTACTACCATCCAAACCATTTTTAATAGAAAGAATATTTCATTCGCTTTCCAACGCTTCGAACGGCGGCCAAAACGGACTTACGGTTCAAAAGTTATCAAGGAAACAAAATGGGAAATATGTGACGTTTGCTTTCCTATTCGCAATACAAACTCCCAACGAACCAAGTCAGAAGAAAAAGGGCATAAAGTTCGTAATGCGAACTTCTGGGCGAACCTTCGCTTTCCCTTTCGCTGTGGTTCGCAAAGCGAACCTGCGAACCCAGAAATTCTCAGCAGCGTCAATATAGGTCATTTGGGGCCAAAATCCCTCATTTCTTCCACCCAAACACTTCCAAATCACACTATATCAACCAAAACATGTTCCAAACATACCAACAAGTATTCTACGCAGTTTATATTGAGTTTCAACCGTGAAAACATCGATTTCTATTCATTTTTCTCATTTCTACCTAGAATTGAAAAACTATGAAAAAAAAGTAAACATTCAACCACATAAATACATATACATATACATATACAAGCAAGATATAATCGAAACTTCTCACCCTTACCCGATTAATCGCAATTGAAACGGAGTTTTCTTCGATTTTCCTCTTCTCCTCTCTTTCTCTCCTCTTCTTTCCCTTCCTTTCTCTTTCTCTTCTTTTTTTCTTTTTCTTTCCCCTCTATTTCTACTTATATAAAAATATCTATTTCTAAAAAAAATATCTAACCTCCAAAATGACCATTTTTCCCTTTCGCTCAAATATCTCCCAAACGCTCTCAAAATGCGATAAAACATAAACAGTGATGAAATATATTTCGGGAAATAAAAGTTGAAAAGAAATTATAATTTATTGCAAATATTTTACCTATCATGGAAATTAACCAATTAACTCAATTAGCAGGTAAAATACAATAAATTCACACATTTCACAAAATTCACATAAATGAAATAAATAAATACAATTAAACAAATCGGGGCGTTACATTCACCATCCAGGTTGCTTGACATACACAAAGGGAAGCAACAATGTACTCTGCTTCGTATGATGACAATGCCACTACGGGCACCTTTCTCGAACTCCAAGCAACTGGTGCACTGTTGAAATACAAATAGAGTTCGGGTTTTAGTTATCGTTCCACAGAGATTTTTCAGTGATATCGCAGCCGTTCTACAATCGTAACGTTTCAAGCTTTAAAGTAACAAGGGGTTTTAGGTTGGTTTCGTAGCGTTCGCATTCAAAGTTAATTAGAAACGGTAAAAATATTGTTTTAACGGTTTATAAAAGCATGTCAAGGTTAGGGTTCGACAAACCACTCTGCACATATATAATCGATAAAGCTAATGAACTCGGTTAAATGATAAATACAATCACATATCCTCCCAATATGTTTATTTCTAACACATATTGTGAGTTTTATCATTTTGATCCTTTGTTGATTTCTCACACAAACTATCAAAATGACAACATTAAAGTTCAATATTTATGAACATCAACACAGATTACTATCTCTAGCAAATGGACATTGATGGATGAAAAACCTAGGTAAAGAGTTGGAGCATATTTCTCAATCATGAACCAACACAAAGAATAAACATAGAAACAAGGTTTTTCACCATACATTTATCATCTAAGAGTTCACAAACTAGAATCAATCCATATACATACAAAGGAAAGGTTTACCTACATCTAACCTTGACACAAAAGAGAAATTAGCTACACATATTCATGGTAGCTTGATCAACAAGAATCGGGAGAAGAGAAACGAGCATCAACGACGATTTTATCGACAAAATGATGCTTTTTAATCTTCTTAAGATGAAGTGCTACAGTGTAATATACTTTTATCTAAGAATGCAATAGAGAGAGAGTCCCAAAATTCTGATCCAAACCACTTATAAAGGGGCTGAGTTTCGCGAAGCGCGCTGAGCGCGCGCCACTTAAAAGTTAAACCGCCTAAAAGCGCGCTGAGCGCGCTAGCTTCTGTAACTACTTCCATCCTCGCGCTGGGAGCGCGCTGACCCTGCTCAAAGCATGCTCCAAAAATGCAAATTTTTCCAAACTGTTTTTGTGGAGCCCTCATAGCTCCATTCTTCACCCTTCCATGCAAACATCTGCAATAAAAACACAAAAGTTAAATAGATACGACAATTAACGTATTTAACTAGAAAACAGATATAAACGGAAACAATGGGAAAAAGCTAGGATTTACAAATAAAGCTCACAAAAAGGTGTTAAAAACTAATCTAAATATTAACACTTTTTAGCACCTAACATGCACCACCTAACATAAACACATAGCCAGCTGTGGATTTTCTATCCTCAGCATCACTACACCAACTAGAGTCGGTGTATCCCACTAGCTTGCATTCTTTTCCTTCATCAGCTGCAGGAAACAAAATGCCGTAGTCAAGAGTCCCTTTCAGATACCTCAGTATCCTCTTTGTTTTGGTTAGGTGTGATATCTTTCGCTTCTGCATGAATCTACTTATCATACCCACACTGTATGCTAAGTCAGGCCTTGTGTGACAAAGGTATCGAAGTGACCCAATAAGTCTTCTGTATTGGGTTGGGTCGACATCATCTTCATCTAAATCTTTCAACAGTTGCAATCTGGTCTCAGCTGGAGTCAAAGTTGGGTTGCAATATTGCATCTCAAATCTCTTGAGTATTTCGCCTGCGTATCTTTTTTGGTGCATCATCAAATCTCTACTAGTCTTGTAGAATTCGATGCCAAGGAAATATGAGAGATTTCCCAAGTCTGACATTTCAAACTCCTCACTTAGGTCATGTTTGAATTCTTCGATTTCCTTCTTACAACTTCCTATTATCAACAGGTCATCAACGTAGAGACATAGTATACGTAATTCACTGCTACTTCTTCTTACATATACTCCATGCTCAGTCGTACACTTCAGAAATTCCTTCTTCCTTAAGAAGCCGTCGATTTTCTTATTCCAAGCTCTTGGAGCTTGCTTAAGTCCATACAGGGCTTTATGCAGCCTGTACACCTTTCCTTCTCTGCCTCGTTTCATAAACCCAGCTGGTTGTGCGACATAAACTTCTTCGTCTAAGGGGCCATTAAGGAATGCACACTTCACGTCCATCTGACATGTGTGTGTAGCGGTAAAATCGTGAGTGTAAGCTATTGATTAACTTAACTCATAAAGCAAGAGTCGCCACCGTACTTTTATTTTATCCATAAAGGGAAAGGAAAAAGAGCGAACAAAACCTATAGAAATCTAAAACAACAAGAACAAACAGAGAATGGGTAAGGGGGTTGGTTACGCAATGGGAAGGTGTTAGCACCCAAAATGTCTATAGTACTCTATAGGACCCCTTTGAAATATCTATCGCTTTTTGGTCTGAAAATGGTTTGCTTGAAAAGAGATTGAGGAGATGAGAAGAGAAATATTTTTTTAGATTTTTGTGTTTGGAGAGACTTATCGCCTCATGCCTACGTACCCACGATGTGCAATGTAGGATCAAAACCTCGTAGTTCGTGGTACAAAGAACAATTTTTTTTTTTAGTTGATTTTAAGTATAAAGACAAGTCGTCATTTCCAAGAGAATAATTTCACTTAAAGAAATGAATCATGTCTAAACTTATGAAAAAGTTTAAAAGAAAAAGTGCACAAAGCACAAAAAAGAGTTTGATGAGTTTTTGTATTTTTTAAGTTTTTTATGAAATGGTCAAAATAGGATTAACAATTGATTGACATTTATTAAAGAAAACAAAGCTTGAAAATCACTTGACCAAAGTCAAGGTTTTATTATGAAAGCGGGTTTTAGTTCGAAAACAAGAAGGTTTTGAAAAAAAGAGGAAGTTTTGAAAATTGAAGAAGGGGTGGAGGAGAAGTGACTATCCTAGTGCATAAAATAAAAGCCAAGGATAAGATAGATCTAACCACATGGAGACACTCTTCAAAGCATAATAAGAATAGAATTTCATCCTCTTGAACCAATAAGCAAGCCAAATAAAGGCTAGAATATCAAACTCCATAATGGTCCAAAGCATAAGGGAGAGAATCCTAATTCTAAGTCCATAAGTCCATAATCATGTCAAGAAGGTCCTCCAAAGCATAGGATAGTAGGCATAGTCCAACAATTAAGAGCACAAGTCTTTTAGTGGTTTAATCCTTTATTAATGTTTTAAGAGTCCAAAATGGACAAAAGAAAAATAAAAGCACAAGATAAAATGGTCCAAGTGGACAAAAGAAAAATGACATAAACATAAACATGATATGATAAATGGCATAAAGCATAAAAAATAAAGAGAGATAGGGAGCGAGAAAGAAACATAAAAAAAGTTAGAAGTTAGTGGTTAGTAGCACAAGGCTCTAGTGCCATAAGCCTTCACCGATTATTCCATTATGCGTCTTGAACTATAGTGATTAAACAATGTACTTAGGTCAAGGTTAATCTAAGATCCATAAGACTTTCATCGATCAAAATGAAAAAAAGAAATAGATGAAGAGAAAGCCAAATTGAATTACAAAGTCAAGAACCTTTCATCTTCAAGTTCAATCACCTTTAATTGATAGATTTAAGTGTGAAAACATATCACTAATTCAAAGCACCTCAAATGAATTCAACAATTCATTTAAAGATAGATTTGAACTAATGAATGTTTAATTACTCTAACCATATCCAAAGTCCATTGAAATTGAAGATAAATTGATCTCAACAATGTGTTTCAAGGCTAAAATAAGAAGAAAGGGGAAGAAAGAGGAAGAAAAACCAAAACAACCCCAAAAACAAGTGAAAATCACATTCTGGATGCTGGTTAATCGATTAACCACTTCACAGTGTAATTATGTTAATCGATTAACCAGTGCAAACTTCCAATTTTTGCGCAGAAACAAGCTGTTAATCGATTAACCTAATTATACTGGTTTTGGTTAATCGATTAACACTGTAAAAATAGCAGAAAATCAGTTTGAAAATTGCCAAATCCTTGATCACTCATTTCTTCAAATATCTTAGGATCAAGGATTCAATTGTGCACGAATTTTTGAGTAAAACAGCAGCAAAAACCAGTAATCAAACACAATTACAAGATCCAA